>BSQZ01000081.1:267208-689708 GCA_033239005.1 Lamellibrachia satsuma | reverse complement strand
CACTTTCTAACAGATTCCCCGATGTCGCAATACAGGAACCGCACAATATGCGTCCTTGTGGACAAATTCCAAACACTGTTTTGGCTTTCAAGCTTCGTAGACCTGGTTGGAGGCTGGCCACGGGAAAGGTCCATGCGACAGCGTGGGTGGCGCCATAAAGAAGAAGGAGGACAACCTGATGAAGACCGGAAGGATAATAACCCACAGCCGGAAGTTCTGCCAGGCGGTCCATTCTAGCAAAACAATGACGACCATCCTGGAAGTCAACTCCAAAGTTGTCCAAAACAGCAGAGACGAGATCGATCCCGCTTCAACACGTGCAGCTATGACGAGGACGGAGAGTTCCATCCAACATATCCAGGATGGATGGGAGATAATGCAACTGTCGATGAAACAAGCAGAGAAGATGGACGAGTAAAAGAGGTGGTTTCGAAGAGGGATGTAATTAAAGAGGATGTAATTAAACAAAGTTCAATCAGTTCTGATGTGCATTTGCTTCATATGACACCATGTAATCAAACACACTGGATCATAACTACACTAAGGCATGTTTGACATAGTGATTTTGACACATGGATGCATTTCGACTTACATCATAACTCACTATAATTTATTCATAAGGTTTCCATAGTAGGCATACTAGTCAAAATAATAAGAATATGATTTAATCACATAAGGACCATGCACAAAAGTAATTTTACATATTCAGATACAGGAGCAGGAATTTATTAGTCCCGTAAGGTACAATAGACCCTAAGGCTAAGTGAAACTTGATCAGAGTTCTCCCAAGTATTATATACGTTATTCTACTTAAAATTATATTATGTGAAACCGAACGTCTGCATTTATAACCTAAATTAAACTGATAGCCATAGCTTCAGTGTAGCTAAACTATACCCATTTGAAATGCCCAAGCTATGTACTTCTCAATGAATGCATTTTAGAGTTACACTCACTCACACTCACTCACACTCACTCACACTCACTCACACTCACTCACATACTCTTTCCTTGTAATGGCATCTTATAATATAACGCCACGTTTATAAAACATCACTGTCGGAGAGCGCAAATTACTTCAATGCTACCCCAAACAGAGAAAACCAAGCACAAGCATATTATTGTACATGCATAGAAAGTGAAATATCACAAGTAATTATACATTAAGTAAGTGTAATGACTTTTAAACTACAAAGTACTGTGTGCAGACATATGATTTCAGATCTTAAGTGCTTACAACGTCACCTACCTGTCAAATGCTCAAGTTTAGGTGTTAGTTTGCCAAATCTTATTTCTTGATTAGCTCAATACGATCTCTTCATGTGACAGAGAGCTCAAAGTGTTTTTGAATACGTTTATTTTTACGCTCCTCTGAACCCCATTTGTGAACGGTTCGTGAAAAATGAGCATATACTGTCAGTGTCTTTTATGCATGTCACTGGATCAACAGGACCAGTCTGACATATTATTATTATTATTTAGTCTTGACTGCACGCACACGCACACGCACACGCACACGCACACGCACACGCACACGCACACGCACACGCACACGCACACGCACACGCACACGCACACGCACACGCACACGCACACGCACACGCACACGCACACGCACACGCACACGCACACGCACACACACACACACACACACACACGCAAACACGCACACATGCACACACTCACACACACACCATAAGACATAAAACAAACAACAGGCGTGGTGGTCAAACTGCTGACCATTCTCAATATGTGACCTCGCACAAAGTCATCACTGCTGCTGCGTTTGAACCAAACAGTAATGTTACTTATTACTTAAGACTTTGCTACAGAACATTGCAGTTTTGTGGAACATTGAGAGCTGTTTAATCATTGGACGTGTCACGTTGGTGTTTAGACACCCAAGGAAGTATTTTTCTGGAACATGGAAACCATTTGTATCGCTAAATGGATTGATTTTCGACATTGCTTCCTGAAAATCATCCGTTTAGTGATTTTTTTACCATTACCATTGGGCCACATCAATAAATGTCCTTTTATGGACAATTGAACTTTGAGAGTGCAAGTTTAAAGTCTTTAGCCCGTCAGTGCACTTTTTTCTTGTGAAGATCATTGTTACCAATAGGAGGACCCACTTTGAGATTGTGCCTCCAGAAAATCAAAACTATATTGATTGATAATTGGCCTGTCTGATCATTGCAATTGCCTTTATCAGACTTTGTACAAAGTTGAAGTTTCCTAAAACACCCTAATGTGAATCTATGTACATGTTAAAATGCCTATGTAAATCGTTTGTCAGTTAATGTCGTCGTAAACATGCAGGCCATTTGTTACTCGGTCGCCGTGTGGCTGCACTACGCGTGTCTCGCCAGCTGCTCGTGGCTCCTTAGCTACGCCATCTTGCTCGGCCACCAACTCCGCCAGGACGACGACGACGACGACATGTGCTTCTACAACTCGATAGGGGCCGCTGTGCCCGCCATCGTCGTGACGATCAGCGTTCTCTGGCGCTATCAGGATTACAGGGACCACGACTAGTACGTCTGCTTCATTCAGATATAGTAATAATGCGAAGCTACTTAAGATTGCCAACATCTGGATATAAAGAATTGAAAGGGGAAATTGTGTATTCACAGACACGCACATACACATACACACGCACATGTACATACACATACATTATGTGCACACATACATACATACATGCATGCATGCATGCAATCTTACTTCGAGCATACCACGACTTATCGAATCAGTCATCAGAAACAAAGGTTACGCCTACAAATACTGAGGCAGCATCTTTCCTCTTATTGTTTACACGTGTACGTGTTTACTTGTTTACTTGTATGTGTTTACTTGTTTACTTGTATGTGTTTACTTGTTTACTTGTATGTGTTTACTCTTCAAAATGTCAACAAATGTTATACTGTTTTAAAAGCTTATTCGTGATTTTTTTGAATAAAACATTCGTGGTCGTACTTCCAGTCAGCACGAATGTACACGCACGCACGCACGCACGCACGCACGCACGCACGCACGCACGCACGCACGCGCGCGCACACACACGTTTTTTATTTTCTTGTGTACTTGTCAGTTGTTGGCTATCGTCGCATGGACATCTCGACTGGTCATTCAAGGTGCCGGTCATATTCATCACAACGGTAAGAAAGAGGCACTTTTGATAAACCTTCAAAACTGCGCTTTTAATGCGATTTTTCTTTGGCAATTCCTCTTCTTCGCTGATGTCTGTAAATCTCTGTGCAGAGCCATCTGTCGCGACGACTGCCGTCTTCTTTTACCTTCGTCAAGTTGTATCACATCTTCCTTTTTGTGTAGGCAACTAGAATACGCCATTACATCATCCGTAGTCGCCTTTTTCATGTTTAAATAAATTACTCATTAGTCCATGCATTAATATTTTCAATTTTAGTTTTCAATTTTAATGTAAAGTTTTTCTCCACTAAATGGTGCAATGTAATGTCATCAAAGACAAACAACAATATCCCTAATAATTCGTGCTACGTGTGTTGTAATGCTTGTATATTAACAAGTGTGCCTGGCAATTTACTGCTGTTTAATGTCAACATTAATTTATAAATCCATATTTTTTAATGTCTTCAACAGTTTATTTCCATAAATTGCATTGTTGGTTATTGCAATAAATAAAATTTCTGCGGAACTGTCGATGTATCACATAACATGACACGTCCGGTGATTCATAGCACGTTTTTGCAATGCTATATGCGTGTTGCTGCTGCGCCTCAAGTGAGGATGTTTTCTTCCTGGTTTCCTGCATCTATTTTTGGTGGTTGGATAATCTGTCACGTCTCCTGTTTCAGGCCACTGCGGTTGTGCTGGTGTTTGTTGTCAAGCAACTGTTGAGTCCGGCATATGAAAACAGGCGCCGCCAAAATCCTGCGATCGGGTAAAATTTATAACGGTCAATCATCACAAAACAGTTTCTTTGTATTTTCGCCGTACATATGCACGCACACTGTTCCGATAAAAAGTAACAGTAGAACAATTATTTATAATAAATAAAAATGTCTTATTGGCATTTATATCGATGTCATATAAGATGAAAACAAATTTGCAACGTTGCACAATGACGAATATTCGTTAGCGTGACTTGTTCACATATGTTCCGATTGAACGTGAGTGCGGACCACTCTGGGCATACAACTTATTCTTTGTTACATGTAATATAACATTTTGCTAATGGACACGGAGCGGCCGGAATACCCAGAGGTTTGGGCGATATATCATTGTCTAGAAAGAGACGCATTCATTTGTCCTTTGGAGGTAATTTATTTCCCTATATTAATAAAAATTCGTTGGGCGCTTTGTAGATTGTGATCGCTTACGACAACAATATCCAGTCGGTGTCTCCAAAGATCATGCATATATCATACAGTTGGGCAACGGTGTGTCCAGTTTGACATTCCAGTTTAGTCTGATAATGTCAAGTCAAGGCTGATTGCAGGAGGAGTATACTACCATTTAACTCCGATAACAAAGTATTTGTATTTTTGATGCCGAGCTCTGGACACCGGAAACGTTCGGACACTGAACCGCAAACAGTGAATTAAGTGATGGCAAGGAAGCCGATTAAGGAATACATAGGGACTATTGAAAGATAATTGGTCACTTCCTATTTGACCCACCGAGATAAATATATAGTATATTACTCCGAAGACGTCAACACCAATTAATGTTCAGAGAAGGTTTTTCATGATTCTGTACTTGATGAACTCGGATCGGAGATAGGTCTAAGTATTAAACATATATGTGGATGGGCCTTGATGGTAAGGTTGATGGTGAGTTTGACAGTGTGCATGTTCTAATCTTGGTCCAGGGTGAGTTGGAAGCGGGACAAGTTGGTAATGGGTCGACTTGGTTTGGAACAATTCGTCAGTATGACGTTGCGGAGGGCCGACTTCACCAGACGCCTATATATCTATGATAGAGCATGCTATGGCATCCATTGTTCATACTAAATAATTGAACAACGTGTTATCCTGGTGACCGATTTCAAGGATTTTGCACACGCAAATATGACTTCTCATGAGTTACACGCAATAACTAGACCACCGCGTATCGCTGTAAACATCATACCACGCGTGTGGTGCACACGTGTAAGACAGTTATCAGAAACCAGTAAGACCCACACACGAACCAGTCTGATTATTTACACCCGCTGGTTTGCCTTGCACACTGGGACGTATTGATTGCATATTGCGAGACTTTTCGTATTGCCCAGATATTCCCTATAATCGCTATTCGGACGTGTTCTTTGAGCTGATAATCTGTTATTCGCACACCGTTTGACAAACGCTGGCCGCACACCGTAATACATCAAAACATAATAATAAACGCATACATCCATAAGGAATGTCTCATACGCCCGTAAACCCGTGACATTTCAGGCATTCCGTAAGAATTAGGGTAAACCGTAACATTTGGCACATATGCTAAATGTCGTGTGTTTTCCAGGAGCGGTATTCGCGCCTGCTGTGTGCTGCTTCCCTTTCTCTCCGCTACGTGGATCTTGTGCGACTACACAACAGCGATGAGGACGTGGGCCTTGGAGATTATCTTCGCCATTACCAATTCGCTCCTCGTAAGTAACGTAATGCCAATGCGCCGACGAAGTAAGTACGACGACGTGTCTTACGAGTGAGTCAGTGCGTCACTCATATAACATACATATATAAAAAGCAGTGAAATCAATACTAATGACAGTAGCAATAATAATAATAATAATAATAATTCGTGCCTAAACATCGAGCTCAGAGGCGCGAAAGGTTGGACAATTTCGACATTACACAATCTATAGGGTTAAAGTTGTCAATATATGGATAAATCCGCTACGGTACTTAGGAATAAAAATACGGTTAAAAAGATAAGTTTTCAGACAAGAGCAAACAATGACAATGTTCCCTACTGACATACACTAACTTTCTTGTGTTCGCTACACAATCGTTTGGGCCGAGATCACTATGCCCGTTCTGCTCTGAGGCCGAAGTTACCAGAATTGTGGGCCGAACTCTCCAAACAATGCTGTCCGAATTCACCGTGAGCCGAATAGCTGACAGCTCGCTTCGATCCTAGATGGACCGTGGTCGTCGACGTTCCACGGATTGGTGGCATCAACATAGCTTCCAATACTGGGAATAATGTGGGCACATTATGTGAGCCACTTATAAAAAAAAATTTCAGCATCTGGAAAACCTAGGGCTACCACTTTCTCTGGTCTGGATCGCAGTCGAAACAAGTTTTCTCGAAGCTAGCACAACCGGCTGTGTTTCGTCGGCTTGGCATTTGTTTTTTTCCGTGGGGAACTTAAACCAACTACATGTTACTTGATTCTTACGACTGTTTGCATTACAATAAAATGCGGCACAATAAACCATTGTGGCGCCCAAACTAAGCAACCGCTATCTCTGCCAAAAGTAGCACTTCCTTGTCGAGCATGGAATAACTTCCACAGACAGGGATATTTAAATGCGTTTTAGTGCATAAAATAATGTCTCTCATTTTGGGTTATGATTTTATTTGACGTGAACTGTTTTGCTAGCAAGAGAACGACACGAAATAAATGTACGAGTTATGGATTTGTGTACAAAATGGAAATGTTAATATTTTATTCAATCGGCGTCGTGGTTTGTGGTCGATACGGTTGTTATTAGCTAAGCTATGTGACTAGGTAATTTCATTTTAAAAGAAGATTCGCAACGCGTGTGTGATAGTTGTTGATTATTTAAATTAACACGCGCAACGTCAAGTAAAAAGGTGTTATTAAGTTGGACTTTTATTCAGTTGTACTTAAATTAGCTACAAACAAAGACACATATGTCGTCTTTGATTATATATATATATATATATATATATATATATATATATATATATATATATATATATATATATATATATATATATATATATATATATATATATATATATATATATATATATATATATATATATATATATATATATTTATATATATATATATATATATATATATATATATATATATATATATATATATATATATATATATATATATATATATATATATATATTTATATATATATATATATATATATATATATATATATATATATATATATATATATATATATATATATATATATATTATTCGCCATATTACGTGGGTGTATTATTATAAGGCCGGTTATCAATGTCATATATTATAATGTTAGATATGTTCATGCTGTCCTGCAATAACAAATATCAACATAAAAATTGCTTCTTTTTCTTACAGGGTCTGTGCGTGTTGCTGGTCATGTTCATCTTCAACGTGGAGGTAAGAAATTCACTTCCGTAGTTAGCCAAACGCTACTGCCTTATAAGTTAACATGCTCCACACCTCACCGTAAAGACACAGTCTCGTTGTTGATTTTCTGTTGCGATTATTAGCCAGTTCCGCCAGATACAGACACGTGTGTAGCGGCACAAAATAGATGGTTCTCGATATGAGTGTTGCATCGTGCAAGAGTGATTACATGACAAATGACTTCCAATACGACGGGCGGCACCGCGGCAACGTTAACACGGCGCTCTTGATAAATAGATAGAAAAAAATACAGGGGCTTCCAATAAACGAATTAATTCACGATATCAAAGGCAATAAGAACAACATGTTGTCGCGAATCTGACGTATTCCTGGAAGGCTGGGGTTGAACGTCTGGCTGTTCAAACAGGCGAGAAAATACTGTCACGTGTGATTAAATAGTCTGTAAATGGGAGCAAAGCGCTGGTGATAACACTATATAATTAATATTTAATACCTCAGAGGGGCGGGTTACACATAGATGTTGGACTCTCGATAAGCCAATGGCTTCCTTGTCCCCCTGTTCCCTTGTCCCCTTGTCCCCTTGTTCCCTTGTCGCCTTGTTCCATTGTCCCCTTGTTCCCTTGTGACCTTGTTCCCTTGTTCGATTGTCCCCTTGTTCCCTTGTCAACTTGTTCCCTTGTTCCCTTGTTCCCTTGTCCCCTTGTTCCCTTTTTCCCTTGTCCCCTTGTTCCCTTGTCCCCTTGTTCCCTTGTCCCCTTGTCCCCTCGTTCCCTTGTTCCCTTGTCCCCTTGTTCCCTTGTCCCCTTGTCCCCTTGTCCCCTTTTCCCTTGTTCCCTTGTCCCCTTGTCGCCTTGTTCCCTTGTGACCTTACATCTGGGGTTATAGCTTTGGGTGGCAATTTTATTACATATTTGGTTAAAATCATCGAATTAATTAATTATCGTTAATTGGTAGAACCTGTAACAAATAATGCAACAGTTTGTCCGATGATTTCACAGAAGCTAAATAACAAGTTATTGTTATTGTTATTTAGTTCGATTGTTTTAGCAAATTAATCTTAAACAAGACGAGCACAGAATCAATTGGGAGGAACCTTTAATAATAATTGTGTTTCTCGTGGTTTTCTAATCAAGTAGATCCATGTCAGTAGAGTGATGGATTGTTTCGTAATGTTTTGCTAAGTATATGTATCATCAATACCATTGAAATACTGTTATTCTGGCTGGTATAGTCTTGTGCTAAATGATGTGAAACACGTAACCAGGAATGTCTTGTTGTTTTAGCTTGCTGAAGCCAGACGACATGGAAAGAAGAAACGAATTTCGAAGCACAAGGTTCTACCTATAGACGAAGCAGACTACGCAACTTCTGAAAAGGTACTTATCTGTTCCCCATCGTGTGTGTGTGTGCGCGCGCGCGTGTGTGTGTGTGTGTGCGTGCGTGCGTGCGTTCGGGTGGGTGGGTGGGTGGGTGGGTGAGTGTGTGTGTGTGTGTGTGTGTGTGTGTGTGTGTGTGTGTGTGTGTGTGTGTGTGTGTGTGTGTGTGTGTGTGTGTGTGTGTGTGTGTGTGTGTGTGTGTGTGTGTGTGTGTGTGTGTGTGTGTGTGTGTGTGTGTGTGTGTGTGTGTGTGTGTGTGTGTGGGGGGGGGGGGGGGGGGGGGGGGGTGGGGGGGGGGGGGGGGGGGGGGGGGGGGGGGGGGGGGGGGGGGGGGGTGTGTGTGTGTGTGTGTGTGTGTGTGTGTGTGTGTGTGTGTGTGTGTGTGTGTGTGTGTGTGTGTGTGTGTGTGTGTGTGTGTGTGCGTGCGGGTGTGTGACTGTGTGGTGCGTGCCCGTGCGTGTGCGTGTGCATGTGCATGTGCGTGCGTGCAGGCAGGCCGGCAGGCAGACAGGCAGACAGGCAGACAGGCAGGCAAGTCTATGGATCATTCCACAATTGCGGCACACCTTTCAGTCCCAGCTGTTATATTCATGTGACGAATTATGTATGTACTGCGATGCTATAAAGTATTACATAGACATTAATTGGTCCTTATGCACTACAGTTGCCGGATCACTGGCTGATTGGTATATCGCACTCACACCCGAATCACTTTCGTTAGCGCACCGTGTAAAGCCTCTAACCTCTCCATGTATGAATCTGAATCTGAATCTGGGTGCATCACGTAAGATGATCACGTGACGCTGGGGTGTGCGCAGCGCAATTTGATGAAGACAGTCCTTTGTCTGTAAAAAATACAATATTTTAATGCAACATCGTTAAAAGAATAAAAACATGGAGAAGGTTGCTCGCCGTTGAATGCAATCCTCTGCCTCCCAACTGCGGACGAAAAGGCGTTGGGTGTGGGAAGGTTGATGATGTAATCTGTGAGGGTGTTCCATTCGATGACGGTCTTTACAAAGAATAAGCATCTGTATTGGTCAGTCTTGGAAGGGGTCAGTGGTCAGTCTTGGAAGGGGATACTTTGAAGCAGCGGCTGTTGTTGTTTGCTTGTCTTTGTAGAATGTTGTGAGTTTCGTACCCCTCGTAGGTGGTTGGTCGGATCCTACGTCTGTTTCTTTTGGCTGCTGTGAGGAAGGCGTCCGCAGGTAGGGCTGGGACCAGGCTTGGAGGTAGAGGAAGTCAAACATCCTGCCAATGCATCCAAGCTCCCGAAATCTTTAGTCTCTAGTGATGAAGCGTGAAGCCTGACGTTGAATGCGTTCAAGCTTTTCCGTGTCTTGTTTGATGTCCCATATTCCAGGGTGACTCTAACGAGAGCGATCTACGTAAGGCGTCAACACTCAGTTCCGGAAGTTCCGGCGTAGGAAGCCCAGCGTTGGTCCAGCTTTGTTGCCCGGGCCGGTGATGTGTGTTGACCATTTTAGGTCGGCAGAGATCTGGATGCCGAGGGAGGGGTTTTGTTCGACATGTTGGAGAATGGTGCCCCAGAGTCTATAGTAGAAGTGCAATCTGGGTTTGGTGGAGAGGACGTAGCACTTCTTCGCGTTGAAGCGCACCTCCCCACTGGGCTGCCCATTCCTCAAGGCTCTTGAGGTGCGACTGCAAGGTGAGGTGATCTTGAAAGTAGCAGACCTATAGATAGAGCAGGCAGTCAGCCGCGAAGAATCGTGCTGTGAAATTCACGGTGTCCGGCGGATCATTTATGTGGCACAGAAAAAATATCGCTACTGTACCTTGGGGGACGCCAGACTCTACTGCCACCTCTTTGGAGGCCTCTTCCTCTATGACCACTCTCATCATGCGTTTGGTCAAGAAGTTGGCAGCAGGCGTGGACAGTGCCGTGGTTTCCGCAGTGGTCCAACTAAAATCCAGAATGACGATGTCGTTTTGGTGGCCAGTGAGATGTGATGAGTGATGAGAGGATGTCGTTTTGGTGGCCAGTGAGATGTGATGAGTGATGAGAGGGTGTCCTGCAGGTGAGCAGCTGTGTTTCGCATGAGTGGCCTTTCCTGAATCCGTGGTTTCGGCTGGTGAGGATACTGTGCCTGTCGAAGTGGTTGTGGAGGTGGCGACAGACGATATGCTCAAGTAGCTTTCACGCCACTGATGTCAAGAAGACTGGGCGGTAGTTCTCTGCTTTGTTCCTGTCACCCTTCTTAAACACAGGGGAAACGTTCGCACTCAACCAGTCTGCTGGGAGTGGCCCTGTCTCAATCGATGTGTTGTAGATTGCTGCGAGTAAGGGGGGCAATAACATCGGCGCAAGTTTTCAGGTTCCGATTTGGAATGTTGTCTGTGCCTGATGCCTTGGCTGAGTTGAGGTTTCTGAGCAGCTTAGCGACTCCTTCTGTCATGATGGTGAGGCTGTCGAGAGTGGGGAACGGCACACCTTTCCACTCTGGCGGTAGTGAACTGTCACGCTTGGTGAAGACGGACTGACTTTTTTGTAGCAGGATTTTCAGAGGCTCTGTCACTGTGTAGGGAGTCGTCTTTGAACAGTAGTGTTACTGTCTTGTCTTGACGTAATGCCAAAAGGGCCTAGTGTTGCTGTCCCTGAGGCCCTCTTCGATGGCGTTGTTTAAGTGACGCCATTCTGCCTGCCTCATTTTGCCGCCTGCACTCCTTCTGCGCAAATCTGTAATTTGTCCAGTTTCCAGTCCTCTCTTGTCCAGTTTCCAATCCTCTTTGCCTGTTTGCCTCTTCTTTCGCCGGAGCAGCAGACTGTAGTTTCTTCGCCGGAGGCTGGATGGTATGAAGCTTCAACGTCGGAGACTAAGATGTTGTGGTCAGATATGCCTGGCACTGACTTGAAGCTTTTGTTAGGGGTTGGGTTTGAAGTGAAAACAAGGTGCAATGTATTTTCTTCCCTTGTCAGTTCTTCGTGTACCCGAGTCAGGTGGGCTGTATAGGTGATGTCGACCAGGGCCTGTTGGACAGATCGCTCCGGTGCTCCTATTTTCACTGCTTCAGTGTTCCAATCCACATCTGAACAGTTGAAATCGCCCGCAAGGAGAACGTTCTTCTGTCTCTCGTCTCCTGTTATTTTGGTGAGAGATCATTCCAGTTCATTCGTGTCATGGTGGTTCCGATGTGGCATATCACAACCAGCATACGAGCAAGTCCCTGTTGCACTGGGGGTGGATGTGAGTCCGGAGCATCTCGCATTTGGCGTCTATGTCTGTCTGGGGGATGCTGGTCTGTAGTGGACTGAAGCGCTGGCTCTGATATATATATATATATATATATATATATATATATATATATATATATATATATATATATATATATATATATATATATATATATATATATATATATATATATATATATATATATATATATATATATATATATATATATATATATATATATATATATATATATATATATATATATATATATATATCTGTATGACAGCAGAGAAATTCGACATACTCACCGGACAGTTTTTCTTAATTTAAGACACTAGAGTGTAGGCAGTCTCGAATAATCTGCCTTGTGCTGAGATATTATGCAAGCACCTTGTCATCTCCGATCGCTTTATGGTTAGCCACTGATGCGTTGGATTTGTCGAACTCCTCTCGCATGATTACGTTCTCTTCGCAGTGCATCTCCGGGGTCGTCTGTTTGAGCGTCGTCTGGCGACCAGATGACGACAGTTTCTTCACCATGACGTTGGCCAATACTTCACCATGACGTTGGCCCATACTTCACCATGACATGACGTTGGCCCATACTTCACCATGATGTTGGCCCATACTTCACCATGACGTTGGCCCATACTTCACCATGACATTGGCCCATACTTTCAATCGCTTCTCGTAGGTGGTACTGAGTTTTCCGCAGAATCTCTGTTTATATTGACGTAGTACGTCTTTTCTCTTTTGTCGTTCGGTAGATGTGCTAGTCAGTGTAGGTCTTAGCGTCTCACTTCCTGTCCGCGGTTTCCATTTGTTACGAAACGTCTCCAGCCCTCTCTTGCGGCTCAGTGAATAGCTCTCGTCTTCGCTCATCTGCTGAGACGTTGTTTCCGTATTTCCGCCTTTCTTTCATCAACGTCTAATTTTCCGTTGACATTTGTTGCCCATGAAGTGCTTTCGGTCGCCGCACAGGGAGCATCTTTCGGTCGCCGCACAGGGAGCATCTTCTCGGCTGCCTCAAGTATTGCAGTAGTAACTTATTTCATGTGTTGCGGCGGTTGGTATTCCATCGCGTCATTGAACTTTGCCCGTGTGTCATCGCAGGTCAACAACTGTTACACGTTTCGGAATGTTGTGAACTCGACTTTTTTGTTTTGAATCGCCATTCGAGAGATCAGTGGTGAAACTTCCACCTCCACAAGATAAACGATGCACCCCGCTGTACATCCGCTGTACCTCCGCTGTACCTCCGCTGTACCTCCGCTGTACCTCCGCTGTACCTCCGCTGTACCTCCGCTGTACCTCCGCTGTACCTCCGCTGTACCTCCGCTGTACCTCCGCTGTACCTCCGCTGTACCTCCGCTGTACCTCCGCTGTACCTCCGCTGTACCTCCGCTGTACCTCCGCTGTACCTCCGCTGTACCTCCGCTGTACCTCCGCTGTACCCTCGCTGTACCTCCGCTGTACCTCCGCTGTACCTCCGCTGTACCTCCGCTGTACATCCGCTGTACATCCGCTGTACCTCCGCTGGACCTCCGCTGTACCTCCGCTGTACGCTGTACCTCCGCTGTACATCCGCTGTACATGCACTGTGCCTCCGCTGTACCTCCGCTGTACCTCCGCTGTACCTCCGCTGTACCTCCGCTGTACATCCGCTGTGCCTCCGCTATACCTCCGTACCTCCGCTGTACCTCCGCTGTACCTCCGCTGTACGCTCGCTGTACCTCCGCTGTACCTTGGCTGTAGCTCCTCTGTACCTCCGCTGTACCTCCGCTGTACCTTGGCTGTAGCTCCTCTGTACCTCCGCTGTACATCCGCTGTACCTCCGCTGTACATCCGCTGTACCTCCGCTGTACCTCCGCTATACCTTCGCTGTACCTCCGCTGTACCTCCGATGTACCTTGGCTGTAGCTCCTCTGTACCTCCGCTGTACCTCCGTTGTACCTCCGCTGAGCGTGTCTATCGAGATGACACAAGGGCGTTGTCGACCTTTGACGTTGGTAACTCTGGCGACTTGTTTAGGAACGTGACGCTGTTCTGTTGGAACGTGGTAGATACGACAGTGAGTTTCGTTTCTTCCGTGATTCTGAGGTATCCGCTCAGTCTGGAACAATACAACACCGTACGGGGGATGCATACGACTACCACTCGCATATTTGCTATGCCTCATTTAAACCGAATGACAAGTATGGCGAGCTAATAGACTGTCTGGATAAGACACATCTGCTTATTCGTTTGCCCATAAACAAACCAACTTCGCTAAAAGCATATACATGTACATGGTGCCAGCATTGATTGCACACAATCTGGATTCCGTCTTTGGTTTAGGTAATTCCTATTAAGTTGTATTTCTCCATTTCTACATATCAGTCTCGTTTAACAATAAATGTCAAACGTCCACAATTCCAGCATCCGATTTTAATTCCGTATTGTGGGGTTGACGGTACGGCATCTTCTCTATCTGATGATGTGCTAGAAATCAGCGGTGAGACAGTAGTCAGTAACGAATTATCTCGTGTGGGCGATAATATGGCCGTGACTGGAGCATACATAATTATAATCCGTTTTTAAATGTTAGTATATGTCCTTATTTCGTACTCGTGTTTCCTATCGTGGTGTTGAGGAAAGAACACCTTCACTGCCTGCTTCAAGACTCAATACCAGGGGAATGTGCAAATATCGAAATATCAAGCACATAACTATTATAGAATCATATTATAGGCTACGGATTGACCGTAGCATGTCCTACATGCAAGGACAACATTACGTCATGGTTGCTTACAGAATGGCCACAGTTGTACAGCAGTCATGATTCAGATTCAGATATAATTTATTCAGATCCATAGCAAACAAATCATACAGTACAAACTCATCATACATTAACATAATGTAACAATCGTATGACAATATATAAAAAAAGATGTAATAAGACAATATCCACTGAGTACAATCATATAATATCAAAGTACAAATCAAAATAAAAGTATCTTATGCTTGAAAAGGTACAAAATTATAAACATGTTGTTCAGACAGTAATAGCAACAATGGACTATTTGTAATGTGCTATGTGCAAACCAGGAGAATTATATAAATTTTCCTGTAATTTGTAACATATATAACAGCTAGGTGATAATTACTTAGGTAATAAACCTTTACATAACGGATAAAGCCACATAAACTAGTTGTTTCTATCTTGCTTTTTATCGGATCAGAAGATCTATTTACTAAAATAAAATGCATCAAGCATCTTTTTGCAAATTTATGTCGAATTGTGTATAAATGAATGTCACAATATGTTCGTGTATTGTGATTGTGAATGGTATGATTGGGTTGCAGTGGTAATTGTTGTAAATAAGCAGGTAATTTGTGTAAATTTATAATAACATTTGTATTGTTGAATTCGTTAGATATATTGAGCATTCAGTAAGTTTAATTGCTTAAAAATTGGATCTGTATGAGCAATATATTTACTTCGATTAACAATTCTTATCGCTATGTGTGTAGTTCCTTGTGGAATGTCATTTATGTAAATTAAAAAGAGAAGCGGGCCAAGGATTCAACCTTGAGGTACACCAATGGAAATTAAATTTAAGTCTGATTTGTTAGATAACTTTCGAATAGTTTTAAAGCTGTCTTTTTATGCCATAGTGGCCTAATTTGTTCAACAATATTTGATGATCTATAATGTCAAAAGCTTTTGATAAATCAAGGAATATACTGAATGATGTATAATTATTATCTAAAAGGGTTATTGTTCTATCTACGAGTTCCAAAACAGCCAGTTCAACCTTTTCAGTAAGTTTGGAAACTACTGGTAGAAGTGATATATTATCTATAATTAGAAAAAAGTTATTCTTCTCCACTTTGGAAAATAGGAATTACTTTAGCAAGTTTTTATTTGTCTGGGAAAATTGTTGTATTAAAGTAATTTTTGTGTTTCATATATTTTAACTGATTAAAGTATATTTTGTCAACTCCGCTGCTAGTTTTTAGGGGAAACCATCTGCTATTGTTATTATTGCCTCTTCATCAATTTCCATAAATTTAAACAAGATAGTTCCTTTTCAAGTAATTATGCATGCTAAAGATGGGCTTATATTTGTGGAAAAAATGTGGTGAAATAATTTTCTATTTTATCAGTTATAACTGTTTGACCTTCTCTAAAGGAATTTTCTGAAATTTTCTGTTGGGCTTCCTGTATTGTTGTCCATGTTTTCCTTGTATCGTTTTTTTATTTATTAAAGATATGTGTACAATGCATCTGCTTTGCTGATAGGATACTACTTTTCGAAATGTTATTGTAAGATGTTAAGTTAATTTTGAGGATTACGTATTCTGGCAAGTTATGGTCTGTCATTTTTAGTTTTTTGTATAGCCCATCCCTATTAATAGATATACTAATACCTTGAGTTATCCATGTCGATTTTTATGTTTGTATTTATTATATTTAAATAGTTTAAAAGGAACGTGCTTCTCACGTGCATTTACTGTTTCAGGTACAAATATTCGGGTCAGAATTAATATTTTGATATAATTTATCCATTATTACATTAATGCATTTTTATAAGTTTGTACGGGATCTTTCATTCTCCGTACATGTTTGAATTGTTTTTGGGAAGGTCTTTAATTAAAGCAGTGTTTATTACAGTAAAATATGATTGATGATATGAACATTTCTTAGTAAGAATTCTTGAGGTTGAATCAATGGTTGACGTAATTAGTTGACAGAACAGGTTATCAAGTAGAGTACCAGTTGACATTGAGAATCAAGTAGAGTACCATTTGACATTGAGAATCGAGTGGGTAATGTGTACATTATCAAAGAAATCGCAAACTATTTCTTTTTCATTTGTTTTGGGTAGATTTAAGTTAAAATTCTCCGCTATAATTACCTCGTTGTTACTGCCATCAAACAAGTTTGCAACAAAGTAGCAAATTCATCAGTAAATTGTATGTAATCTGCATTAAGATCTCTCGATGGCCTGCAGATGTTACAGATTATAATGTATTTAGTTAAACCACCTCCTGAAATTTCTACAAACTGCCTTCCCAGTATTGCTGTGGTACATCGTGAATGAATAGGTTAGACCTTTGTACTACAAGTCTTCCCTTGTGCAATACAGCTGTGTCCATCTCATTCTATCAATGATACATATTCATGCTCATGTAACCAACGTTCTTGTAAACAGATAACGCTAAAAGTCAAGTTGATAGATTGTAACTCCAAAACAAAGGTGTCTTCTTCAATTAAATTTTTTAGCATTAATCGATTGTATGTTTGTGTTCATTGTGCCTAAGCAATTTCTTTTTCATTTTAATAATGGAATGACTCACACTATTATATATATATATATATATAATATATATATATATATATATATATATATATATATATATATATATATATATATATATTATATATATTATATTATATATATGTATATATATATATATATATATATATATATATATATATATATATATATATATATATATATATATATATATATATATATATATATATATATATATATATATATATATATATATATATGTATATATGTATATATATATATATATATATATATATATATATATATATATATATATATATATATATATATATATATATATATATATATATATATATATATATATATATATATATATATATATATTTGCGTGCGTGTGTGCGCTCGTTATTGTGCTATCTTACTTATTGGTGGTGTGTGCCTTCAGTACACAGAATGACGATGACGGGCTGTGAGACTGGCAGTCACCTGTGGGATGCACACAGTAGAAAACGTTGACCCGCTGAAAGAGGAGATACTTTCACTGATGTCGGACAGATCGACCTCGGCCGACAAGACTGCAACATTCAATCATCCTCGCGCACGTATGTGTGGCATACGATTGCACGTTGTATTAGAATATGACAAATGTGGTATAGAATAACGAAACAGATTGATTAGTTTCGATATTCGATATGTGCCTGGTGGATTAATACGCGTACAATGTCAAGACAAATCCACAGAGTGTGGTATAGTTTTCTATCCACGTGAACATTTATGTCAGCACTCACTCCTGCACCCAATGTATATGTGTATTCGAAGCGATGGTCACATATCACTAATCTGTGTTCTTAATGCAATACATTGGTAGAGTTACTTTTCCAAATGTGTTTAATGTGCACTATAGTTTGTTTTTAACTAATAATTATTAATTTATTCAGCCCCCCATTTATGCGAAATTATTTTTTCACGGAAAAATAATGCACGATCTAAATTGTACATTTTAACTCTTGACACGACGGCGACGGTGACTTCGTCGATGATGTAAAAGTTCACACAAGGTCGCTACGTCGAAATGGATCCAAGCTAGCGACGCCGCCTCCAAGTTCTTTTTCTATAACAGTACTGTTGATATTACAATATAAATAATTGCAATATTATGATCGTTGGCATTTATGATCTGTGTATAAGCTAGCTAGCGTTAATTATAGTTATTTTGAATTGGCGATGTTTGCATAATACGGGTTTGACACAATTTTCATTTTATGTTCTGCGTAATTTTATATATTTAGCCGAGCGATAGTTCGCGGAAACTGGATTCACGTTGGAAAAGAATCTCCCAATGACCTTTTGACGCGTGCATGCTTTTGATTCGTTCCTCAAACCAATACTTGATTTGTTATACATGATTTGTTTGATACCACATATAAGCCAATTCTTGGTAAATACACTGAATTTATGATATCGTGTTTGTCTTTTAATATATCATTACATTTCACCTATTAATAAAGGTTGTCAACACATATTGTTTTGTAGTTTATGTTGTTGTCTGTAAACGTGTTTAGGCTTGCTTGGCAATTAATCTTTTGGAATTGTATAAAGAGATGTTTACACCACACGCTACCTGTCCTAACTGCTGCAGCGTGAACATATCAATATAATATTATCTTGAACAGAGAGCGTTGGGTTATCGAACACTTACCAGACTTATTGTTGCGTATGATAGTGATCATTTCGGTACACTGGACACGTATGCCGAGTTGAGGCGGTATTAACAACACTGGGCCGGCTATGTCTATTCAGATATTAATTCAAGTTGTCAAAAAAAAACGTAGCCACTTTTTGTCTATCCACAAGAACCCGACATTGCACATGAGACGATAATAAAAACACACTCAACATATCTGTGCGGTTTGGTACTTCCGTGAACTGCTATTTCCCGTCGTGCGTAAAGGAAGATTCATATATAACGCGGTTTCCAGTCGTTTGGACCGTCCATAGCCCTTTACACTTCTCCCCTGACAGACCTATTCCTTCCAACAACAAACTGACTCATCTGGAAAGCATTCAGCTACGCAGCAATTACTGCACGAAGAATATTCTTGCTAGGTACTAATTTATAAAGCTGACTGAACTATTTGCTGGGTGAACTATTGCTAAGCTTCGTAATGAAGGCAACATGATTCAAACATCGGTCATTTTAATTGACAGTCATATGATGCACGCTCTGCCTTGACGGTAACTTGGGGACAGATCATTACTTTTTTCGGCGTTCATGGCATATGAATTGCGTTCATGGCATATGAATTGCCAGTGATTTTGAGGCGGTACCCAATTCTATTATTTGTTTGTACCATGAATAAATAGTTTTAAGCAGAGAAAAAGTCACACACTTCGCACATGCTTTAATTTCTAGATGTTGTGTTGATGATGTGCACGCGTCAGTTTTGGAAGTATCTCCCCGTGCGCGGCGACAACAGTGGTTTGGGCGACAAATTACAAGGAGAATCATCCATACTCGAAAACAAAACAGTATGATTAAAAAAAGCTACTGCAGGTCGGTGATAAGACCCACATCAAAGTCTTACATCGAGTGGATTCTGAATTACTAAATTACTAAATAGCCACACATATTAATTATATGATTTGCAGCTATTGCAGCGATATCAGTTATGATAGTCTCGCGTCGATTCGTCAAACATAGATCGTGTCATATCACACGTGGTACGTCTAGGTTTGCCCATTGCCATTGTGACACAGACACTTCACGCATGTTCCACACGAACTGTCCGATCAAATTACGTACAGAAGGTAATCTACTGACAATATTTTGAGAGTTCTGACGTACATGTCAAGGCAGTTTCTGTATAGAAACGACGCCTTTTTCGGCGAATCCATAATACAAAAAAAAAAAACAATTATTCACATTCGACAGACCATATTTCTGGCACACAAATGGGACAAAGTAATCGCACAGGCCACATGTAGTCAACAAAATTGTTTTAGATTTGTAATATACTTGTGTTAACAACGCACAGGTCCCAAGGCTTCTACTGGAGATCACCTTCTTTTTTGAATATTCTCATTTTTCAATGAAATTCCAGTTAACTATGTAGGTACTGAAAATATGTATAATTCTTATCATGATTACATTTTCCATTAACACACGTGGCTACAGAATGGCGCCAATGATACCGTTACTTCAAAAAAAATGTTGGGGAGGTGATACCCACTTCTAACACCCTGCCCCGGCACAATTCTTTTTAACTAAACCCCATGTGAATATTTAACTTGCCATCCAAGGCAAAGGCCCAGATGGCAAGTGGACAAGGAAGCCATTGGCTTATTCAGAGTCCGACGATTTTTCATCTACGAGTAACCCGCCGTTTCGAAGATTTGGAATAATACCTGGCTATAGACAGTGGTCGATATGTTAACAAACTATCGCAGTAAGTGTAGCAAGGCTGAATGCTTCCCAGATAAATCTTCGTGTTGTTGCTGCTGTTGGAATGAATAGGTCTGCAAGGGGTTGAAGTGTGTAACGTTCTTAACAGCCCTACGTACTGAATACTGTTAGGTGTACTCGAGGTCCTGAAGCCAGGCGAATGCAGATTCGTCCAGCCCGAATCATTATAGTCATGCATGTAATATTAACAAGATTGGCCGTGTGGTAACGCTGCAAAATTGGCAGTGTCTTAACGTTGCAAAGCTCATCTTGCGTGCTATCTCGTGTGACATGTCGTGTGTCATCTTGCTACTTTTCGTCTTGAGTACCCGATAAGGATTGTCTACTGGCACAAGCCAAGCGTCTCCTCATTGGTGAATGTTTTCTTGGCCGAGAACGTTTCGGTCTTAGACAGGTTGGCCTAGAACAACCGACAATTTGGTCAATGGCGGACGTTTCGGCCAAGTAGTCATTGAATCATAGTGTCAAAGGACTCACTGGATTCAAACTGTAAAGTCCCCGGGGTGAGTTATTATTATGAACATAAGAGGCGGTCAACCCAATATGTGCCGTGTGCCCTCTTTAAGCTCGAAGTTGGAAAGGTATCTTAAATACAACACACGCATTTAAATTATATAAAATAAACTTGACTAACTAAAAATTAAATAACGTCGTGTAGCTAGACTGAAACATCCGCGGCCTAACTGCCTTAAACTGAATCGTCCGCGGCCGAAACATTTCCCATTCATGATCGCGGGAAACGATATACGAACAAAACCTTAATATTCTTAGATGCTTCTTGTAGTTTACTTTATTGGCACAATGTATTTTATGTATACAATGCCTCTAACGTATACAATGTCTCTAATGTATACAATGTCTCTAATGTATACAATGTCTTTAATGTATACAATGTCTGTAATGTACACAACGCAATAGGAAAATGGTCCAATTACACCGAAATCATTGAGAACCCGAGATCATTGAGAACCCGAGATCTGCAGCGCGTCAAAACCAAAAATTCAAATTTACGATATGACGTCGTCAACAGTTGAGTGGCTACGTTAAGGAGCTGGGGAGGATAACCGAGTACAACATTGTATGCTTCAGGAGACGCAAACATTTTATTAGGAGAAAAACGTGCACAATGGGCCCCTTGATTAAGCAAGATTTTTCATAAAGTGGACATTTTGTATAATTTTTTTTTACCGGAATCATCTTCTCCAATTATGTCACTACGTATGTGCTTATACATGGCGCCTTATTGTCCACATTACTGTACCTATGTGGTGTTTATACATGGCGCCTTATTATCCACATTACTGTACCTATATGGTGCTTATACATGGCGCCTTATTGTCCACATTACTGTACCTATATGGTGTTTCAAGACACCACCCGATTTATGTATCTTTAAAAATGTGCGTGCAAAACGGATCCCTTCACATCCACGTTTACTACTCAGCCATCATCACGCATTTCGCAAACAACTGATCCAGACTGCACAGGCCTGGTGTACTCACGTCGTACGTTGTCCACATTTCACCCATTCTTTGTTTTCCTTACTCTTCAAAAACAGGACACACAATGTATTATCGTTTTCTTTATACAGTTTTTCGCTTATTATATAATTTTTTTCTATGTTATTATCATTATATTATTATTAAGTTATTATTATCATTTATTTTATTTGTATATAACTAATTTATACACAGTCTACATTGTAATTAATGGTGCATAGGCTACACCAACAATATACCGAGCTGGTCCCTGTTGGCAAAGGCCGAGGGACCCGTTTTGGCAGCACAACACGGCTTCTGGTTTTTCGTCTTTTTGAATAAGACCGGTGCAGACACTTTAAATCTGATAATCACTTATCATACCATACACAACTGGCTTGTACATACCACAGTTTCCATTGTTTCCAACGTGAATGAATAAAAACGTTACATTTGGAAAACAATGCTAATATTTTAAGAATAGTGTGTAAAACAATATTTTTGAGGTCACTTGTTTGAATTTGTGTTACGCGCTTCCGACCAACGTTCAGTAGTGATCCCTGGTGAGTTACTTGTGAGTTACTTAGCAGTGACACCACCAATGTCAGTGTACATAATGCAGTAGCGCAAAACGGGGGGGGGGGTGGCCCGTTTTGGGTGGGGACTCGTGTTGCACGTTGTTCCCATATAATTCATGAAAATATTACGCTAACAGGGAGTTCAACATAATGTTTGCAGCAACAGAGAAAGACTTAGTATCGACGTTTGTCTTAACTTTGGGAACAACAAAGTAGACTAGAACTAGATTATGGAAGGTTACCAGTTTTCTTGCAATAAACGTAGATATACCGGTTATTAATTCCTGCCGAATACAATCACTCTCACCTGCGTGGCACTCGGCCACACACGGGAATTAGACGACGATAAAACCAAATGGTGCTCGAGCAGCGCACCCTGTCGCAAACAAACACGGCGTGTCGTGAAACCGCACAGCAGCGACCATACTGATTAAACCGGATGCAGCTGGTTAGCACGTTGTCATAATCCTTGCCTTATCAAGTCACCTTGTCATGCCGCTTGCGTCAGCACAACACCCACGCCGTCTAACTACATTGACATTGTGCATGACATGCGACACCAGCTAGGTAATGAGGACGCACGAAGGGAAGAAGATTTCTTTGACTCGACGTGTCCCCGGAACATGTTGCCTTATGGTACATACATTTTTGATACTAATTAATAGTGTTTGATATTAGTCAGGAATATGGGCAGTTCAAAGTTTACTGATTAACGATCATTGAAGATTTACATAAAGTTCACAGGGTGATGTAAATTTTGGGTATTGATTGCACAGTGACTGTCCACATTATCTAATTAAGCATGACCCCCATCACGGCCAGTGGATAAAGATACACAGCGTGAATCATGATCATTAACCAGTGACCACGAAGCAGGTCATGTATGTGTTCTTGAATCCCAATATGACAAGTCAGGCATGCAGGTCGTTCAAATTAGCACCACTGCTAGCAACGTTCTTCATAATAATAACAATCCGCACAATTGTATAATGCTGTATGTCTGGACAAAGTCCATTCGCAGTCGCCTAAAATACATACATGATAAAATAATGGGTTGAATAAATGATAATCGGTTAGTTAAAATATGACGCATGCTACCCACTTTTCGTCGGATGCCTTGCGAAAAAATTATGTATCTTTTAAAGTATCGAAGAAACTTTCAAAGTGGCTAAGGACATCTGGCCGACATCTGGTCGGTGGCAGTGGAGCATTTCTGTGATGTAGGCTAGTACGCGCCCGTGCCGACCATTGAACGTCAGGAGCAGAATCTGGAAGCCAGTGAAGGTTCTTCAGCACCAGGGTGATGTGTTCACGTCCGCTGCAACGGGCCACCAGTCGGGCTGCTGAGTTCTATACTTTCTGCTGTGTCAGAACATCAGGGATGCCGAACAGGACAGCGTTTGCACAGTCGGGTCTAGATATTACGAAAATATATAGAATTCAAAACGCTGCTTCCTTTGTCAAACACGACTGGATGGAAGCAATATTCCTCAGGAATACTTGACGTAATAAACCATCGATATTTCCGCGTCAAAAGCATCGCCGGTGTTTTAGCACTGGGGTTGGGAATTACGTCAAAGTCATCAATCTTGATCAAGATGAGGCTACATTTCGTAAGGTTACATTTTACAAGACGTCAAGATAAACGCGACTGTTTTGTCCTCGTTTACTTTTATAAGATTGACACTTTTGATACATTGTTGGATGTTACGCAACGTCTTCATATCAATCATTGTTGTGGTTAACAATGCATAGTACTAAAAGGTAATGTCTTCCAGTGCGCACCCGTGTATTCGTTGCAATGAATATCGCCGAGACACGGATATTCAGTGTTTGTGTTATTCCCAATCGTATATTAACAACAAAAACTATCGTCCAGCTTCGGATATTCAGTGCATATCTCCTTAATGTATTATCTGGGTATGAAGCACCCGATTGTATGTTCGTTGCCATAACTGTCGTCCAGCTTAGGATATCCAATGTTTATGACTAGGACGTCCTATCTGGTTACACCGCTCCCAGTTATAAAATCGTTGCAATGACTACAGTCGAGCCCAATAAATATGCTGATTTCTGGAAATTAATTAACTGCATCTGCAATGACTAAGGCGATAATATGGTATGTTTGATGTGTTGTGGTTCACAGGATCGACCAAATGTTACATTGTTCTATGTACATCGGCGAGTGTGTTTATTTACAGCTGATTTGTCAGAAAGTGATACGTAATATTTATGTAATTATTTGTTATTTGCAGGACCAGCAGGAGTGAATGAAAGATTTTCAAACACGCAATAAAACTTTGCAAAATACTAAATACCAAGCTTTCTGATTGAATTCGTATTGCTTTACAGCACCGAGAACTATGAAACAGGGGAAGTGGAAGAGAGGATGATAGAAGGGGAGGGAGGAAGATAGGGAGACAGATATACATACACACAGACAAACAGAGGGAGTGGGGGAGATAGGGAAGACATAGGAGGGTAGATGTAGAGAGAGAGAGAGAGAGAGAGAGAGAGAGAGAGAGAGAGAGAGAGAGAGAGAGAGAGAGAAAGAGAGAGAGAGAGAGAGAGAGAGAGAGAGAGAGAGAGAGAGAGAGAGAGAGAGAGAGAGAGAGAGAGAGAGAGAGAGAGAGAGAGAGAGATAGAGAGAGAGAGAGACAGAGAGTGAGAGAGGAGAGAGAGGAGAGAGAGAGAGAGAGAGAGAGAGAGAGAGAGAGAGAGAGAGAGAGAGAGGTATGTAGGGAGTGTAGAGAGCATAACGTAAATCACGGAAAATCATTAATACTTTGGAATCAACCCAGTTCCTCCGTTTTTAGAACATATAAAATTTAAACAGAGAGGACCAAATGGAAACATACGCAGAATTCTTGAGAAAGTTTAGAACATTGAACACTTTTGGCTGTAGTGTAAATGGCAGTAAGACGATTCAATGGGATACCAAAAAAAAAAACGAAACCTAGAATAGACAGATCGACAAAGGGATAGTTATGCCCACAATAATACACTTGTTATTGTCAAACAGGATGTGCAATGACGTGGAGACCTGGGATAAACTAATGATACAGGTTGTTAAAACGAACAGGAACTGAGCGTAATCAGCAGAAACGAGGAAAAGCTGACAGGTTCTTTCTATCAGCATATTTAGGAAAGTCAACCACGACGACAATGGTCCATCCTGTGACGCTGCAATGAATACTACCCGATTCTTAACTGCACAAAGGAAGCGTCAACTTAATTTAAATTAATTGATTTTGTAAAAACGTTTGCATCCGCAACTTCGTTTGGGCTGATTTCCGAGATATTCACTCAGAAAAAAACATTATTTTTTATTTTAACTCGACACCGTATTGTGTATGTTTTTCCTTGCCACAACACGACACTGCATCCGACATTGTAGACTAGTATACATATTACGTTACAGTAGTCTGAATGCATGTACTGCATTTCTTTCTTCAATGCCTATGTCACTCTCACTCTCTCATCTTCGCCAACTATATACCATAACTTTGTATTAAGGCTGAAATATGCCTTCAGCATGTTATCTGTAATTCGGTCATCTCCTTGTGCTCTGCTTCCCATGCTCTGTATGATGGCATCATCTTGTTTGTTTCATCTCCAGCTGTTGGCTTGTATTCCGTTGTATTCCGGCTGACACATCGGGATCGTCTCTGTCTAAAACCTCCCAGAAGTGTTCTGCCCGTCTGTTTAGCTCCTCCTCCTTTGTCAGGACGTGTATCTTCTTGTCCTCGACATTGACAAATGTCAGTTTGTTGGGCTTGTTGCCTCTAAGGGTCTTTGTGAATTTGTAGACGGGCCTTGTGTAGCCCCTCTCTGCTGTCGCTTGTGCTTCTGTTGCCCTCGTCCACGCACAGCACGGGACATCTTGTGTCAAATTAATCTCGAACAGATTTGGTTGGACTTCAGTGCTGCCAAAATGCCCAAACAGATCATTGGTGTTTGAGAAAGTTCAACAGGTGCACACTTCGATCTGACTATTCACATATCCAGAACCGTTGGTAACTATTGTAGTGGAAAGTATTTTGACGTCAGTATTTGTTTCTTCAGGCGAATGTAACTGTGCGGTCTTTTTTATGTTATATTTATTATTTTCTAATATACCATTGTTTACTGTCAGGTTTGATTGTCATTGTACGTTGTATTTTATTACATGTAATTATGTAATTATGTGCCATCGACAACAATCTGCAAATGTATATGCTCAAATACAGTGTAATAACTCTAATGTGTGTGGTTACGTCCATATTCAATACAGTGTAATAACTCTAATGTGTGTGGTTACGTCCATATTCAATACAGTGTAATAACTCTAATGTGTGTGGTTACGTCCATATTCAATACCGCATCTCGATCTTCATCTTTCAAACACACGATAAGGATCCTCACAAAAAAGCCGGCGTGCGCGCGTGTGTGGGGGGGGGGGCGTGCGCACGTGCCTGTCTGCTTGGCTGCGCACATGCGCGTGTAAATGTGTGTGCAGTAGTCGATACTGAATAATAATTATCATAATATTAATTATCTGGTTGGTCCAGTTGACCCACTGACATGCATAAAAAAACTTACAGTATATATTCATAGCACCGTGCCTTCGTGCTCCAAATTTCATCACTTCGTTCAGTATCGTATTTCAAGATCACTGATCAAGTTAAATTAAATTTGACACGACGAAGGCCTGAAAGGTCTAGCGTTTTTTTACGTAAGACATATATGGACTGTGGCACAGCTCTACTTGTTCTTATCACTTGATGGGAAAAACGCAAACAATGCCACATAATGTAGCTACATAGCGCACGTGCACACGGCACACGAGCGCATGTACATATATACACAAGGGCGCACGTACACACAGAAACTTGGAAATACTGAATAACGGACACACTGGCACACGGAATCAAATAATTCGTTTCAATGATTCCTAGATTGCCTTCGCCGCTGTCTCATGTGATCGCTTCCTCGTCTGACTCGTTTAGCGTAGTTAATGACCTTGAACCATCGTGATATGGTAATCAATACCTTTCCGGGTGTCGTTGCATGACATATTACCAACACTCCCCATTGCATTCTACTGAACACACGAGATAACGAACGAATCGATTTTAGCCGCGGTTCCGATCACCAAGATCCTAGGTTGTTTTTGACAATGTTTACACCAAAACAGCGTAGGTTCTGAAGTCGACACAATATGCTTATATTATGAGCCAATATTCTGAATAAACAGATCGTGGAATTTTATTTTTGCGTCAGTTCAGCTTGGTCTAAAGTGTGTTTTCAGACTAAAAAGAATCCAGGAATGGCTTTACATCGTGCTGCGATTCTGCATAGTTTACGTCGTAGACACAATGTCTATTATATACAGCTGTCCCCTTCAACTCCTTCACGCATAATTGGCAAGGACTTGACTCTCTTCTTAAAGTAATTGCACGTATGCCGTTACTGCATTGACTTATGTATGTTTTAGAACATCTACACGATTGCAATGTCTATTCCTTGGGGGCATCTAGAGAAAACGTGGACATTATCCCTTAATGCTTTGCATAGGATTGATTAGGTCAATACAGGAAATGGTTGGCGCAAAGATGTTTTTTTGCGGAGCGGCTTTGTTTGGTCACCATAGTCATTATTGGCAATAACTAATATGTGTGGCATCAATCAAGATACGAAAATGATCACTCATAAAATGAATAGCCACGACTCTGGTAGATACCGCATAGATGAAAGTTTGTCTCCAAATGTCAAATACCAGAGAAACGCAAACCAGAAAATGCATTAAGAATCAGTGAAACGGAAAGCTTTATCTGATATGACGGCAAATAAATCGTTAGCAATGTGGAGAACTTGAAGCGTTGCCTGACACAAGTAGGTAATACTTTAACGATACTAAATCTGGTCATTTTATTGTAAAATAATTCTATATAGTATAAACTCTATCAACTCCACCAACTTGAATTCGAGATTTGCTTGTCTCTTTACAAACTCATTTCACCTAAATAACAAATACATTTCACCTAAATAACAAATACATTTCACCTAAATAACAAATACATTTCACCTAGATAACAAATACATTTCACCTAAATAATAAATACATTTCACCTAAATAACAAATACATTTAGTATTCTCTGCGACATGCTAGCTCTTTTGTGCAAATACATTAAACAGTTTTGATGACACCACCCTACAAAGTGCTAATTCGAAAATGTGGCTCTGCGTAAAACGCCTATTATATAACATTCTGCTATTCACACTATCGTAAGTTGTTCCACTTTCGCATGTTACAAGATCTAACGATCGAAGTCAGTTGTTTCATCATGCACTATTTTCTAACCCGACTGCGCATAATACCTAAATATTCACACATTATATATATATGAACATCAACAAACCTGACTCGAGACAGGCAACATTAATTGCTGAGGCAGCTTTCAGCAGTGCCAATCTGACGCCGCTGGCAAAAAAATTAATGTTCGAGCTGGCTATCTGCAAACAGAGTTAGCGGTGACGAGAGAACGATTAGGACAAATGACTTTTGATGTCGCCGTTGACTGCCGCAATCATGTCCTGACCAGCCAAGAAGTGCGGCCCGTGATGCATTGCGAATCTGCGATGCTCCGGTGAATAATAAATAACGTTGCTAAGCTTTTGCAACGGTGTGGAGCAGCCGAAGTCTGCAGTCGCTGGCGGGTGTTGCGCGCAGTCAGCGGGCCCCGATCTCTCACGACGGCCTCAATCGATTTGCGTCTTCGCGAGAGCAAACCAGCGATGCCAAGACTGCGTTTGTTTTATTACATCGGAGTCCGGCGATAGTATTTTCTTGTGTTATGTTCCGTCCGGGTTCAGTGACAAGGCGAATGAGCTTAGTGACGTTGTAATAATATATTACACT
Organism: Lamellibrachia satsuma; assembly: GCA_033239005.1. Taxonomy (NCBI): domain Eukaryota; kingdom Metazoa; phylum Annelida; class Polychaeta; order Sabellida; family Siboglinidae; genus Lamellibrachia; species Lamellibrachia satsuma. The sequence goes on along the minus strand of BSQZ01000081.1, from coordinate 660,093 downwards.
TACACACATTTGAGTGAAATGACACCTGCCTTGTGCAACGGCAGTGATCATCAGTCGACACCGTGTCGGTTACCGCGGGAGACACGTAGGTGAACCAAAGATGGTCCAGGTGATAGTTGTAAACGGCGGGATAATCGTCCTATCATTCACTGACGCCAGAAGGACGGCAGGTGACGAACTACAGTTAGCACGAGCGCCATTACTTAGAATACAAACGGATATAAGGTGTGTAGAATCGCATGTACTCTGACGCCTTGTTGTCGGTACGCTGTCCACGTCCGACAGTGATATATCTGATCTATATCCGCGCCACGATATACGAGCGGCCACTGTGTTAAATGATTTGTTTTTCGTGAACATCATCCGACGCGGCCTGGGCCAATCCCATGGGACACGTAATTCGCCGTGCAAACTGATCCAGTCACAAGATGTATACTCGTCTAAATGTTTGGCACTAATGCTTGCTAAATAATTACTTTCCTGCATATAGCTACCGCTACGGGACCTCACAAAGCAATACATTTCTTCTGTTTTGATAACGCATGTTAGACATCTATGTCGACGTGAGAGCAGAAAGGTTTGTTGTGGAAGACTGGCGCTTCGCAAAACACGCAACGCGGGTGCATGCGTATGTATGCATGAATGTATGTATGTATGTATATACGTATATGTTCATGCATATATATATATATATATATATATATATATATATATATATATATATATAAAATAATTTTTTCTTTTTTTTCCTACAAACATTTACACACACGCATATACGCACGCACGTAGGCACGCGCGAACACACACAGACATGTAAACATAAAACAATATAATACAATATAATAATAATAGTGTGCACTTCCGTTGTAGAATTCGCCAAATGCAGCAGCATGTGCCGAGGGTATGAATAATTTACTGGCTATATGCGCTGCGGAGTGCAGTCGTTGACCTCCTAATGTGTTACGACAAATTCAGACAACACACCGGACAATAGTAATAATATATCACGGGCCACTCGTTCGAGCGACACGACCCAAAACACCGAGGAACATCTACCGGAGAGCCGACCATCATGACAACAACGGCTTTCAACCTGACGACAGCGAATCCTCTGTGTCTTTATGAGAACACTTCTTACGACGACTGTGAAGTCGGCTACAAGGTGGACCCGCTGCCGAGACTCACTAACGACGTCTATGTCGTATTCTTCCGTCATCTGCTCGTCAACCTCGAGTTATACCTCGTGCCTCTCATCATCCTGGTTGGCGTCATCGGCAACACGCTGTCGTTTGTCGTGTTCGTCGCGACACACCTCAAGCGGAACTCGTGTCACATCTACCTGGCGTCACTCGCCGTCGCTGACAACGCCTTCCTGCTCCTCGTCCTCATCTCCTGGAGTGCCCGTCTCGGTGTGCCTCTGTATAACCGGCGCGGCTGGTGCCAGCTGCTCGCCTATCTCATGTACGTCAGCAGCTTTCTGTCCGTCTGGTATGTCGTCACGTTCACGCTGGAGCGATACATCGCCGTGTGCTTCCCGCTGAAGCGAAACGCAATCTGCATCGCGAAGGTAGCGAAGCGCGCCGTCATATCACTGTCTGCCTTGGCGCTCGTCGGATACTTCTTCGTCCTGTTTATGTTCGGAGTCGTCGAGCTGCACGGACGACCGCTGTGTGCGCCGCTGCCGGAGTACTTCCAGGTAGGTTTGTAACCATATATCGAACTGTCGATGTTGCTCTCCGGTTTTTCCCTGAAGGCCAGGGTGAGGCTGACATCGATATTGCTCCGCGATGTTTGTTTCCTTTTTTCCTTACCTGACTGATCCCGTTTCACGTCTCCGCCATCTGTATCCATCCAACCTAACCCTCGCTCCCTTCTTTCACTGCCCTCGAAATCCCGCGAAATATCTTTTCACAAATTCCTTCCATCTAAGTCGATGTCATACTCTTTATTCCATCCACTCTAAGCTATTCCCTTCTGTTCATCAACCGTTCCCCTTCCATTCGTGTCCAACCCACTTTATCCGACTCCTCGTCAGCTTCATGTCACGAAGACGATGTGGCGATGCATTACTATCGATAGTAAATTTAACTATCGAAAGCATTCGTCCATTGTACAGTGAGCTATCGATAGTTACGACAATTGGCAAAACATATCAGTCATGTTACTTGTTTCACTGCACTAGTGTTCGTGAAAAAAAAACAATCGAATTCTTCAATTTGAATTCAACTGCCTCCAATGGCCAAACGATGGCGCCACACATCAAAGTCCCGATACTATCGCTACTCGTCATGTCCCGATACTATCGCAATCCAATTGTTATGTTTTGAATATATTGTAATAGCACTGCAATAATAATGCAGCTATTGCACTACTACCGCAATAGTAAAACCAGAGGCAATGAGTACCGAACTGCGTCACTCTGATACGAGAGCACAGTTTGGTTGCTACCCGCGTTACGGCGCCTCAGTGTATATCTGCAAATTTAAACTAAGGCATGATAATTGGGTCGAGTTTTTGCCTCGAGTTTTGGTGCCGAGTCTTCGACGATAACGTAGGAAAGTTTCAAAGAAGGCGCACGTCACTCATGTTTACTTAGGGTGATTATGTACAATACGACGTTTTATATTTAACCGGAAGCAGCTGATGCCAACCGTGCGGTGGCGCTGAAGAAAACATGGCGCACACTATAGCGACGCAACTCGGTATTCAGTAGCTCGGGTAACACTATCTCCGATATTCACCCCTGCTGCCAGGTGATGATATATATTCACCCCTGCTTCTAGGTGATGATATATATTCACCCCTGCTTCCAGGTGATGATATATATTCACCCCTGCTTCCAGGTGATGATATATGTTCACCCCTGCTTTTAGGTGATGATACATATTCACCCCTGCTTCTAGGTGATGATATATATTCACCCCTGCTTCCAGGTGATGCGGGTAGTCAACAACGTGGACACTCTGGTTACGCTCATCATTCCCACGATCCTCATCACGAGCTGCAACATTCGCATCACCTACGTCGTGTGCACCTTCTACAAGCAGACGAAACACGACGTCGGACAGCTGATCCGGAAATGGGACTTCAGCCAACGGGCAGCCGGATTCTACAGGCCCAACGCGCACGCCAGGAGCGGCCGCAGACCCGTGCCCATATCCGCCAGTCGGACGTCGCACATGCGCGCGACACGCATGCTGCTCATCGTATCCACCGTGTTTCTCGTGTGCAACCTTCCGCGACACGCCGCTCGCACGTACACGATCGTCAAGAAAATCGTCGATCCCAAATACCAGCCCAGCATGGAGTGCATCACGTGGCTGAAGCTGTTCCAGATTGTATACTACATCAACTTTGCCGTGAATGTGTTCTTGTACAGCCTGTCAGGACGATCCTTCCGCACCGGACTCTGTCGGCTACGGACAAAAATCGGCAAGAAGTTGAAGAACGTATCATGTAGACGAAGATCGAATGACGACTCTCCAACGAACAGCCCGAAGTACGACAGCTCGAAGACTGCCTATGAGTAGAAACAGCCGACTAGAACAAAGATAACAAAGAAGACTACGTCTATTTTTGCCCAGTGGGTGTAACTACTCTGGACGCCTTCCTTGGTATCGTGCGTCTTGCACGCGTGGTTGGCGGTGTTGGTGAACACGAGGGTGATACTACAGAACAGTTCTTTATGCACAGAGCCTGGCGCATGAAAAATGAGTTGTTGTTGTGATTACTGCTGCAACATATATATTTCTGTCCACTGCTTGTAGACTCGTCGTGTTAACCGTCTCCCAGGCGGACTACTCTGCCACCCATAACTGCCTGTGGTCGCTGCTAATGGTTTCCGTCCCCGCAACAATGTTATTATAAACATTGCGTGTACCGTGTAGTAAGCCGATTTTACCAGCGAAATGTTGTTTGCATTGAACTCACGTCAAACACGTCAGAGCTGTGGCAAAGCTCACTTCCTCATCCCGGTGGGCCGGATAACGTATCGTAACTTCAGTGTTCGCAGTGAGGTTACGCATGGAGCATAAATGCGGACATAATTACTGCTCAATGTCAACCTGCCGTTGCGCTCCATGACAATCGGCCCCCAAGGGTAAATTGGATTGTTTATCCAGACAGCTGTCTTGAATAACACATCTTTCTGTATAAACGACGGAGTTATTTGTGTTTTCACTTACTTGGCATGAAAGAAAGTGGTCACCGTTCATTGATTTTACCCAATTGCATTTCACCAAGCACATATCATAACTCTTTTACTCGAGGTGCCTGTGGATAACACTCAAGGTAGCGATGGTATATGTACATCATAGACAGGATAGAAAAAACACTCACTCTAACAAAGAACACATAATCTACTGTCAGTGCAAATACCAGCAAGGTCAATGTGTCTAAATCATAAATGACATACATATACCTGACAAAACATGTTGGATTCTTGATAAGAATTTCCAAATTACACGTGGAACTTGATGCTTTGGATGACAATTTTACTTAAATGTTCAATCTGCATTACAACCTTTTCGAGAGTTCACTGACATCTACCTGCTTCTAAGAGATAATAAAGTGAACATCGCAATAAAAACTTTACATATGGCCACCATTCGTTAAGTTTATTTGTTATATTGAAAATAATAATATAAGTCAACATCCACATCAGTGCGATTAAATAAAATCATACAATATCATCTATAACGTTAGCAAATTCGACAGTATTTAGAAAGTAGAATTCCATGATATATTTAAATACAACATTAAGTTCGACATTTGCTAAATTCAAATTGAGCTGACATCTAGCCTTTTGGTTTCTGCTTGGCTGTATATTGAAACATATTGAAACAAAGGTCGTTGTTTTGCTAATTATTAGTTTATAGTTAAAGGGAAACATGACTTTTCTGGTGCTTTTGTGTATAAGGATGATATACGGACGGTAAAGACGATAATAATCATGATGGATGTCTTGTGAAAATGTTACGTTGTTTCTGAAAATTTATATTTAGTGTTGTAGAAATCACACTACCTAGAGAAAATGTGAACATGTTTCGTTCAAACATATTTGGACAACATATAAGTGTTATGTAGCACATATTAACGAACGCAGTGAAGAAGGATGGCCTTTCCTTGTGACCTTTCGTCATGTCATTCCTATCAAAGATGTCACGCAGGTGAATCCCGGAATGGCCTTCGGCTTCACCAATCACGTGCGTTCGACAGATCTAAAAGAATTGCTCGAGGGAATGCGCGGCGCCAACTACATTAGCATTGCTCAAAGACCATTATATCGCAGCGGGCCTGGCCTCGCGCAGTGCACTCTGTGTTTATGCGCCATCAAAACACTGTCCTGATTCTGCTAGCGACACATAATTTCCGGAGCGTCATGTGTGGAAAAAAGCCCTCTTGCCATTCGTGGCATGCACATGGGAATATCAAATGAGCACATGGGACTATCAAATGAGCACATGGGACTATCAAATGAGCACAGTTAAACAGGGTGCTCGATATATCAAAGACATTGCGATAATTAGTTTGTCCTGAATATGGTTATTCCAATGTAAGACTGACAAATTGCCTATGTCGTGACTATTGGTATATTACTAATAGTTTATTATTAAGAATGCAATAATAACTAATGCAATTATGTTGATTTTTTTGTTATATCATCGTTCAAAATACTTTCCAATTACATTAGATATAAGAAAGACACACTCATATAGTGTACATTAATAATGATGATGATGATAATAATAATAATATTAAGAAGAATATAATGCACAAAATATAAACACAAAATATATTAGCTTATGGAGTAAATATACATGGTTTATGGAAATCAGTTGTGCATGTGTGCGTTTGAGAGTTTGTGTATGTGTTTGTTTGTGTGTTTGTGAGTGTGTATGTTCTGTGTGTGTAACTGCGTGTGTCTGTGCCCGTGTGGAGTGGTGGGTAGACTGTCAGTCTTTCAACCGAGAGAACCAGAACTTCGAATTATCTTGGTGCCTTAAAGAATCCTGCGCAATTTCGTTCAGTTCACGTTGTTTCAGTTCACTCACTTTATAAACGGGTGCCTGATTACAGACAATGATGTAATTATGCGACCGAATATTACAGCGTGGCTGAACGCGTACCACGAAAATCAAGATGGGATTGTAGTGTGCATGTTCGCCAGGCGGTGAGTTATAAATGTGATACCGTGCTATATGTCATACTGTATCTTTGCCTTTCTTATCTCCATGTTTTGTAAACATGCGAATGTGTTCTAAGTATTGTTTTACGCATCATAATGCCATAGAGAAAACACACGAATCATGCATCACGTCAAGCTACGCTCTTGTTATCGGCCCACGATTCGTTTATCTTAGCCACACCATAATCAACAGCATATGCCTCCCTTCTCAATCCGAACAGCCATCTTGTCACTGTTGATTTATGTACCTTATCAGCGGACTCCTTCGTTGCGACGTAGCAGCACCACTTGATTAACTGAAAGTGACCATCTGTCCTGTAAATCGTCCCGATAAAAAAACATCATTGTGAGTTGTGTTTATAGAGCACCGGGGCCAGATATAGAAATTTGCTGTGAGAACATGGAACAGTTATTTACACGTTATGCCAAGTAAATCCATTTTTGTTTGTGGTGACTTCAATATTGATCTCTTATAAAACATGAATCACATAGTGGGACAAAGCGTTTTATAGATTGTATGTATGGCTTAGGTTTGAATCCATTAATAGATAGACCGAGTCGAATTACCACCAATTCGTATACTCTAATAGACAATATATTTACCAACCAAATTAATTATTCATTTAGACGTGGTTTATTAATCAATGATATTAGTGATAATTTGACGATACTTGCATGGTGTAAATATTAAATAAAAATCAACTAATGAGACAATTAGATATCTAAGAAAGAAATTTTAGTCTATAGAAGGTCTAAGGCAAGAAAAGTGGGACGATGTATTGAAAACAGCTGTAGACATAGCGTACGCAAATTTTTTCAACACTTTTAATATATTGTATGACCTTCATTGCCCAATAAGAAAGATAAAGATCAAGCAGATGTGTAAGAGAAAACCCTGCATTACCAATGGCTTAAGAAATGCTTGTCATAAAAAAGTATCTATACAGAGCATTTCTACAGGATGAAACTAAAATTGCGGATATAAAACGTATAAAAATTAATCAACTTCTGTATTAAGATTGGCTGAACAAGCGTATTATGATAAATTGCTTTCTGAAAAGAGAGGCAATTCCCAAGAAATATGGGTGATTTTGAATCCTGTGATACGTAAAGAACGACAGGCACCGAATTATCCAATTTATCTAATGCAGCGTTCCGCAAACCCTGGCCCGCAAATTTAACCCGCGGACGGTTTTCAGTTGGCATGCGAGACTCTTTCTAAAAATAGGAAATATTGAAAACAACAAATCGTCTCTACTGCATGCGTTTCGACTTCGAAGACCGTAGCGGCGTAGACCGTAGCGGCGTAGACCGTAGTGGCGTAGACCGTAGTGGCGTAGACCGTAGCGGCGTAGACCGTAGCGGCGTAGACCGTAGCGGCGTAGACCGTAGCGTCGTAGACCGTAGCGGCGTAGACCGTAGCGGCGAAGACCGTAGCGTCGTAGACCGTAGCGGCGTAGACCGTAGCGGCGTAGACCGTAGCGGCGTAGACCGTAGCGGCGTAGACCGTAGCGGCGTAGACCTTGGCGACGTAGACCGTAGCGGCGTAGCTGTTCCAACCGTTCTAGTCCCTGTAACATCAACGTTGACTATATTCTTGTATTACAATAATTACAATATAAATCGTGTTTTGTTGCGATCTCGAAAAGTATGGCATTTGCTAAAAAAGAAAGGTCGAATTGATACTTCTGACAAACGATTGTTCGATGACAACTGGCAGCATGAGTTCATTTTGCTGTCGCGATTACGGTCAAAAGCCATGTGTCTTATTTGCCGCGAGAGCGTCGCTCAGATGAAGAGATACAACGAGAAACGACATTACGACTCGAAACATAAGACAGATTTTGACAGTGCTTGTCCGGGGAAAGGTGAGCGGCAGAAGGGGTTCAATAAACGCTTTGGTGAATACATGGGCGAAGCGAAGAGGGTGTCGGTTTTTGCTTAAGGTGCGAGTCATTTCAAGATTTTACAAGATTTAACAAAGATTGCCATCTCGAACAGCAAGTTCCAGATGGCAAGTGGACAAGGAAGCCATTGGCTTATCGAGAGTCCAACAATTTTCTCATCTATGTGTAGCCCGCCCTTATCAGATATCTGTCAATTCTATTTTTAAACATATTCACACTACTTGCATTAACACAATCATTTGGCAGTTTGTTCCATTCATTTATCACCCTCTGTGAGAAAGAGTACTTTCTCATGTCCAACCTACACTGCTCCTTAACTAATGCTTGCTGCTTTGTGTCCTCTGGTTCTACTGCCTTCTCTAAGTTTGAAGAACATATTCCTATCAACATCCTCATAACCGTTCACTATTTTAAACACTTCTATTTGGTCTCCTCTTAGTCTCCTGGTCTCTAGTGTTGTCAAACCACATTGTAATAAGCGACTTTCGTAACTAAGGTCTCTTAATTCTGGAATCATCTTAGTTGCTCTTCGTTGTATTCTTTCTAGCTTATCTATGTCTTGTTTACGATATGGCCTCCATGCTTGAATCCAATATTCCAAATGTGGTCTAACTATTGTTTTGTACAGGGGTACAATTAGATGTTTCTCCTTATACGTGATAGTTCTCCTAATTAGCCCTAGAATTTGATTTCCTTTCGAAGCAGCAATCCCACATTGCTCTGAAACTTTCATGTCAGCATTAAATGTTACTCCTAAATCCTTTTCTTGTGTGGTTCTACCTAGTACAGCATCCCCCATTTTATATTCCTCGTCCATATTTCCATGTCCTATGTGTAGATTGCTATCGCATCTGTCACTCCCTTGCACAACACCAGGTGCCGTTTGCTCATGCTGAAATGTTCAAAAAGGCTTTCCTGGCTTGTGCCGAGGTTATGTTTGCGGGTTGACATGGGACAACCTTGTTTCAATTTGCACGAATAGTGCCCCGAGTATACGTGGTCGTCGAGCTGGACTCGTTACGATGTCCCGTCAGCGAATCAGAAAGCCTAACCCGCTTTCTGCATTATTCATCTGCAAGCTTTTTGTGTGCAAAAGGAGGCTGCGGCCTGCAGAAAACGATGTAATATATTGTTAAAATCGTGAATCTCATTCGCGCCCGTGCTCTGAACCACCGAAGATTCCAGAATCACGTGGCCACATTTGACGCAGAATATGGCGATGTTCTGTTTTACAACAGTATTCTCTGGCTGAGCCGTGGAGCAGTTCTGGAGAGATTTGTTGCACTGCTTCCTCACATCGTCAGCTTTCTTGAAGAAATCGGTCGTCCTGTCGCTAAGCTGGACACTCAGTTTCAAATTCGGTTCTGCCTCCTGGCAGACATCTTTGGACATCTGAACAAGCTGAACATGTTGCACCAAGGACGACAGAAGCTGCTGTGTAATCTGTACGAAGCAGTAAAGGGGTTTGTCGGCAAACTTTCTCTTTTCAAAGTTCATGCAGAGAGCGGCAACTTTCTGCATTTCCGATTCACGATAGAAGTCTGCGGCAAAGAAGTGGCGCGCACGGAAAACGCCAAGCAGGTGATTGTCGGTGTGTTGGACTGTCGCTAAGGTCATATCTGTCATATGCAAACCTCTCACGCACATCTGAAATAGTTCATTTAGAACTGGGGTATTTCCATCAAGAATGAAGAACGCCAAAGTAATCCCAATGTTTCAAAGCGGTACAAAAACTGACCTTACCAATTACAGGCCAATTTCCTCTTGCCGCAATTTCCAAAAATCTTGGGAAAATTGTTCCTTACTAGAACAGATAGCTTTGTAAATGCCAGCAATATATTGAATTCAAGTCGTAAGACTTTCGTACAAAGCTATGCGTCACTACCAGCCTTCCTGTGTGTAGCATGTCTACGGCACACGCAGTGTTTGATAGAAGAAATATCAAATGCTACGGATAGCAAAAGACATGCGATTAGTGTATTTATTGATTAAAAAAAGCCTTCGATGCAGTAGACCGTAGCATCCTGATAAAAAAGTTGAATTATTACGGTGTGCGTGGAGTAGCAAATGACTGGATTAAAAGCTATCTAACCAGCAGGATGCAATTTGTCAATATTGATGGGCACGTGTCGGATTTATTAGATTTTACATGTGGAGTTCTGCAGGGGTCTATTTTAAGTCCAAGGTTATTTGTCCTCTATGTTAACGATATCTGCAATGTATCAAAACTAGTAAAATTCATACTTTTTGCAGTTAACACGAATATGTTTTGTGCTGGTAGCAACCTCCTAGAATTACGAGACATGTTAAATAGAGAACTTGCCAAATTGTGCATGTAGTTTGCTGTGAACAAACTATCACTGAACCTGTCAAAAACCAATTACAGCTGTATATGATATTCAGGAACTGTCCGCCCGATGTTGACATTAATTTGTGCATAAATAACGAAGGAAATACCAGAGTACATGTAACCAAATTACTGGGCATATTTATTGATTACGATCTGAACTGGAAACATCAGTTGCAGCAATCATGTACAAGGCAAGTTGTCTAGTAAATCAATACGGGATGTATATATAGTATTGCTCGTTGTTTTTGTCATAAATCAATTATTGTAGTGAAATATTGGGTAACAACTATGCTGCAAACATTTACAATATCACGGTATTACGGAAAGGAGTAGTTCGTCTATATTGTGGCGCAAAACACATAGAGCATAACAGCATCCTGTTTAAACAAGTGTGCATTTTGAAATGTGTGCATTTAAGACTGCGGTCATTATATTTAAAGTATAACACAACAAACTGCCGGATAATTGACAATTCAATTTTTTTGTCTTCATGCGTCAACACACGGTACCAGACTGAAAGATACCTTCAGTAGTTATCGTGTCAGCACCAACATAAGACTGAAATATACCTTCAGTAGTTATCGTGTCAGCACCAACATAAGACTGAAAGATACCTTCAGTAGTTTTCGTGTCAGCACCAACATAAGACTGAAAGATACCTTCAGTAGTTTTCGTGTCAGCACCAACATAAGACTGAGAGATACCTTCAGTAGTTACCGTGTCAGCACCAACATAAGACTGAAATATACCTTCAGTAGTTATCGTGTCAGCACCAACATAAGACTGAAAGATACCTTCAGTAGTTACCGTGTCAGCACCAACATAAGACTGAAAGATACCTTCAGTAGTTATCGTGTCAGCACCAACATAAGACTGAAAGATACCTTCAGAAGTTATCGAGTCAGCACCAACATAAGACTGAAAGATACCTTCAGTAGTTATCGTGTCAGCACCAACATAAGACTGAAAGATACCTTCAGAAGTTATCGAGTCAGCACCAACATAAGACTGAAAGATACCTTCAGTAGTTATCGTGTCAGCACCAACATAAGACTGAAAGATACCTTCAGTAGTTATCGTGTCAGCACCAACATAAAATAAATGTGTATTTCTATTTATGGTGTGAAAGTATGGAATTATTTACACAAAAATATCATTGGATGTAGAAACATACAATGATTTAAAAACCGTTATAAATTATATGTTCTCTATGTGAATTAGGTCTAAAAAAACAGTCATAATAAAACATAATATGGTGTAGACATATTATCTAGGTATTTGTAATTTAGCATTTTTCATATTATATAAAATATTGATTGATTGTTGTATGTGTATGTGTATGTGTATGTGTATGTGTATGTGTATGTGTATGTGTATGTGTATGTATATGTGTATGTGTATGTGTATGTGTATGTGTATGTGTATGTGTATGTATGTATGTATGTATGTATGTATGCATGTATGCATGTGTGTATGCATGCATTTTTGTATGCATGTGTGTATGTATGTATGTGTGTATGTATGTATTTATGTATATCTGTATGTATGTATGTATGCATGTATGCATGTGTGTATGCATGCATTTTTGTATGCATGTGTGTATGTATGTATGTGTGTATGTATGTATTTATGTATATCTGTATGTATGTATGTATGTATGTATGTATGTATGTATGTATGTGTGTGTATGTACTTATGTATGTGTATGTATGTATGTATGTATGTATGTATGCATGTATGTATGTATGTATTTGTGTGTGTATGCATGTGTACGTGTATGTATGTATGTATATATGTATATGTGTATGTGTGCATGTATGTATGTATGTATGCATGTGTATGTATGTATGTATGTATGTATGTATGTATGTATGTATGTGTTTATGTTTGTATGTATGTGTTTATGTATGTATGTATGTATGTATGTATGTATGTATGTATGTATGTATGTGTGTATGTATGTGTGTATGTATGTGTTTATGTATGTATGTATGTATGTATGTATGTATGTATGTATGTATGTATGTATGTATGTATGTATGTATGTGTTTATGTATGTATGTATGTATGTGTGTATGTGTGTATGTATGTATGTATGTTGTGTATTATTATATATTGTTCTTCTTCTTGTTAATGTGTTTTATTTCAGTCAGTTTAGTTCACTCCTTTTGTTCCCTTCATTTTAAGATTGATCCCCGGAATTGTGTCGAAAATAATTACTTTTAACTAGACAAGATGTATCTGATAAATATTTTCCTCGTTCTTCCGACGGTGTCCAGAAAAAATGGCTGTTTTTTATTCGCTTAATGCAAATTTCAATCAGGATAACGCACACCAAATGGAATAATTTGCAAAAACAAGATGCCAACTGATAGCCTTGGGTTAAATAGCCCTGATCTGACAAACTAATCGATATCGCTATTCAAGCATCCAACAGTCGTAGCGAGCTAACAAGTCTAGAATTGTGCGGATGGTGACATTTTCATTTCATTAAACATTTAACCAGATAAGTTCATTATCCAAAGATCCAAGCAAAATGGTCGCTACCCGCAGTATTACCACAGGAGGTTCACCACGAGGAGGTTCACGACCAAGGCTGTTACCTGTAGTATCACCGCAGTGACACGAGGAGGTTCACGACCAAGGGTGTTACCCCCACTATCACCACAGTGACACAAGGAGGTTCACGACCAAGGCTGTTACCCGCACTATCACCACAGTGACACGAGGAGGTTCACGACCAAGGCTATTACCCGCACTATCACCACAGTGACACGAGGAGGTTCACCACCAAGGCTGTTACCCGCACTATCACCACAGTGACAGGAGGAGGTTCACCACCAAGGCTATTACCCGCACTATCACCACAGTGACACGAGGAGGTTCACGACCAAGGCTATTACCCGCACTATCACCACAGTGACACGAGGAGGTTCACCACCAAGGCTGTTACCCGCAGTATCACCGCAGTGACACGAGGAGGTTCACGACCAAGGCTGTTACCCGCACTATCACCATAGTGACACGAGGAGGTTCACGACCAAGGCTGTTACCCGCAGTATCACCACAGTGACACGAGGAGGTTCACGACCAAGGCTGTTACCCGCACTATCACAACAGTGAAACGAGGAGGTTCACGACCAAGTCTGTTACCCGCACTATCACCACAATGACACGAGGAGGTTCACGACCAAGGCTGTTACCCGCACTATCACCACAGTGACACGAGGAGGTTCACGACCAAGGTGAACCAAGATATTCGTATGTTCCTGCTGTTCTCCTCGTTCGTTTTCCATATAAGTCCCAAATGTCCTGCTTTGTGAAGGAGGTGTTCACCTGTTTTGCCAATTCTGTCGTATGATCAGATTGTTTTTTTTTCAGGTAATATCCTTTTTTAACCAGATCCTCAGATTGTTTGCTATACATTTTTTGCTTTAGATGATTACATTTTCTATATAAATAAATGGCTACAGAATGCATGAAATGGCACCCTTGAGATCTTTAAAAAAATCCGTATTGTTGGAAGGGCGTGAAAACAATACATGGGGTATTTCCGTTCTAGCCGAATGAAAATGAAATAATGAAATTGTTAGTGAATCCGGCGTTTTTGTCACATTGTGGTCGTCAGTTGAGAGTCTAAATCCATTCTCTATGAATAATTGACACTGTCCTACAGACGCTGCTCGCACGATAGTGTGGCGATTCATATCCTACTCTCTTGCGACTACTGCGTAGAAAACCTATATTATAAAATCAATTAGCACAAATGGTGCCGAAAAAAATGTCGTGAAGCACATCGCTCATGTTTCCCTTGTTTGATAGTTCAGTCGAGTGTACGTATGTAGTTAAATTAGTTCCCTCCAGGTGTCACAAGGACAGGAGGCGGCTGAATTAGCATAAATCTGACAAGACATAGCTTTTATGGCATGTCGTTCATCGAAGTCAATACTTCGGCATCCAGTTTTACATGAGCGACGGTGTCGTGAGATATTGCGCTGCAAAAATTAGTCGTGTAGACTCCCGCGCGAGGCCTATCAACGATGCCGATTTGCAAAGCGATGTTGTTGGGAGAATATCCGGCATCGGCCATGTGCGGCTGATCGTAGGAATATAAGGATATGAACGGGATCATCAGAGGGACGTATAAAATCAGAATCAGAATATAATCGTTGGGCTAGGTATGTATAAACAAGCAAACCAACAAACAAACAATCAAACAAACAAACAAACCACACAAACAAACAAAACACAAACAAACATAAACAACAACCAATAGAACCAGTACTTCAGAAATTGGCAACATCTGTGAAATAAAAATATGGGAGTTTGATTGACGCGCATATAATATGAACCAAATAATAGTATCTCGCCGCAGAAGAGCGACAAAAGACCATACGGGTCTTGGTATCCATCCAACACAAACTGGGATTTGTTTTTGTTCCAGCCAAGTTGTATTATTGCAAACATATGAACTTTCACAATGAGCAAGGTAGTTTTAAAAAAAAATTCGACATATCATGCATATAGATGTTATGTGCTTGCGTATGGACTAGTTTGCCTCTACGCTGAAAATACTAGATTGCTTTAAAAACAACTCCTTATCAACGGACGAAGCTTCATCACAGACGTAAATGACAAAGCTCGGCGGAAACGGATAATCGGAACTCGAGCGAAATGGGATCAACGTGACTAGGTCCATTTGGACCTGCTCTCGACTGAAAAGGGAATGTACCACGATTTCACTATATGACGTATTGTTCTGCCAATAAAAGCCACCAAACGATCAACGTATGGTGTAAACATGGCTTCATTCTTTTTCGAACTGTAAATATTATTTTTCTCGAAAATACAATAAAATTATTTATACCCTGCTGATGCTTAATGTTGATACCTTGCAGATGCGTAATGGCAGAAACCTGAGCTTGTTTGCTCCAGGAACATACAAAGAGTAACTGTTGTTAAAGGGCATTTAATAAATGCATCGTGATAATAAAATACATGTATCGATGAGAAATAACTGGTACAAATATGTTCATCGAGAAAAAATCATATATATGTGTAAATCGATGAGATATAGCTTAATCATCAATACAAACTAGCTCATCGAGAAAAGCAAATATTAAATGACATGTAAAAGTAGCAAAGGTGGGGCGATCATTTATCCCACAGTACATAATCATGATAACACGGTACGCAATACGAGAACATTGGTGGTAGAAAGGGGAGGATGGTGGGAGGAAAAACATCCAATGTGTTGCTTCACGAAAACACGACTTGCGTCAGCGAAGTTTGCAACACAAAGGGACAGGGTTTAACTTGTCACGTGGTCACATGACGTTTTTGGACTAAAACCATTTCGCATACTCCGGACTGTTTCTCGTGTTGTGGACCGCAACAAACATGGCAAAGTAGATTCTCGCCTCACATTATATAAATACTATTTTTTCAAGTGTAAAAATATTCATTTATACCCTGCTGATGCTTAATGGTGATACCTTGCAGATGCGTAATGGCAGAAACCATTAAAGGTCATTTAATAAATGCATCGTGATAATAAAATACATGTATCGATGAGAAATAGCTGGTACAAACATGTTCATCGAGAAAAATATCATATATGTGTAAATTGATGAGATATAGCTTAATCATCAATACAAACTAGCTCATCGAGAAAAGCAATTATTAAATGACATGTAAAAGTAGAAAAGGTGGGGCGATCATTTATCCCACCAGGCCTCCAATACGGGAGGTCCCAACCCCCACCCCAGGATTCGAAAATACAATAAAATTATATAATATTGACTTGTATTCCTAAAGACATTGCTCCGCACGTAGGCTGTAAAACACAGTTGAGTGAAGCATGTCGCTGACATTGTCCTACGAGGTCGTTCTCAGCCTGTTAAGGCGTTACATATATCATCATTAGTCGGGATTAAAACGAGCTGTAATGACAGTGTGCATTCAACAAATTCGAAATAATTCTTCCTCAAATAAATTTTGAATGTGATGGAACTAAATAATATGACATTGTATTAGCGACAATAACAACGATAGCTTCAAGTGGCGACTGAAATGGTGCTAGCCATACATACTTGTAATGAGAGATAAGGCGTTATTTTTGTAGCATCCGGCATTACGGGGCTAACGTGATTTGATGGACACGGAGTTGGTTCAGCCGGTACAAGAAAACAGGCAATTAATTACATACAAACGTCACACATGCAGGCCTGCGTATGTATGTGTGTGTGTGTGTGTGTGTGTGTGTGTGTGTGTGTGTGTGTGTGTGTGTGTGTGTGTGTGTGTGTGTGTGTGTGTGTGTGTGTGTGTGTGTGTGTGTGTGTGTGTGTGTGTGTGTGTGTGTGTGTGTGTGTGTGTGTGTGTGTGTGTGTGTGTGTGTGTGTGTGTTTCTGTGTGTGTGTGTGTGTGTGTGCGTGCGTGCGTGCGTGCGTGCGTGCGTGCGTGCGTGCGTGCGTGCGTGCGTGCGTACGGTTGCAACTTCTCGTCATCTGCCAGTACTCTGCCCAAATGTTGTCAAATACTTGCCCATCATGGATAAATCAACTTGTATAAATGTATAATGTTTAATTAAACAACATATAAAAGTATGAGTGTCTTTATGTACATATTAAGCAAACATGCGCTTCCAACAATACGTTAACCTTGTTTTCTAGAAACAGGGATGTACGTAATCACAACACTATAAGGCACAAACATAATTTTAATAGACAGATACATACGATTATTTAACGACGAAAAAACTTGCAAAATTATTCGGAAGCCTCACTAACAAATAATTATTTTATAAACCCCTGTACCTGCTGCCTTAATACTTACTCAAAGCATAGATCGTAATAACAACATAATATTGCTTCATTTCATCGATCTGTCATATAAATAAATATTCTGGTATTGTGAAAGAGTAAAAAACCCTTTAAACTCAGATTCCTCAAAACATGATTGTTTGGGTTGGGTGTCATTTGCTGTCAAGCGTAGGGCTGTCTTGGACACGTATGTTACAACCAGTACTGTAATAAATCGACCGGTAATGTAATAATCGACCAGTAATGTAATAAATCGACCGGTAATGTAATAAATCGATCGGTAATGTAATAATCGACCGGTAATGTAATAATCGACCAGTAATATAATAAATAAACCGGTAATGTAATAAATAAACCGGTAATGTAATAAATCAACCAGTAATGTAATAAATCGACCGGTAATGTAATAATCGATCAGTAATATAATAAATCAACCAGTAATGTAATAAATCAACCAGTAATGTAATAAATCGACCGGTAATGTAATAATCGACCAGTAATGTAATAAATCGACTGGTAATGTAATAATAGACCGGTAATGTAATACATCGATTGGTAATGTAATAATCGACCGGTAATGTAAAAAATCGACCAGTAATGTAATAAAAATTATGATAATAATCATTCTGATGATGACGATCATGATGGTAATAATGATGATGTAGAAGGTGATGATGAGGGTGATAAACAATTATGATGATTACAATTAAGGGGTCATCTTAGTGACGATGATAATGGTGATGATGATTATGACAATGATGATAAAGAATATGGTGATAATAATAATAATAATAATTATATTTTTCTATAGCGCTAATTCCCGCATGGCGGACCGATGCGCTGTACAAGAAATATAATAAATGTATATTAATAAATATAAATAGATAAACTGTAACTTATTAAAAATATCTATATATGAACACTGATTTTAAGACGTACAATACTAAAAAGAGGAATGTAAATTATATAAATTATATAAATAAAATTAAACTTTGGTTTTAAGACTTACAATGCTAAACCTTTGTATGTAAATTATATAAATTAATTTTAAACAAATTAAACACTGGTTTAAAGACGTACAGTACTATGTAAATTATGTAAACTAATATAAAAATAAACAAATAAATACTGTACCAAAAATGTGTATGTAAATTATATAAACTAAACTAAACTAATACTGTACTAAAAAATGTTATGTAAACTATATAAATTAATATAAAAACTAAACACTAATTAAAATTTATATAACACTAAAAAGAAATTATAAAGCAATGTCCATCATTTCAAAACAATTGGAATTAATTAAAATGTCTAATAAAAAGATATGTCTTTAAACACTTTCTAAACACAGAAAGTGTCCCCGATGCACGAGTGTTCACAGGTAATTCATTCCATAGTTGTGGTGCTGCTGCGCCAAATGCCGAATCGCCAATACACTTCTTTGTTATGCCTTGGTGCAGTGTTGGCGCATAGTTCTGGCGTAGGCGTCCGTCACGTTTTCGTGGTTGAACAAGTTCTGCAAGATAAGACGGCGCCAAACCATTGATGCATTTATAAGTCATTACCAACATCTTGAAGGCGATTCGGCTCTCAACCGGCAGCCAATGCAGCTCCTTCAACATTGCTGTGATGTGGTCGTGTTTACTGGTGCGTGTTATTAGCCTGGCTGCATTGTTCTGGACACGCTGCAACCCGGCTGTCTGTGATAATGGTATGTTATGCAAGAGGGAGTTACAGTAGTCTAGACGAGAGGTGACGAGTGCGTTGACAGCACTTTTCGCGACGACGAACTGCCATTTTCTCCAAGATTTTGCCGACGAATGCTATATTTGACACTGCTCTGTAGTTCTTTAACATGTCTTTGTCGAGAGTGTCGGATTTCAGAAGTGGTTTTATTATTGATGTTCTCAACGTGATCGGAAAGAGTCCTTGCTTAAAGCTGTTATTCACTATTGCCACCAGATAAGGAATGTGCACACCAACTGTTTTCTTCAACAGATCAGTGGGGCAAGAGTCCAGGCTGCATGTCTTTGATGGGCATAGGCTGATGATGTTCTTCATTTCCTCTTCACTAGTAGGTAGCAGTTGATTGAGTTCGTTCGACAAACGTTGGCTTTGGCTGCCAGAGTCGATAGCACAACAAGAATACTCTTCGTCACTGGTCAGCTTTGTGTGTATCTGCATTCTAATTCCTTGTGTTTTCTCTGCAAAGTAGGTTGCGAAGTCATTGCACAGTATTTCAGTGTTACTGGATTGTGGAAGAATTATTCCCGGTGGCTTTAGCAGAGTGTTAACCGCACGAAAGCATGACGGGGTTAACTCGTTGAGAACGGCACTCTTGTTTGGCTTGCACCATGTTTCGGTCAGAAACATTAAATCGGCTTTTTGATCAATCATGTGTTCTTTAACTGTTACTGGTTTATTACAGACAGATCGGGTGTTGAGCAGCACACACGTCACAGCACTGGTAAGAGATCGATCAGAGCAGCTTCGCGCAGTGGTAGACCCATTACGCGATTCCGTCGAAGTCAGTATAATCAAGTTAGCATTGTTTACACCAGTTTGTTTAATAACAGAGTTCCTCGTCGTTGTCACAATAGGTGGAATTGGTTCTGGCGCTCGCAGACGACACTGACCGCCAGTGGTCCCTCTGTGTGTTGGTGTTGCGTAACAAATGCCCAGTTGCTTCAGGTCATAGTAGACTGCGCTGAAGACACGCATGAGCGATTTCGTGGAACGCTGACACAGTTGGCGTAGTCGGTGGCTTGTGTACACGATCACCATGGCGACGATTCCAGTTCATTGACGATAGGGCGGCAAATATAAAACTGGTGTCACATAAAATAACTAAAATCCAGGCAACCAGACACCTCCAAGTTGTAACATCATAATCTACATACCTTCATTATCACACACAATGTAAAATTAAAGTAGCAAACAGCGTATAAACGTACGGTAATATCAATAATAGGGTCAGACAATTACCCTGTGTGGCAGCCCAAGCGGGCACGAATACATCACATGACGATAATGATGATGATGATAACGAAGATGATGATGAGGGTGATGAATGGTTATGATGCTGATGAGGATGAAGATGAAGACAATTAAACGGTCTTAGTTATGATGATGATGATGATGATGATGATGATGACGAAGATGATGACAATGAGGGTGATCATTATTACGATTATGAGGACGAAGACAATGACACATTCAGCCTCATCGTTATCATCATCCTCACGTTCACCCTTATAATGCGTAGCCATGCTAGCACCCACTCGACGTTCACAAACGTAAGATTAACATAGGAATTTCAATACGAGTGAGCCGCATGTTCTCTGGGAGGACATAGGGAATGCCGTTCATATAACCTTCCCGGTAACGCACGGCAGTAACTACATGTTGGCAAACAATAGGACCGAGACAGGTAAGGAAAAAGGGGGGTCATTAAAAAGGGTCACCTCAACAAATGAAAGAGGTAATCTACACTCAATTAAGGGATCGTCTCAAGCAATCATTTAAGGGACCCTTAAAAATGCTTAATACCTGATCAACATTTGATCAAATTAAGGGGTCATATCAAACATGTTATGGGAAATCTCAAAATGCAATGTGATATTATATTAGAAAATGTTTAGTCGCAAAAATAATAAAATAAGGGATCAGCAGATTAAAGTTAAGGGTAATTTCAGTCAACTAAAATGTTCATCTAAACGATTAATGGGCACCCAAGTATTTTAAAATATGACTAAAATTAATTAAGGGATTTCTTATCAAAAACAAGTTCAAGGATAATTTAAAAAGGACTCATTAAGGGGTCATTTAATAATAAACTAGCTGATCATCTTAAAACATTATAGGGGTTATCTCATAAAATCAAGTGGTCGTCTCGGAAAAAAATAGGTAAATTAAGGGGTCATCTCATAAAATTAATGGGTCTTCTCAAATAAAGTTCAGGGATCATATTAAAACGTATATAACTAGTCAATACAAATGAACCCGCTGATCGTCTCTACAAATTAAGGGATCATTTAGTAACATAGTGGGTTCTTCCCAAACCAGGTAAAGGATTATAAAAAACAGGGGTCATTTAAAAACTTTCCTAGCTGATCGTTATGAAATGAATCAGTCACTTCATATAATTAAGGAAAATCTAAACGTAAGGATTCATAGGAAAACACAAACTTAAGGGGTCATCAAAAAGCTATGGAGTCACATCGAAAATGTAAGAGGTTATCTCAAATGGAAGGAATGAAGGAACTTCAACAAAGGCAAACATAAAGTGATGAGAACATATCTAGCAAATATAGATTGGAATAACTTGCTGAAGAACAAGACAGCAACAGAATGCTGGACTTGTTTGAAATATGAGATTGATGGCATTATTGAGAAATTTGTTCCATTAAGAAATAAGGGAAAAGGTCCAGGAAGAAACACCTGTCAAAAGAGGCTATTAGAAAACTTGCTCACAAACAGATGATGTGAAGGGTATATAAACACACTGGAAATGTAGAAGACTACACAAACTACAAAGAGGCACTTAACCTAGCTACAACCGAAATTAGAAAATCTAAGAGAACCTTTGAACAAAAATTGGCAGGTAATATAAAAAATGACAGCAAGAGTTTCTATGCTTATGTAAGGAGTAAACTCAAAGTTCGAGATAAGGTCGCATCAGCCTCTTATTTTACGTTTTTTAGGTGATAACTTTTTAATTTAAAGATGAACTTTAGTTTTGGGGATTACCTCTTAATGTCGTAATTTTTAAATGTACCCCTAAATTGTATATGTTGAGTTGCTCACTTAACTGTTTAGACAACCCCTTTAATTGCAACTAACATCCATTGATATTTACGACGTATGATCAGTACGTCTGTGGGCTGTTGATTCAGACTAAATGTCTAAACTATTTTTCTTGCATAATTCGTGGACAAACACATGAGACGGCCTTCTTATATTTGTGTTTCTTTTATTACATTATATTAACATATCTTAAAGAAAACTGTAAGGGGTGATTTATTAAAAAATAATAAGCTGGTCGTCACCATAACTTAATGGATCATCTCAAAACATTAATGGGTCATGTAATAAAATAAATTAGTCTTCTACAAAAGTAAAGGATGATTTAAAAAAAGTGTTAGGCATCATTTAAAAACTGATGTAACTGATTGTCTGAGAAATATGGGATTATCTCATACAAAATAATGGGGCTTCTCAAAAAAGCTATGGGATCACAAAACAAGCAAGTTAAAGGATCATTTAAAAAACGTAGATATTCATTAAAAAAGAACTAGCCGAGAGTCTCAATACATTAAAAGATTATCTTAAAATATTATAGGGTCATCGAATAAAATAAAGGGGTCTTCTTAAACAAGTTAAATAATAATATAAGTGTATATTAAAAAGAACTGGCGGATCGTCTCAACTCATTCAGGGATCATTTCAAAACATTAAGGGATATCTCCATAGAAAAAGGTTCTCAAAAAAGTTAAGGTGTTATTTCACATTAAATGTAAATGTTCGTTAAAAAAGAACTAACTGATCGTCTCAATAAATTAAAAGATCATCTTAAAACATTAAAGGGTCATCTCATAAAAAGGGGTCTACTCAAAAATGTTAATGGTTCTTTTAAAAAATAGACGTGTTGATTAAAACGAACTGGCTGATTGTCTCAAAACATTAAGTGGTCATGTAATAAAATAAAGGGATTTTCTCAAAAAGTTTAGGGGTAATTTCAAAAATTTTAATATACATTAAAAAAACAAGCGCCATATGTTGGAAGTGTGGAAAACTTGTATGCATTAGCAGGAATTCGCTACGTAGGTTTATCGAAAGCAATGGCGTGATATTGTTGATTGTGGTTGCAAAATATTAGTTTGTATTCATTCTTTTAGGTGAATAACCCAAGAAAATTGCCTTTTGCTTCCATTTAAGGGAAAATCAAGCAAAATATAAAATTAAGGCATACATTTAAAATTTACGAAATTACGAGGTAATCCCCAAAACTAAAGGGTATTTTTAAATTAAAAAGCGATCACCTTCAAACGTAAAATAAGAGGCTTTTTTTAGATGGCCCTCTTACTGCATGTTTTAGATGGCCCTCTTATTACATGTTTTAGATGACCCTCTTACTATATGTTTTAGATGGCCCTCTTATTACATGTTTTAGATGACCCTCTTACTACATGTTTAGAGTACCCTTTTATTACATGTTTTAGATGACCTTCTTACTACATGTTTTATATGACCCTCTTATTACATGTTTTAGATGACCCTCTTATTACATGTTTTAGATGACCCTCTTATTACATGTTTTAGAAGACCCTCTTACTACATGTTTTAGATGACCCTCTTACTACATGTTTTAGATGACCTTCTTACTACACATTTTAGATGACCCTCTTACTACATGTTTTAGATGACCCTCTTATTACATGTTTTAGATGGCCCTCTTACTACATGTTTTAGATGACCCTCTTACTACATGTTTTAGATGACCCTCTTACTACATGTTTTAGATGGCCCTTTTACTACATGTCTAAGATGACCCTCTTACTACATGTTTTTGATGACCCTCTTTATTATGATCACTTAACTTTTTTGAGAAGACACCTTTATTTTTGTTTGAGATGATCCCTTATTTTTTTGAGACGATCAAGTTAGCTAGTTAATTTTTTCTTACATATTTTGTGACAAACCAAACTTTTTTGAGAAGACTCATTAATTTTATGAGATGACCCCTTAATTTATTTAACTTTTTTCGAGACGACAATTTGATTTTATGAGATGACCCATAATGTGTTGAGATAATCAGCTAGTTCATTATTAAATGACCCCTTAATGACTCCTTTTACATTATCTTTTAACTTGCTTTTGATAAAATCCCTTAATGTTAGTGCTATTTTAAAATACTTTTGTTGCCCTTTAATCATTTAGATGAACAAATTACCCTTAACTAATTTTTGAGATAATGGTTTCAGCTGATCCCTTATTTTATTATTTTTGCGATTAAGCTTGAGCTTCTAATATAATGTCACATTGCATTTTGAGATTTCCCCTAAGTTGTTTGATATGACCCCTTAATTTGATCAAATGATGATAAGGTATTTCTTTTTTAAGCATTTTTAGTGATCCCTTAAATACTTGTTTGAGATGATCCCTTAATTGGGTGTAGATTACTTCTTTCATTTGTTGAGGTGACCCTTTTTACGACCACCCCTTCTTCCTTACTACTCTGTCTGACTCGGTCCGATTGTTTGCCAACATGTAGTTACTGCCGTGTGTTACCTGGGAGGTTATATGAACGGCATTCCATATGTCCTCCCAGAAAACATGCGGCTCACTCGTTCTGAGATTCCTTTGTTAATCATACGTTTGTGAACGTCGAGTGGGTGTCAGCATGGCTAGCCGTTATAAGGGTGAACATGAGGATGATGATGAAGATGAGGAGGAGGAGGAGGAGCATTATGATGAGGCTGAGGATGTAATTGTCTTCGTCCGCATAATCGTAATAATGATCACCCTCGTTGTCATCATCCTCGTCATCATCATCATCATCATCATCACTAAGACCGCTTAATTGTCTTCATCTTCTTCCTCGTCATCATCATAATCATGTATCACCCTCATCATCACCGTCGTTATCATAATTATTATTATCATCTTCATCATCATTATCATCATCATCATCATCATCATTATCATCATCATCGTCGTCATAATCATCATCAGTATTATCATCGTCACTAAGATGACCCCTTAATTGTCATCAACGTCATAATCGTTCATCACCCTCATCATCACCTTCTACATCATCATTATTAACATAATCATCATAATAATGATTATCATCATAATTTTTATTACATTACTGGTCGATTTATTACATTACCGGTCGATTATTACATTACCGTCGATTATTACGATTTATTACATTACCGGTCGATTATTACATTACCAGCCGATTTATTACATTACTGGTCGATTATTACATTACCGGTCGATTCTTACATTACTGGTTGTAACACACGTACCAAGGAACAGTCGACACGCGTGACCTAGCCAACTTCATCTCCGTCTTTTATCTGTGTTGCCAACGATGTTGTGTTTGTTTTGCGGCGCAACCCTTCGTTTGAGGATTGTCTTGGTCAAAACACCATTACAATCTTCCGGAGATAAATGACTATGAGATCTAAAGCTAACGTGCTATCACGCTGTCAATTTCCTGCAATGAGATACTCATAACTCATAAACTATTTTCAGGCCAATGTGTACCATAGTCAAGTTCAGTGAAATAACGTAATTGGTCACGAATCCGGTGTTATTGTCACATTACGGTCGCCAGGTGATAATCTAAATCTAAATCCATTATCTATTAATAAATGACTCAGTTCCGCTGATGATGCTTTTAAGATAGTGTGGCGAGAGATGGCCTAGTCTCACGCGACTACTGCGTAGAAAACCTCCAATTGAAAATCGATTAGCAAACAACTGATGCAGGCAATGTCGTTAAGCGCATCGCCCACGTTTCCTCTGTTTTGCTAGTTCTGCTAAAACAGCTCACTGTGAAAGTACCAGGCATTCCTGGTTGATACGGAACATTGTTTGCCAAAAGCGTTATCCTCGCAACGCGTGATAAGTAATACGTACGCAAGAACGTATACATGAATTCATAATTCATTACATACTAAAATGTGTGTTTATTTTTAAATATTAGTTAATGTTTTAAACATTTGGTTTCTCTTGGGCATATTATTTTAGTTGTTGTGTGAAATTAACAATCCTGCTAATGCCAATCTGACCTGTCATACTCGTCGAAAGAAATTACACAGGTTTAACATGATTTTAAAAACAAGATTGCCGTCTAAGCCAGGTAGCTCCAAGTGCCACGTGGACAAGGAAGTCGCTGGCATATAGAAAGTCCAATAACGTCCCCTATCTGTTTGCAGCACGCCTTAAATAGAAAGTCCAATAACGTCCCCTATCTGTTTGCAGCATGCCTTATATAGAAAGTCCAATAACGTCCCCTATCTGTTTGCAGCACGCCTTAAATAGAAAGTCCAATAACGTCCCCTATCTGTTTGCAGCACGCCTTAAATAGAAAGTCCAATAACGTCCCCTATCTGTTTGCAGCACACCTTATATAGAAAGTCCAACAACGTCCCCTATCTGTTTGCAGCATGCCTTAAATAGAAAGTCCAATAACGTCCCATTTCTGTTTGCAGCATGCCTTAAATAGAAAGTCCAATAACGTCCCCTATCTGTTTGCAGCATGCCTTAAATAGAAAGTCCAATAACGTCCCCTATCTGTTTGCAGCATGCCTTACATAGAAAGTCCAATAACGTCCCCTATCTGTTTGCAGCACCCCTTATCATATATCTGTCATATTTATTGTTAAACACAGTCATACAGGTAACATGTACACAGTCAATATAATTTATAATGTACTATTTAAATGAGTACTTTGTCATATCCAATTTGCAATGTTCATTTTACTTGCCCTTTTGTTTCATTGTACTTGCCCTCTTGTTTCATTGTACTTGCCCTCTTGTTTCATTGTACTTGCCCTCTTGTTTCATTGTACTTGCCCTCTTGTTTCGTTGTACTTGCCCTCTTGTTTCATTGTACTTGCCCTCTTGTTTCATTGTACTTGCCCTCTTGTTTCGTTGTACTTGCCCTCTTGTTTCATTGTACTTGCCCTCTTGTTTCATTGTACTTGCCCTCTTGTTTCATTGTACTTGCCCTCTTGTTTCATTGTACTTGCCCTCTTGTTTCGTTGTACTTGCCCTCTTGTTTCACTACCTTTCTTAGGTGTGTGTCTTCTTGGTAGTTATACAATATTTCATAATATGTATATCCTAAGAGTTGTAATTTGCTAAAACATAAGCCATCTGTCCATATGATTTGTGACAAAATATACCGTACATTTCAATCATGAACACACATGAAATGAGCATGGCCTTTTATTTGGTAGATTACGGTAGCTTCTCACTGACTAATGTGAGTTAGATTATTAACTAGTCCAAAGCTGATCACCAAAATGTCAATAATGTGTCCAACATGTACTTGGGCCACACGACCCTTTCATTGAATAATTACTATAAACATTATTGCCAAATAACTTCAGCCAGATCCCATCTACACCAAAGATGCTGATCACAAGAGGCTTTGATCAATTGGCACACTATCAAAACATGTTCACCTCACCATATGATTGCCTAAATGTACAATTCTACTAAAAGGCGCCTACTATGTACTATTGTGTATCTACTGGAAAAATGGCCTCGGATGTTGCAATTTTACGTTGCTCTGAAAGGTTCATGTCAATATAAAGTATTTCCCCTGTGGCCTAAGACGTTAAGACGGCGATATCTGGTAAAATATATCTTAATAAATAGTTATGCCCATGTTCCCATATTCTATGTATAGAAACTTACATATCCCACTATTGATTAACATCTAAATTTTCATCTAAATTTTCATCTAATTTGAATAATATGTCTAAATAAACTCAAAGTTGTTTATCTCCATCTCCTTTAAACATACTGTCCTGTCCGCAGATTTAAGTAATATGCTTGACACCATCTTCTAAGTCACGTGGTACGTGTACGGTCCATCCCTCTGTTATTCCAGTCAACTCCATTTTGAAACCTCCTCATCTACTATCACTCAGTCGTTTCTCTATCCATTATACCATCCCGATTCCACCGGGGTCTTAGTTAAAATAATATTCTTTGATGTAGCACTTTAGCAAAAGCTTTCTGCATATCTAAGTATAATATATTAACTGATAACCCACCATCTACCCACTCAGTGATTTATTATGAGAAAACATAAAATATTGTCTACGCATTACCTTTATGAACTCATGTTGAGCTGGATTTATCGTATTGAAGTCAGATTCGTAACAAGGAGTCTGCTATAATCGTGTCCCTAATTAACCTGTTTACAAACTTATAAGCACCTTATGTTATATTCACTCTTTCACAAGTAATTTTAAATAAATGTTTAATGTTACCTTCGCTCCATTCGAGCGGAACTGTTCAATGTGTCAGTGACAACTGAACACTTGTTTGCAAATGGTTAACAAAGCTGTCGTACAGATACGTTTAGCAATTTGCTATGGGTGATTACAAAAAATAGTTCATTGTGCTTTATTATCCTAGATACTCCCTCAAAAAATCTCATTTAAGGTCCTCAAATATAATATCTGGTATTAATTGTTAAGTAATATTCTCTCTTGTAAATATTAAAATCAAATGCCCAATTACCACCTATGCCATTACAAACCCAACTGATGTTATATTATTTTGCTCAACCTTGTCGCAAACATTTCTTTTCTCCTTTTATTCGTACGCATGGCACCATTTTTGTACTAGATGCTAATTTGTTCTCTCAGTGTATATTGGATTTCTGAATTCCGTTGTTCGCATGTCCTAGTTTCGTGTACACGGTTTGACAGATACATTCTTCTTGTGACACCCATCTATTTCATATTCAAGCCAATTTGTCAACGCAATCTCGGGTGTGGCTTTGAAATTATATTGGCTAATGCGATGTTCCATCATGGGTCTCAGGCTGGTTTTGTCTAACACGTCACCTTTATCAAACCTACTACAATAGTTTTCCGCGAATTCGTTACTCTCATACGTCGCGTTTTTCAGATGTATTTTGAAAATGGTGTTTGGATTAAAACATGAGTTTCTTGAAGTATTAATGCGAATCCATTCATTATTACCCACGTATCCAGTATGCAAGATGATCCATCGTGCTGCACTGTGTGATGCATGTCTTCGTGGAATGAGGTAATCATATTGCACTGTGTCATGCATGTCTTCGTGGAATCAGGTAGTCATACTGCACTGTGTGATGCATGTCTTCGTGGAATCAGGTAGTCATTCTGCACTGTGTCATGCATGTCATCGTGGAATCAGGTAGTCATACTCAGCAAAGTCGGGGGACATCCAATCATCTCGAGGCGTGTAAAGGGTTCTCTTCTGCTGACCAGGTGAAAGCCTTTGTCAGATCGACACAGGCGATGCACCGTGGTCTCCTCTGTTCCCTAAATTTCTCGCGCAATTGTCGCAGGGAGAATGACATGTCGATGGCGGATCTTCCAGTTCTGGAGCCGCGTTGTCACTATGGGTAGACACGCGTAGCCAGTTTCTGCAATCCGTTGAGCAAACCACGGACAAAAAAATTACCCACTATGCTGAGCATGGAGATTCCTTTGTAGTTGTTGCGTGGTAATAATATCAAAAGTCATTTACGAGAATGTACAATTGTAAGAACTATTGTTGATGTCCACGTTTAATGATTCGACCACAAATAAATGTTGTGGACATAGGGCAGGATTCCAATAAGTGATGACCATACTTTGTAAGGAAGGAAATTAAACGTCCATTCATAGTTGTCTTCTGGTATATTCATATTGACATAGTGCAAACCCATTATTGCCATCCTAACTTCAAGCTGCGGTGGTCGGCTGGTCAGGCATCAACATTTATTGCATGAACACACACATTACGTATCATTGAAAGAAAATCATCACGTTTCATCGACCTACTCTGTACACAAAGTCGATATGAAGTGCCTACGACGCCTGGGTGGATTGGTTTCGTTATATCTACAAACCGCTCACATCCAACACAATGAATGCGAATTAATTTAGCACACAATGTACTTCTGAGCCAGAATATGACACTGGCCGTCTCAGCTCGGAATTTAGGAGTCACCTTTGATAATAATTTTTTATTTTAGACAGCATATTTCACAAACTTATCGATGCTGCTTTTAACACATTCGTGACCTTCATCATGTTCGCCGGTATATGTATTTTGCTGTCACCAAAACTATTGTAGTCGCTCTTGTTAGCAGTAGAATTGACTGCTGCAATTCCCGTTATCATAATATTGCTCTCAAGAACATTCTGAAACTTCAACGTGTAAAATTTTTTTGACATTATTTTAAGACCTGCGCACTTACCTATCAAGCACTTACCTATCAAGCACTTACCCATCAAGCACTTACCCATCAAGCACTTACCCATCAAGCACTTACCTATCAAGCACTTACCTATCAAGCACTTACCTATCAAGCACTTACCCATCAAGCACTTACCCATCAAGCACTTACCCATCAAGCACTTACCCATCAAGCACTTACCTATCAAGCACTTACCTATCAAGCACTTACCTATCAAGCACTTACCCATCAAGCACTTACCCATCAAGCACTTACCTATCAAGCACTTACCCATCAAGCACTTTCATCAAAGCAACCTGCATATTTACATTCACTGCTCACTCCTGCAAGACAGCCCAGACAGCTTCGATCATCTAATTCTATTCTACTTTTTGTTCCCAGTGTTAAAATAAATGTTGGAACTAGAACTTTTCAGTTGCTGCATCGACCCCGTGGAACTCACTCCTTGTTAGTGTTGAGTTGGTGCTGAGCTTGGATTTTATTGTTATTGTTATGTTCCACTAGTATCTGGATAAAGGTACGTTCTAATAGAGGCCGGTATCCAGGCTTTACACCTCATCACTGGCAGATCTGTTCATTCCAACGGCAGCTTGACGTATCTGGGAAACATTTTGCAACGCCGCAATTATTGCGCGAAAACTTTAGTCATGCATTCAATTCAATTACAGCTGTGTGAACAGTGGCAACGTGGGGTGAACGAAACTGCAAAATATGATATTCGAATTCGGATTCTTTCGATTGTGATTCCGACGTTCTAATTGCTATGCTAACACATGTACTATCTGACCATATAATCCTATGTTACGATTCAATACCATGTCTATCAGTATTATATAAATCCTTCAAAACACAATTCGTTCACTTTATCTTGCATTGCAAAATCCATTGTGTAGTACAGTTGTCTGTCTGGAATTATGGAGCAGCCTTGCTATCACTCTGACAACTGTCCCCGAATATCCTTCTGAAATGTTACTCGGTCAACTGATATGTGTTTGAAAAACCTTCTGTCAGTTTATCGTAATTCTTAACATCCGCTATAAGCATTCGAGAATATCATTTTGTGATATAAAACGGGGCCATAAGAAATTACATACCTTCTAGTTGCCGTGGTCACAACCTTCATATTCTGGTTATATAGATTACTCATAAATCCAACCAGCAATATCAGTTTTCTTTCTCTTTTTCTCTACCCAGAGACGCTGTTCGCAGGGTAATGGCAGGGTCGAATACCGGACCGTTCTCGCCGTTATCAATGTATTTGCGTGTGAATACTGCTTTTGTACATATTTAATTAGTTTTTAACTGTAGTGGGATCCTCAGGGTGATCTAGTGT
The DNA here is from genome assembly GCA_033239005.1 of Lamellibrachia satsuma. Lineage (NCBI taxonomy): Eukaryota > Metazoa > Annelida > Polychaeta > Sabellida > Siboglinidae > Lamellibrachia > Lamellibrachia satsuma. Next base: position 628,507 of record BSQZ01000081.1, on the reverse strand, counting down.
AGATAACCTATAAATGAAAACTACAACAGCACAATCTGTTTATAAGTGTTATATAAAATAAGCCATTCCATGACTGTCGAATATCTACTGAGCGTGTGTCCTTCATATATATGTTATATCAATAAAAGTCACATACAATCACATTTGTATCGCTGTCCTTTCGCGATAGCCTCAGAGAAACTTGTGGATCAAAACAACATTATATTGCTCGAGATGTATTTACATGTTTTTTTTTTAAGAACAACGTACAACGATATTATTAACGCGATCAGTGGGTTAATATAATAAAAGTTATTCATATCAGGAGTTTGTTATGGAATAAATTCATATGGATGCGTCAATTATTACCTACTAGTTTATACGCCACGTCATACAGAAAAAAGACGCGACGCAAGACGACAATCCGCCGAGCCGAGACAAGACGTCGAGTCTAGTCTCGTTGGATGATGTTTAGGCAGATGGCTCAACAATCAAATCCTACAAGATAAAAACGCATTGGTTGTTCTGCTCTGTGTACATCGAACAACTGCAACGCGACATCCAGTCCTTCGTTGCTGCCTTTATTGTTGTTGGTGTTGATGTTGTTGTTATTGTTGTTGTTGCTAGTTGCGCATGTTTGTTTGTTTGTGTGTGTGTGTGTGTGTGTGTGTGTGTGTGTGTGTGTGTGTGTGTGTGTGTGTGTGTGTGTGTGTGTGTGTGTGTGTGTGTGTGTGTGTGTGTGTGTGTGTGTGTGTGTGTGTGTGTGTGTGTGTGTGTGTGTGTGTGTGTGTGTGTGTGTGTCCTTTGTGCTAAAGGTTGTATTGCATTCCTGGCATAGCTATGATTTTGACAGCTCGCCTCTGCAAGGCATCATGTCTGCCTAGCCATATTTCGGAGGCTGCCATCCATACATATGAGACATATTCTATATTGGATCTCAACATGCTCTTGTGGATCATAGCCCGCTGGTTTGGGCTGAAGAAAACGTGACTCTTTTAAAGAGGGCAAGCCAATTTCATGCATCATTGGCCATATTGTTTACTAAATGTGTCTAGGACAATTCTTTCCGGATAGACATGCCCACGAGTTCCACCTCTTCCACTTCTGGCAAGATAGTCTTCATGGATATGAGTTAGGGGTGGCCGGTTTCTGCATCTGTTGACCTTGATGAAGTTAGGTTCTTGCACTTGGCTGCGCCAAACATTTCATTCCAATTACCTGCTCATGTTTGATGTGCAACATATTTTCATTAAGTGAGCCACAGTTGCTAGAACTTGAATGTGCTAAAGTCTGCTGTGTCAGAGAGGACGACGTGGTTCTGTGTTTTGACTGGCATATCATCGATGACTACATAGTAAAAAATAGAGGTCGTAGAATGGATCTTTGGGGAACCCCTGCATTAACAGACTTGGACCCAGAGCATATTCAATTCCTGGCGCCATTCAGAACTGTCTCCCTCAGGTAGTAATTTATCTAGGATAGCAGTTTAACCGTCATAACTGTCTGCCACACTCGATCTAATGCCCTGCTGATATCAAGGCAGAATAGTCTAGTTTCTTGCCTTTCGTCAATGTATAATGAATATACATGCACACATGCATATATGCATACATACACAGGCAGTTCGGGGCAAGGCCGTATTTCATATCATGGAGCAATTAAATGAGAAATATTGGTTTGTGAACAAAACTGCAATAATTGGCTGCTCGCGCCTGCGTGCATGCGTGCATATCTTTGCATCAAATCAATGTATTGATGAAGCCAGATTTGCACAATATATCCAGAAAACAGACCAATTGATTGATGAGCGACTTATAACTTGCGTGACTAATGGTTGGCGAAATATCGATTAATTATTTCATGTTACAACACAATGAATTGAATGATTGATCGATTAGACATTGTAAATCACAATTGTGTGTCCATTAAGTGTGACTTTTAGATATGTATCGGACATAAACACTGACCTCTCAAAACAAGACAAACTCAGGTCACCTGAAGTAACAATACATCAGGTCCACATCGCAATATGCGAGGAATGAGCCTACAGAGACTAATGGGTCCTTCGACCATGTGACGCAATAATTCTGATTTTTAATCCCTGTGCGGACTTGACTCCAGGGTTGGTCTCCCTGTTTTCATACTAGCACTAGCAGCGGCAATATTACAGAAAGCACGACTGGTGTCAATACATATTTTACATTTACTGGCAATTACAACACCGTATTAAATCATTGAAAGTCAAGCACAAGCAGAACATTGCTTTACTGAGACTAAGAGTAACACGACACAGCAAGACGCTATATGAAAAATCTTGTTGCCTCATATTTCATAGATCCAACAAAGGTCATAGGCTAAGAAGGCGAGGTACCACCATGTAAGAACACGCTGCTAATCGTACGGAAACAGGCGAAGAAGGCCAGGCACCACCATGTAACAACACGCTGCTAATCGTACGGAAACAGGCTAAGAAGGCCAGGCACCAACATGTAACAACACGCTGCTAATCGTACGGAAACAGGCGAAGAAGGCCAGGCACCACCATGTAACAACACGCTGCTAATCGTACGGAAACAGGCGAAGAAAGCCAGGCACCACCATGTAACAACACGCTGCTAATCGTACGGAAACAGGCTAAGAAGGCCAGGCACCACCATGTAACAACACGCTGCTAATCGTACGCAAACAGGCTAAGAAGGCCAGGCACCACCATGTAACAACACGCTGCTAATCGTACGGAAACAGGCGAAGAAGGCCAGGCACCACCATGTAACAACACGCTGCTAATCGTACGGAAACAGGCGAAGAAGGCCAGGCACCACCATGTAACAACACGCTGCTGATCGTACGGAAACAGGCTAAGAAGGCCAGGCACCAACATGTAACAACACGCTGCTGATCGTACGCAAACAGGCGAAGAAGGCCAGGCACCACCATGTAACAACACGCTGCTAATCGTACGGAAACAGGCGAAGAAGGCCAGGCACCACCATGTAACAACACGCTGCTAATCGTACGGAAACAGGCGAAGAAGGCCAGGCACCACCATGTAACAACACGCTGCTAATCGTACGCAAACAGGCGAAGAAGGCCAGGCACCACCATGTAACAACACGCTGCTGATCGTACGGAAGCAGGCGAAGAAGCAGTGATATGAGACCCAGGAAGATTATGAATCATTATGTTTCGCGGGGTAGAATGCTTCAACAAATCCAAAACCGCCAAACCGCTGCACACGATAGTATCAACATATTTGTTAACAAGTCACATACTGGGAAGTGAAGTCAAGTGTCGAATAATTTTTCTAAATGCCAAGTCAAATGTCAAATCATGAAAATACCGACACAAGTCCTATTCGAGTCAGGCCATTCGATTCAAGACAACATGTCTGGATACCAGTGGGTGGATATATAATAGAAACAAGTCAAACTGCGACAACAATCGTGGTATAACACTTATCTACGTAGAAGGAAAATATTTAAAGTGTTAACTACATCGTGGACTTGGTGTACTCGGATATACAGCCGGGTTATAGAGCAAAGCGTCAACGGTTGTCTGCCCACCCCATGTTTAGTATGATGGAAAGTGGTGATATATTAGCTGCATGTCCTGTAACCAATGCTAAAAAACAAGGTTGCGGTAATGTTTTTTACGTTTCAAAGACTGTCGTAATATGTTAAGAACACTACTGTCAGTGCGTAGCCCCAACACTCAATGCTCACACACCTGCACTAAGCGGAGAGTTTAAGTTTCCTTGATGTCACCCTACAGGGAAATCAATGAAGTTGACAATCTATGCCCCACAGAGAGCATCGTAGAACGGTGTGGCAGCAGTCTTTGTTTCGGGACGAAAGACGTCGGTTTCAGCATCGAAATCTGCGAGATTAAGTCAGCTGGAGTTGTACGTTGGCTGCTATTGTCCGATTCAATAGCGTCGATGTTTGATACTGATCGTTGCTCGCCGAAGGTTTGCTCTAGGTTGGCATCCAGATTCGATCCATCGGAAACGTCCAAGGGAGTTAATCGAGTGTAGATGACATCAGGTGGTGCAAGGAAGGCAAACAGCCGGATATTTCATTAAATAAAATCAATGTTAAACTGATTTGATGTACCCGTCAGAAACGTCACAATACTGCTGGTTAACGCCTTGCAACATCCGTCTATGAGAACACTATGATAAGTTTTCAATGAATAGATATCTGCTAAATTGTGATTGCAAACAAAACAAATTATATTAACTTATTTTATCGGCCACTCCGAAGCAATTACAGTGAAACGAGTGAATCTCTCAGAGGTTTTGACTGCATCATTATACAGGGGAACGACATAGCAGGGGACATGACAAAGGACTAGGTCTGACAGCAGGGAAGACAATCATATGTTGATGGACGATATAGCTGAATCGATGGGTGGATTGAATAATTGAATGTTCATTGACTGACGTAAAACGGGGACAATGCTTTCTGCACATTTCAACGAAACAATATTTTTTTTCTATTTCAGTTGATTCGTTAGATCCCGCGATTACATTACATTGCCTATCCGACGCAGTGCATTGATTTCAAATGTCTTATGCACTAGCAACTAATCTAAATAAATGTATAGTGTTTTGTTAACATCCGTTTGGATGACAGCCACAATAGTATTGTAAGTGCACGTGCGATGTTGTGTGCCTGATTATCGTCACTCTGGTGATTCTGTATCGTGGCCTAGGTACGATAACAGCCGTGAGTGAATGAGTGTGCGTCCATAATCGCCCGAATTCCATAAACAGAACAGAAAAAAACATGTATAAAAGTGTGATAATGTACGTATGCACGTATACATGTATGTGTGTATGTATGTATGTATGTATGTATGTATGTATGTATGTATGTATGTATGTATGTATTTATGTATGTATGTATGTATGTATGTATGTATGTATGTATGTATGTATGTATGTATGTATGTGTGTGTATGTATGTATGTATGTATATATGTATGTATGCATGCATGCATGTATGTATGCATGTATGCATGTATGTGTGTATGTATGTAATGTATGTATGTATGTACATATACATACAATGGAAGTTTGACCTTCCAACAAGCTAAGGCTCTCAACATAAACACCTTTCCAAAATAAAATACCTTTCTCACACTTACAAACATGCCATATACACTTCTTACCTGTCACAGGTGTTAAAGATTTCAATCCCCGAATTCATGGCATACATCTCAATTAGATATTGGCAGTAAATCTTGAGGAGATGACAATAATTGTATTATATTTCGCGGATTGGGTATTGTATTAAACATAGTGTAGTTAGATATCTTGTTTAGGCAATATTTGTTGTTAAAAGTTAGCCATAGACAGTAATTTAGGGTATTTCATTGTTGATATCCGAACACATTGCAGCGCGAGCGATAATTAAGGTTTGTTGTGATCAGTTGAATAAGTATACATTAAGCTGCAAGTACGTGGGTGCGTGAAGAGGGATGGTCAGCTGGTAATTCGTTAGAGGTTGACGATAGAAGAGAAAGAGAGAGAAGTGTCAGTAAGACAGTAACACAGAATGAGCCCAAGAAGACCGAGGGAGAAGGAGGCATAGAGCGCAGCAAGGGAAAAGGTAAACGGGTGACCCGACATAAAAGGAGATTTACAGATGTAGTGTCACAGGGGAAGTTGAGGAAATCACGGATATCCACTTTGGATTCAAACAATAGGAAAGTAGATATTACCAGTAATGGGAGGCAGGGGTCACTGGGTCAGGAGTATAGGAACTGTAGGAGGATGGCGATCAACACACAAATGCAGAAGGTATGTATGGAGGGGATTAGGCTTCATAGACATATAGTTAAACTGTGTAGGGATGTATGACTTTGTCATGATAGATGGGTTTCATCTGACCTGGAAGGTGCTTGTCATGATAGATGGGTTTCATCTGACCTGGAAGGTGCTTGTCATGATAGATGGGTTTCATCTGACCTGGAAGGTGCTTGTCATGATAGATGGGTTTCATCTGACCTGGAAGGTGCTTGTCATGATAGATGGGTTTCATCTGACCTGGAAGGTGCTGCAGTTCTTGTTTGATAGTTTGTAAGGGTTGTCAACGAGGGCGCAAGTATAGTACATTATTTAAAGTAGATGCGGGGAACTTTTAAGAGAAAAGACGTGTTTTATTTGACCTATATTCTCATGTATGAACCTTATAAAAACAAAATTCAAGATAGGTCAGGGAGACTCCCATTAAGACATCAAATGGCGTTAACATGGGAGCCACCCTATTAAAGTAAAAAAATAATATATTACATACCCACATGACCACTACAGTACAAAGATATTCCATTGTATTTTTTAAAGATTTACAAATATAACAATTAGGAATAAGACAGCATGATTCATAAAGTAGTTCTTAATGTTAGTGAAAAAACATATAAGCTGTGACTAAAAATTTTTTCAAGGATAATATTTGGAGTATTGTTAACAGTCTGTATTATATTGTGTCTAGTGTACTTTGTTGCAAATTCATGTGTGGTTCTGGGAATAAACATATTATTTCTTCCACGTGTGTAGTATTGATGAATTTCAAAGTTGTGTGTGTGCTTGGGATGTGAGTGAAATATTTGTATATTACGTCCAACTTGAACATTTGTATTATTATTGCACTCTTTTGGAGTTTAAAAATGCGATGGGTTTGATGACCTTAGACCAATATACCATGTTTATATTTTGTTTATATGGCTTTCCCAATTTAAGTGGCTATTTAGAGTAATACCTAAATAATTTTAATCATTTGAACATTCTATGTTTGTCCCACCTATTTGCAACACAGGATATTAAATTTAACAAAATATCGTCAATTTAGTTTTTTAACGTTTAGAGAAAGTTTGTTGGCGTTTAGCCATTTGCATATTTTTGATAATTCGTTGTTTATACTTTGACTTTAGCTTTGGCCATTCAAAGATTGAAATTTATCCAATGTACTGGATAAGGTGGTGTCGTCGTATATATTATAAATTTAAAGGTCAATACAAAGTGCTATGTCATTAATATATATATATATATATATATATATATATATATATATATATATATATATATATATATATATATATATATATATATATATATATATATATATATATATATATATATATATATATATATATATATATATATATATATATATATATATATATATAATATATATAATATATATATATATATATATATATATATATATATATATATATATATATATATATATATATATATATATATATATATATATATATAGAGAGAGAGAGAGAGAGAGAGAGAGAGAGAGAGAGAGAAAGAGAGAGAGACAGAGAGACAGAGAGAGAGAGAGAAGTTTGTTGGCGTTTAGCCATTTGCATATGTTTGATAATTCGTTCTTTATATTTTGACTTTGGCTTTGGCCATTCAAAGATTGAAATTTATCCAATGTACTGGATAAGGTGGTGTTGTCGTATATTATAAATTTAAAGGTCAATACAAAGTGCTATGTAATTAATATATATATATATATATATATATATATATATATATATATATATATATATATATATATATATATATATATATATATATATATATATCGAACCACCCCAGTTCTTAAGGGTTCTGACTACACCTAACTTTTGGTGCCTGGGGTATTGAGACGTGAAGTTCAGATACTGGTCAGTGAGGGTCTTCTTTCTGTATGCTGTGAACTTCACAATGCCATCGTCCGTTTTGGTAAATCTTGCATCAAGGAATGGCATGGCATGCTGTTGTTTTCTTCATCCTCTCGTGTGGATGTGATGCTACCTCTGGGGTTAACGGTGTCCATATGCTCTTGTAGTTCCTCTGCCCGTGTGAAATAGACACATTACATCATCCACGTACCTCTTCCAGTTCCTTGGCTTGCAATAATCTGGACAGTGACGACGAAAAAGCCTACACGGTAATGATAAGTTTTTGATATGTCAAATAATAATTTCAACATGAAAACGAACTATCCTGAGAAATGTTCACTAAACACAGAGTAATAGTAGACAGTGATATTTCAAATCGGAAATCTGTTTTTGAGTGGGGTACCACAGGGGTCAGTATTAGTACTTATAATATTTTAATATATATAAATGATGTGGAAGATGGCATTTCTAGCAAAAACAAGTACTGACATTTGCAAATGAACAGTATAGGTTGGACAAGATAAAGTATACATTATCTCACAGAGGGTGAGAAATGAGCGGAATAAACATGTGTGTATGTGTGTGTGTGTGTGTGTGTGCGTGTGCGTGTGCGTGTGCGTGTGCGTGTGCGTGTGCGTGTGCGTGTGCGTGTGCGAGTGCGAGTGCGTGTGCGTGTGCGTGCGTGCGTGCGTGCGTGCGTGCGTACGTTTGCAACTTCTCGTGTGTGTGTGTGTGTGTGTGTGTGTGTGTGTGAGTGTGTGTGTGTGTGTGTGCGTGTGCGTGTGCGTGTGCGTGTGCGTGTGCGTGTGCGTGTGCGTGTGCGTGTGCGTGTGTGTGTTAATGTAATAATGATAGAGTAATATGTTGGCATCTGGAACACGTACTTTTGGATTCAAAATTACCAATACTATATTAAGCGCAACTGAACATAGGTACTGTAAATCTGGATCACACGAATGAGTCCATCACAATAATCAGATGCAACAATTGCTTTCAGACCACTATGTTGTTAATCTGCGCAGTTATATCCATTTCACGCGCAAGGTCGCCCAAAACGCCCACTAATTAGACATTGTATCTGTGTAATTTCCGCTAGACCGACCATTTTCCTGAAGTCCTGGTGTAATGTCTCACGAGTTAGACATGATTAATGAAAGGCCGTTCTCCTGAAGCGGTTCGTAGCGTGCGAGACCCGGGCGGCAACTGACACGCCATTCAGCGCTTCGTGTCGCCTGCAACCATGTCACAGGAACACAATAATCGGTCATTATAGGAACATTTTCATCACATGGAGTACGCTATGAGAACGTGCGCGCGCGCGTGTTTGTGTGCGTGTGTTTTGCATGATGCGTTTTTAACGGATGTAGGACAGATGTTCATCATCGTTTTGGGTCAACCGTTGCGCACAAAAACACCATGTGCGCACGAACTAACCCACACACTCGCACACACACATATGTACGCACGCAACCACGCAACCATGCACTCATGCAACCAATCACTCGCTCTTCATCAGTTGCTATTGTGTTGGTATTAATGTGTGCGTATGTGACTTGTGAGCCCAATTCGCGCCTTGAACGTTCTTCCATTGGAGATGTTGTAGATGAAGGGCATGGGAAGAACTGTTGATGGCTTCTCTTGCATTTCTTTTCAGCTTCAGTTGTGTGGGTTCGCTCGAATGAAGCAGCACTTTTGTTAGTCTTTCTTGCTGATTGATCCTGGACAAACCTATTCCATGACACTAACGAATAATCATGCTCCTGATTGTTGCAAATTTTGAATGCACCCGCACATAAATGAATCCTCCAGCGCCCTACTAATCCAAACCATTCATATCGTTATGAATAAAGAACGTCGCTTCGCTCAATAGTTCACCTGGCCTGCTTGAAATGATTCGTATTGAAACTACTAATGAAGCCTTGTAAAACATTTGACAAGTCGAATGCCTTCCTGGCAGCGCATTATCGAGTTTTATTTTCTAGGAATATTGGTCTCAGCCCGACGCAAAAATAAAAGCTTCGCGGTCTATGGAAAAGTCGACTGCAAACACTTGGCACGTCATTGCGGCTACGCGACATGTGGTGGTAATTAGCAGTACATCAAGTGAAGAATGGTGATGACGAGATGCAAAAAAAAAAATTACTCAAGGCTAGTTCCGCTGTTCTGCTTAGTATGAATGTGCGGTTTCTAAGCTATCGTGAGGACTTGCTACTGCAGTTTTTTCATATATACGATTGTAGACCAAACAAGATAATGGAAGATAATTGACATGGGCTGTACAATGACAATTTTCATAGGATAACTGAACGACAGAGCGAATCTGAATTTATTAGTAGTTATAATGCATCAGTTGGTTAATCATACTACCCATACAAAACGTGCTGTTATCCTGATCTGTCATATCTTGATATTGTGATAACATAGACTGTCGATTTGGCGATTACATACACTATTATAGGTATTGCGACATTGTAGAGACCACACTACCGGCCTACCGCCCTACTGCCCTGCCGGCCTACCGCCCTACCGGCCTACCGCCCTACCGCCCTGCTGCCCTACCGGCCTACCGCCCTGCCGCCCTCCCGCCCTACCGCCCTGCCGGCCTACCGCCCTGCCGCCCTACCGCCCTGCCGCCCTGCCGCCCTGCCGCCCTGCCGCCCTGCCGCCCTGCCGCCCTGCCGCCCTGCCGGCCTACCGGCCTACTGCCCTACCGCACTACCGCCCTACCGCCCTACCGCCCTACCGCCCTACCGCCCTACCGCCCTACCGCCCTACCGCCCTACCGCCCTACCGCCCTACCCGCCTACTGCCCTACCGCCCTACCGCCCTACCGCAATGCCGCCCTTCCGCCCTACCACCCTACCGCCCTGCCGCCCTGCCGCCCTACCGCCCTGCCGGCCTACCGGCCTACCGCCCTACCGCCCTACCGCCCTACCGCCCTGCCGCCCTACTGCCCTACCGGCCTACCGCCCTGCCGCCCTACCGCCCTACCGCCATACCGCCCTACCGCCTTACCGCCCTACCGCCCTGCACCCCTACCGCCCTGCCGCCCTTAATATGGTAAAAAATAGCGAGTTATTTCATGCGAAAGGAAGCGGTAGCTATAAAAGCGGTTACAAAGTAATAATTTCGGGTTAACGTGGAACTTAACCAATTAACAAATGAAAGAATATATGCTTTAGTCACATTAAGACACACATTAAGCTTGATGTGCTCGGTACACAATCGTTTGGGCCGAGATTATTTTGCCCTTTGTGCTCTCAGGCCGAAGTCACCAGATGACCTGTATTCGCGCTGACAGCTCGCTTCGATCCATTGTAGATGGTTGTCGTCAACGCCAGTATCGCTATCTGTGTTCTACGGATTGATCGCATTAATATAGCGTCCACCACTGGGAAAAATGTTGGCACATAATCCTCTTTCCGAGAGATTTTAGCACCAGCTCACGCAGAGCTGCCATATCCTCTAGTCCGAATCGCAGTCGAAACAATTTTGTCTCGAAGCGAGCAAATCCGAAGATGTTTCGTCCGCTTGAGCTGGACGGTCGCTATTCAGCTTTCATGTCGATCTGCGTTGGAGACATACATTACACAGACGTTTGTTTGACTGTAATCGGCGGATACTCAAGTCCGCAGTCGGATACTGTGTCTTAGCAGCTTATTAGTTTGTCTTCCTAGTTGCGTAGATTTTTAAACGCTTCTTGCTTGAAGTTGTTGAGATCTGGCATTTTGACACATATTGAAACTTAAAATACTTAAAATACTGCAGGCGAGTGCCACACATTCATTCGCCCTCAACGAAATATTGACAAGTGTATAAACACAGCTTAACTTCGGCTTGTACGTGCAGTTGGCCAAGTACGAGAGGAAGGCGACGTTGACCATGATGTAGTGTTATTGACCTTGCCATGGGAGATGATCGCAGAAACTGAGCTAGAATCTAGAAATGGGTTTGTCTTAACGGAAAAGAACTGACATAGATTAGGGACAAAGCGAGGCAGATAACGCTGAATAAAATCACTTCGTAAATGGCTTAGTAAGGCGAGCACATCTGAATACGTCGCCAGTCAGAGTCTGTTATGGATGTGGTCATGGGGTGGTGGGGACGATACTGACAGTCGACCATAACAGTTTGAACTTGGTATGCCGTATATCTGACACACAGAACATATCACCACGAACCAACAAACATCATACATATATGTCACAATATGATGTCTAATCAGGGATTTGTTTTACTGAATGAATGAATGAATATTTATTTTCAATAGTAGTGATGTCATTACAACATTGCGTTTCGACTGTATGCTCGACTATTTAATTCGTGTTATAATATATTTTCGATTTTAATGATGCTGTGCGACGATAGGTATAGTTTCCTTTAGTGTTATTATTACTATTATTGTTATTATAAAGAATACAATCAAGCTACGTGTCGAAAATAACACGACTTTACGATGCATACAAAATAAAACGGTAATCTGGATTCTCCTTGGCATGCTTGCAGAGATTTCAAATAATTATGCTAGACAACTAATCGTGTCGGTTCCATGTACGTCTCTAGTAACTGAACCAGTAGCATTGGCGTTGGAATTTAAAGGAGGGTGTTGCCTCGATTCTGGCGCCGACTTGCTGTCTAGGCTTTTTTAATTATATCTCCTCATAAAATACAATAAATAGATAAATACTTGAATCACTACATATAAAATTTACATGATTCGGGAATATCTTTAATTGTTTTATTTTGCTTCATTGTATGTTCTGTCGCATGTTAAATTTGTACAACGTATATGTATACAGTATTGATTGTTTGTCTAATTCCAACCAACCGCACACGTAGTCACAACTTACAGTTTGTGTGCAAACTCTGCACATATTTCTTTTATTTGGTAAACTCATAAACTTAATGAATGAATCTCATGTTGCATACTGTTTGCATTACATTTGGTTAGAAACACAATAACGGTCGTTTCCGCGCGAAACAAGTCTGCAGTGTACACACGATACGCCTAGCAATTCGCAATCAACAAAGACGTCGCCTAACCAACCAATCGTTCATACCGTCTGCAGCCGTCCATTTTGAATGTATGATGAAGTGGAAATTAAAATATGACAGCGACAATTGTGTCTTAACAGGAGTTACCGACCCCGGTTGAATTAATTATATCATTACCTTTTATTGTAGAGTCTACTATGTAGGTTGCGTTGTATGTATTTCTAAGTGGATGTGTATATAAAATGATATATAGATATATATATAGATATAGATATAGATATATATATATATATATATATATATATATATATATATATATATATATATATATATATGCCTACATATGTACAAGTAAAAAATTATGTAAAGAAAAACAACGAATAATGTACCTACTTGGGGTCAAATAAAAGTTACGTTCTGTTCTATTCCGTCCAGTTATATTCTGTTCTGTGACAGTATTCATATGACCAGTGGCGCCACTGTTGGGGAGTGTGGTCTCATTCACTAGCGTGTAAAATGGAGTCTTCGAATATTAGGAGGCAGGAATTTAAATATGCAGGCTGATAAAAGACAGGCAATGACTAGCTCAGCCATGCGACATAGTCGGGCTACTGCTCTCAAAGACCACATACGTAGAAAACATAACCACTATTTAAAACCGTTATGACAAGTTTTCATAATAACTACTCGTACCGGTTATGGTCATGTCTCGTGTACGCAGAACATGTTAAAAATCAGTCGTTATCATAATCTGGACAATACTTTTGGCCGAGTGATTTTAATGCATCAGAAGTAAATCAGTAAATGGCTGCATTATAACGGTAATACTCCAAATAACACGTAGATGGCAGCACTAGAACATATAATACAATGAATAACCGGTAGATGGTTGCACTAGACGCATGGGGCGTAACCAACTTTATAGAGCACCGAACTGTTGATGTCACATTGCAATAGCGTCGATATTGGAAAGTATGCGTATTTATTGACTTCCTTAAAAATTCCATTAACGTGATCATATATATCTAGGTGAATGGGCAATTTTTAATAAAGATCGAACACGAAGAAACAGAAACGTTTAAAATAACCACACGAATAATAATGATGGAGGGCACACAAATTTTCACCGAAAGTAGTTATAGTGCTCTTCTGAATAAGCCGATCCGGCCGCATATGCACAAGTTATTTCCGGTTCCGGTTGCGAGCGCAGCCTTTTGTGTAGCCTGAGCGCCCCCTGGCGGCTGTAGCCAACCCTGACCGTAACCATAACCCTCTGTCGCCGGTTAACCCTAACCCTCTGTCGGCAGTGAACCCTAACCCTAACTTTCTGTCATCTGTATTGAATCCTAGCCATAACAATAACCCTGACCCTGACACTAATCCTAACTCCCTGTTGCCTGTAGTCTAACCCTAACAGTGTATGTTAGGCTGAGCCTGCATCGAGTGCTACTATCCAGCTTTAAGCCGTACTGTGAGATCAAAGTGCGTCATCAGTTACATTGTTGCAAGTGCGGGCGTAGTCATTTACATGTTGCAAGTGCGGTATTGACACAAGTCTAATGCAGTATAGGTAGTATATATGCGTCGACATAAGACGACATACAATTCAAACTTCTTAATATAATGTGATGATGTTATATTTATTGTACCGCTCAGTTAAATTCAGGTAGCACGGTGAAAATTTATTATCTTTTAGTTGTCAGGCATAGTTACATGTACGGTAGGCATTAGTACACACGTCTAAGGGAAATAGAAACCAACACAACACGTACATACAATGACATACAATGAAAACTTCTCAATATAATGTGATGATGTTATATGTGTTGTATTGCCTACATGTATGGCTATTTTTTTCTCGCTGGATGCATGGACATTCAACCGTTCAGATAATATCTGCTAGCACGGTGAAACGTGTTCATGTTTGTTTTGCTAGCGTAGTAAGAAACCAACACAACACGATATTGAATAACAACACAAGCAGTTTTGTTATATATTTAAAAATATTTACATATTATATCATTGCAAACATTTTTTTTAAAGTATTGCAATATATTTTAAAATGCTAATTTAAAATAGTGAACAAAATTCATTGAAAATAGAGGAATATATAATTTAAAAATATGTAAGTGTTCACTCCACAGCATTAAACTGTGGCCGCAGCCGTCGACGACAGGGAACGAGCAGTGGTAGCGGCGGTCGACCGCGTCTTTCCAACAACGTGGTCGGTCGTCGAGTGGTGTTGTGCGCAGCTAGGGGTGGTGTTACGGAAACGAGTTCCGCTAAGACGCTCTTCCATAGTCGGCGATGGTATATAAAGGCAACATCGTTCCAGTCTTCCGAGCCATCAGCACGATCGCCGTCCACACACGCCCTGTTGGAGAGGAGTTGGGCCATGGCCGTTCCCAGCGGCTGCGATGATAACTGAAATGAAATGATAACCGGAGTGAGACACATATAAGTCCATCCTTGCATGATTAGAAATGACTAGTCTCAGCGCACTTACATAGCATTCGATAAACAATGCAGACAGCTAACGTAAGCCACATAGAACAATAGCACATTCATCATAGCGAAAAGAAATGCGATAAACGTATCACAGAACTGTGGTGAAACGACAATAGCAATCCATCAAATGGAAAAACAGGGTCGCCGAGTACTCAGCGAGCGTTGCATAGAGCCGTACATAATACAGTGCATGTACATTTTAACATAATGAAATCAGAATGGAGCGTCCTATATATTTCAGAGGAGGAAACCGTTATTTGTACAATGTCTACGTGTGTAGGATAGTGGCCTGCCAGCACGTGTTTAACAATGTTGAAGCCGCCTATATGGGGCGAAAATGTGTGTAATATGACGATATGGAGAGAGCAGAAGAGATGCCAGCCACACGGACTGGACTGCAAGTGAAATAATTGAGCAAGACGATCAGAGAGAAGGCACATTTACGCGCGGAATGGAACAAACAGAGCCATTCGATTATGTATTGTTTAGTGGCTATTAAATTTCGCGGTGCAAGACTATGCAAATGGCTGTTAGAAACGCATCAATCTCCATTAAAGGAATAGTGTACTGAAGTATGCTCACCTATACTGGTCTGTCAGGTCAGAATATGCTTGGACAGGTACTCATTGAAGTACATGAGTTCATTCGAACGCCCCAGAGGCCCCCACGAAATGTGCCCGGACGTAGCGCGAGTTGATCATATGATCGAACGAAATGCGACGGGGATAACGGTCAGACATCACGCGCTCGAACAACGGTTGGAGATACGAAAGCGCGCCTATAGCAGTAGCAAACCTTTATAAGCGGCTCCGCCAGACCACTGGCTCATAATCGTTTCGATCCACGCATCCGCCTGCATCACACGATCCAATCAACGTCAGCGCCATGGCCACGCAGCGTTACGTCGACGCTCAGTCGTCTCCGATAATGAACCTGTCTTGTCTGCAGATGGAAGTAAGTAACGACACTTATAAATTTACACGTCCGTTAACCATACTAAATTGTGTGACACAAGATAAATACATCATATACGCATCGTGTCAGCAGTGTCAGAAAGGTGTGCACCTAGAGTGGAATGGCTATTATTGTCCTGTTCACCAACGGCAACGTGCTCCCGTGTGCACGTTCGCCCTGCGCATCCTAGTCTCTGACTGGCAAGGGGCTGAGTGTTAGGCAACAATTTTTTATCAGCTAGCATCACATGTTACCTGCTAACATGTACACCGCTATGACGTCAGAGGCAGACCGTTATCCCTCATTGGCGCCGCTGCGGGAGGCCCGTGTCATGGTCACCATTAAGAAACGTGCAAAAGACACTTATGTTAATTACACCGTGTCAGAACTGGAAATAGTAGGTGCGTAATTCTTTTTGCAGGATGACGTCACTGCTGTACCCAGCGACGAGACGATGTGTAACAGTAGCGAAAAGGTACAGGTTAAAGAGTAACAGTGATGAGATACTATTCTCATCTGCATCACCTAGTTTTTCACAAGCATCAACCATTATACTATCGGGTAACAAGGACGCTCCAGAACGCTGCTACTGCTATTGTGATAAGCAGCGACAGCAGCTGCAGCAGCAGCAACAGCAGCGATGATATGAAGGCAATGGTGAGTGGTATCGATACAATTTGTAATCGGGCAGAAGCCATGTTGAATCATAAGAACTTCAACACAGCTTATGTTCTGTACTATTGATGATATTAGCGTTTATTTCCTATTTGAGATTTATCTTTTATATACAAATGCCATGTAATCAATATACTTTTTCTTAAAATAATTTTACACACGCGAACATTCTGCATAGTTTTTAACAATTTATACAGCGCATGTAGTATTATTATTATCACTATCTACATACAAGTTTGTATCGTGTGAACTGATGTCTGTACACACCCGTGAACGGGACAGTAGCCCCGGATTTGATGGTGTCAAAATAAAATTTTATTATTATTATTATTATTATTATAGATATGGCCTGCAACCATTATGTGTCTGCTGAGGTGGTTCGCATATTGGATATATTGGAAGACGAGTATTACGTTCCGTCTTCCGGGTCGGTCCTTCACATCTTGTACTGACTAGCTATAACGTTGATCGAGAGGTTTGGGAACATTCAATGGCGGCTCGATATGAAGGAGGAGGTCAGAAAGAAGTCAACACGCAGGTATGGGTGATGGTGATGATGATGATGCTAATGACTAGTCTTTCTTTTCTATAGATCGGCACTGGTCTGCGGCAGTTACGCAGATCGTATGAGGAGACGGAGGAGGAGGGCGCCGCCGTGACGACAGCTGCGGTGAAAACGGCTTTGTCGTCCCGGAAACGAGCCATTCGATTTATCGTGATCACGCCAGTGTTGACAGCAAACGACTTGCTGCGGCAGCTGAACAACAACAAAACACGGCTGTCGTCAGCACCGCCGACATCATCATCGACGTCAGCACCACAACCACCACCATCACCGCAGCTGTCCCCACCTCGATCGTAGTCGTCGGCGAGGCCACCAACATCGCCATCGCCATTCAGCCACATGTCACCGGCATACGACCCGGCGTCGCCGTCACGAGATGATGACGTCCCGGTAACACCTCGTATCATTGCGACGTCACCAGTACCAGCGCCGACGTCACTAGCGGCACCACCACCACTAATACCGTCTATCTGCACTCTGCTACCAATACTAGCCCCATGGAAATATGTTATTATGATAGACGAGGTGCTCACCAGCCTCACTACCAGAGCAACCATCGATACAACGATGACAAGGAAATTAACCCTTGGCTAATATTAAAAACAAACACACACACACACACACACACACACACACACACACACACACACACAAACACACACACACACACACGGGTCATAGCCTCCCTGTTTATTATTCTGTAGTAGTAATAGTCTTTGTTATTTGTATGTTATGAACTTTATTATCCGTAAACTGTAGACATGTGTACATTATATATATATATATATATATATATATATATATATATATATATATATATATATATATATATATATATATATGATCATTCACATATATATAGTCATTCACACCATATGTATTCTGTATATTTAATAAAATTATCAAAATTAATGACACGTGTTGGTGTATTCCTGCAAGTGACACCCCTCCATAGTCGAAAGAGAACCCGTAGTCAATGGGGAAACATGACATAGTAACCATTACCATCGGAACATACCTTATCATACATCACAACCACACACGCACGCACACACGCATGCACGCACACACACACACACACACAGACACACACACACACACACACACACACTCACACACATTATAGTTGTACTGAGGATCCTGGATCTTTCAGTTGTAGGCGCAGCTATCGTCATGAAACGACATGTCTGTCGGCACTGTGGGCTTGCATTCGACACGTATGCATAACTAAGCCGTCACATGAAGAATCACTCGACGCCATCTTGGGAACACCACACGTTTTTAGTAGCACCGTCAGCTGTGGTGTCATCTAGTGACCACACAACAAGAGCGAAATATGTGTGTGAAAAATGCACTGCAACGTTCAGGAGACGGGGCGATCTACAGCATCACGTAAGATCAATGTGTAGTCGTAGTTGTAGTAGAAGTAGTCGTAGTTGTAGTAGTAGTAGTAGTAGTAGTAGTAGTAGTAGTAGTAGTAGTAGTAGTAGTAGTAGCAGTAGTAGTAGTAGTAGCAGTAGTAGTAGTCGTAATTGTAGAGCAAACACCACCGTCTACACGTGTACGAAATGTGGGCGGAATTTCAATACACGTGCCAATCTGACCACACACACAAGAGCCGTATCGTCGGCAACGAGCCGCCATTACCGAAGAAACCAAAAAGAGAAGACTCCACACCCCGCCACCCACTCGTTACCGAAGAAGATCCCATCGAACTACCCGCTCGACTTCCCTTCGCCGACACTCTGTCGACAGAATTGCTAGATGTTGTTCGAGCGCACCGGTCAACCATCAGGACACGTGTATCGAGAGGACCCTCCATTGGAGATTCAATTACAGATTAACTATGCTAGACACGACTATTCTAAAGGCTTCTTTAAAGATCATGTTCCAGGAACAGACCAACGCGTTCAAGATTAACCTCAGTTACGGATTCGTTCTGAGGAACAAAAACACGGGTCAATACAAGTACTATAATTCCTCGTGCAATTGCTGTCGATGCTACTTGGACGAACCCAGTCTCGTCACCAACAGCAAGGACTTTGACGTATTTCTCGATCGCATCCGATAAACCGACGTCTTGCAGTTGGCCATTAATCAAAGACCGGATTATGCGTGGGTGTGCGAACTCGTCACCTTCTTCGTCAACCACATCATCGATCATCCGATAGGATGTGTAGGTGTGACCCTTCCAGTCTACATCAAGAAGAACAAAGCCGACATCGTCCTGGAAAACGAACCCAACCATTACAAGAGGTAAACCGACAACAGCATGTGTCTCTTCCTCTGTCTGGCCCTGCATCGAGGAGGTGACGTACATCCGTGGCACCGGCGGTGAAGACGCTGTACGACAAGTATCTGAAAGCGTACGGATGCGAGGTGACGAAAGGTCTTTCCCCGTACGAGTACATGGACTGTTTGGAGAGGATCGACGACACTGCTCTTCCACCGAAAAAGGCCTTCTTCAGTCGATTGAAGAATGAAGGTATTTCCGACGAGGATTACGCCAGTTGTCAAAAGGCCTGGCGCGATAACGACATGATGGTTTTGCGAGACTTTCTCCTCTTGTACAACAATAGGAATGTGGTTCCCTTTCTCCAAGCCACTGTCAGGCAACTTGCCTTCTACCAGCAAAGTGGCATACACGTTTTCAAGCAAGGCATTAGCGTACCTGGTCTGACCTTGCTCTACCTGTGTAACGATCTTCCGGAGAAGACCTACTTTACGATCTTCAACTAGAAGAATAAGGATCTTCATCACCTCGTGAAAGATCACGTGGTTGGCATTGCATCGCCCATTTTTCACCGCTCTCACGAGAAAGGGGTCACCACGCTACGTCAGAACGAGTACGGAGAGGCCGCTCGTCCGGATCGATCGATCGTCTGGTACGATGCCAACACGCTGTACTTATGGTCTCTAATGCAAGATATGCCGATTGGATGGTACACGCGACGACAGGGAACAAGAGAACGACTTCCTGCCCGAATCGGCGCAACTGTACGGACAGATGGCTGCGGAATGGTTGACTTGGGAATCGGAACGCACGGGACACGCCATATGACATCAGAACAACGGTCAAGAGAAGAGAATATGCAAACTTCCGGTGGACGGGAGGTGCAGTCAAACGAACACGGCGTATCAATTCCTTGGAAGTATTTCCATGGTCACTCGTGCACCCAACAAGAGGCGAACGTTGTCAACGATAAACACATGGCCCAACTGCTCGCCGAAACCCGAAAGAACACGGCCTACCTACGTAACTTTGTCAAGGTCTTCGTGCTGTGGGAATGCGAGTAGAAACAGATGAGAAGAGAACCGGCCGTGAAAAAGCATCTGGATGCTGCATTTCCACGACGACGACATGCACGGTGGACGATGACTTCACAACAGATCCCGAGTAGCGTGCGTGCCGGAACCGTGTTCAGAATGATCGAGTGCGACGTTTGCGTACCGGAAGCATTGCGTGAGCACTTTGCCGAGATGCAGCCCGTGTTCAAGAACATCCGTCTGACGCGCTACCATCTCGGTCTATTCATGCGCCGCTACGCCGAAGAACTTAACATCATGGCGACTCCACGGCGCATGCTCGTGGGCAGTTATCGAGGCGATAAGATATTGCTCGCCGCGCCCCTCCTGCGATGGTACCTGGACCACGGACTCGAGGTGAGGCACGTCTACCAGGTCATCGAGTACGAACCCATCCCGTGCTTCCGGCGGTTCGGCGATGCAGTGTCCACGGCCCGGTGAGGGAGACGTCCATCCACACAAGACTATGTTAGCAGACACCATGTAGTTGCTGGGGAACTCGGGCTACGGGAAGACCAACAGGAATGTGGACCGACATCGTGACGTGAACTACTGCAAGGAGGAGGTGGCACCGAACATAATCAACGATAGACGGTTCCGACAACTCGACGTTGTCATCGACGATGCGTACAAGATAGAGATGAACAAGAAACTCTTCACGTACGCCCTGGGATTCTTCGTTCTGGAGTACGCCAAGATGCGCATGTTGCAGTTCCATTACGAGGGCCCTCTGTTCCAGTAGTGCGAGATGGACACAGTTAGTGCCTACTTGGCCTTGGACGGTGATTCCGTCGATGCCCTCGTGACCCCGGAACTACGAGAACATTACTTCCGGCACCGCTCCGAATAGCTCCCGTCCGAATGTTGCGACGAACATGAGAACAAGTATGTGCGCTGTCGACTCGCCGATCGCCCGTGGACCTGTGATGAGGCGTGCTGTAAGGCGAGCAGAGCATACGACAAGAGGACACCGGTTCTGTTCAAGTTCGAGTGGTCCGGCGACGGGTTCGTGGGGTTGTCCAGCAAGACGTACTATTGTTTCGGAGCCACCGACAAGTACAACACCAAAGGATTGAGCAAACGTCACAACGCCATCGACAAGAACGCGTTCCCAAAGGTGCTCGCCAACCGTCGGAGCGGAAGTGAAAGAACCGCGTGTTCGGAGTGCGTCACTCGAGCGTGTTGACGTATGTACAGGAACGGACGGCCCTCACCTACTTCTACGCCAAACGCGTGGTGCACGAGGACGGGCTGACCACGGGCCCGGTGGACGTGTAGATAAGCCGATGCACTCTGCTCGTCTTTCATAAGCGATCATGGATACACGGTTGAAACATCCTTTAACGTGCTTCGTCGCCGGACCGACCATATGCGGCAAAAGTACTTTCGTAACGCGTATGCTGCGTCACGCTGCTGCAATAATCGATCCACCCACCGAAAAGATATCGTGGTGTTACGGCGAATGGCAATCGGCTTACGTAACGATGGACTTAGTGGACGTGCGGTTCGAAGAAGGGTTGCCGAGTGCGAGCATGTTCGAAACGGCAATGAGGAACCTTATCATCATAGAATATCTCATGGCGGAAACGGACGAACGGGTCACGACCTTGTTCACTAAAAAATCATCACAGGAATTCGTCCGTGCTGTATCTCGTACAGAACCTATTCCTTAAAAACAAGGAGAGTGGTACCATAAGTCTGAACTATCAGTACATGGTGGTGTTCAAGAATCGCACTTGGCTCGCCAGATGTATCAATGGCGCGCGTGAAGTTCGTACAAGAGGTACCGTACGGTTATCTATTGGTCGATCTCAAACAGGACACGCCCGAGGATATGTCTCTGCGCACGACCATCTTTCCAGACGACGGTGTTCAGTACGTGTACCTGCCGGAGGTAATCTGAGAAGATAATCTCAGTATCTAAGTAATTTCACGGCCGGATCGCTTCTCTTGTCTTTCCACTCGCATTCCCACAGCTCGACGGCCTTGACAAAGTAAGTAGGCGGTGTTCTTTCGGGTCTCGGCGAGCAGTTAGGGCATGGGTTTCCCGTTTACGGCATCCACCTATTTACGCGTGCACGAAAGTTCATGGTAGCAACATCTATGTAACTGATACGCCGTCTTCGTTTGACTGCAGCACCCGCTCAGCGGAAGTTTACCGATCCTCTAATCACGGCCGTTGATCTGATGACGGATAGGGTGTCCTGTCCGTTCGGATTCCCACATCAACAATTCCGCGGCAATAAGTCCGTGTAGCTGCGCTGATTTGGGCTGAAAATGTTTCTCCTCGCGCCGGCGCGTGTACCATCCCATCGACATGCCTCAGAGACCACAAGTACATAGCGTTGGCATCTTACCCGACGATCGACCGACACGGTCGAGCGGACTCTCCGTGCTCTGCGTGACGTATCTTGGTGATCCCTTTCTCGAGATAGCATTGAAATATGAGAGAGGGGCCCTCGGCGACAAGTTTTTTAACGAGCTGATGAAGGTCTTTGTTGTTCTCGTTGAACAGCGTAAAGTGAGTCTTCTTCGGTAGGTCGTTGAACAGGTCACGCCGGGTGCGCTGATGCCTTGCTTGAACATGTCACTGCTGCGCTGCTAGTAGGAGAAAAACTGCCTGTGAATGGCCAGCAGGAACGGGAACACGTCTCGGTTTTTGAACCAGAAGAGAAAGTCTCGCAATGGCGTCATGTTGTTGTCGCGCCACGCCTTTTCGCAACTGGCGTAATCGTCTTCGGAAATACCTTCATTCTTCAGAAGTGACGATTGAAGACGGCCTATATCGGTTGGAGTGTGGTGTCGTCGATCGTCTCCAAACAGTCATATACACGTACGGGAAATGACCTTTCGTGACCTCGCATCCGTGTTGTTATATGGAAGTGAAACATAGAAAATAAACAAAGGAGACAACAAAAGTTATATACATTTTGTTCAAGTGCATAAAACGAATCCTACAAATTAGATGGCTATGCGTTGTATCAAATCAAGGTATTCTTGCAAAAACAAAATTGAAGACAATCAGCACCGAGCTCAAGTTAAGAAGATGGAAATGGGTAGGACATATCCTACGAATGGACAGTAACAATAAATGTGAGACGGTGTTGACCTGGACGCCCGAAGATAGAAGAAAGGTTTGTCGCTCAAAAACAACGTTGTGATCAACTGTTGAAAATGAAAGACGCGTACTGGGGTGGAACTTCTGGAACGAAGCCAGACGTGTAGCAGGTGAGGTGAGGTGAGGTGAGATGAGGTGTCGCCACTGTTGGAGGTGCCGACGAATACGTGTGTTTATCGACAGATGGTGTTGCTTGACTCTCCACGTGACGTCATAGAGTGTCCAATACGACTGCACAGTGAAGGCCTATGGGTCTTTTCATGATGGTAGTAGCGTCTACAACTGAAACAACATGGGTCTTCAGTGCATCTATATGCTGTCGGTAGGGGGGTGGCGGTGGCGTTGTGCGTGCGTGCATTCGTGGGGTGACGGTAGTGACGGGGGTTGAGTTATATAATACATACGGCATGTCCAGACGGTAACGCTTACACGTTCCTCATATCCACTAGGGGCGCCAATATTTCGAGTATCATCCACTACGGACCTAAGGAACCTTCTTGTTCTCCACTAGAGGCGTCACGATTTCGAGTATCATACAATGCGGGTAGGCTTTCGGGTGTCCCTAATGCTGGCTGTCTCTACAGAGTGGTGTCGCTCCTGCCTCTGTGAATACTAACACCACAACGCACGACATTTTTTCGACCTTTTTTATTGTAAATCATACATACATATCGTATAACACTCGGGACTTTTCTCATATTCGGACGACTGTGTTGTGTATGAGAATACTGCACTTTTATAAAAGGATCGACTTATATATGTATATATATATATATATATATATATATATATATATATATATATATATATATATATATATATAATGACTACATATGAGAAGAGGTTTATTATTGACGGTTTATTAATACCTCCCCAGTTACCTCGAGCTTATGAGCGAATCATCGCTACGCCAGAGGCTCGTACGATGATTTTGGCTTATGGGTGGGTTGACCACCGCTACAGAGGCCGCGTGATAACATGACGATGGTGATATATAAGTCGTTCTTTGATAAGGAGATGATACTATTTGTATCTACTTCATGCTAAAATACAAGTCGTGTGTTCATGTCTACCCATTGTATTTATGGCATGTGATATAGAAAGAAGTACTCATAACAAAACTTGACCACACGAACACAAGTTCTTTTATATTATATGTGCGCTTGTGTTTTCATAACATCCATGGATTCATGTAGTGAATGTTCTTAATGATATCGTTCTGCTACTGTTTGATGGCAATACTGTTCGCAACTTTGCTGCATATGCAGTTTGTTGCTTCTTCTAACAACATCGGAGTATTGGTTGTCGTCGTCATGATGAGGTGTTTCACGCTCTACTCTGTCACGATGACACACTCCGCCACTGATGTCAACGGAATGTTGAATGGCGGAGGTGGGAATGGCAGCGGTTGTGGGTCACGTGTTAGTGACATCACGACTGGTGGAGGTGGAGATGGTTGGCGGTCACGTGTTGGTGACATCACAAGTGGCGTAGGTAGGGGTGATGGCGGCAGATGTCAACTGCTTCTTCGTCTGCTTCTTCGACCGCTTCTTTTGTAAATGGAGTCGAAGATCATTTGCCTACAGTCGTCGCTACTGCAACATCCGAGGTGTCTTCCTCTTGTTCGCTGCTGCGCCACCACCGCCTCCTTCCTCTCCTCATCACCATACGCTTCCCGTATAAGTTTTAGAAAAACGGATATCGATAGAAAAGAAAGAAAAGACACGTGTTCATTTACCGTCACAAGCAACACCCCCATCTCCGTATCGACGTTGTAGTGACTGTTTCACCTTCTCTCGCATTTTGGTGACCAACCAGCGCAGTTCGTCCTCGAGCAGACCGTTGGATGGAGACATATATATCCCGTCTTCCGGCAGATCCAATATACGAGTGATCTCTGCAAACACATGATCGTCAAAGGCCGCTTCTATCGCTGCATAGAAAGGCCGACCATTCAGTATAGCCTCTGTTCTGTCTTGAATTCTATTCACGGTATGCACCGTGTCCTGCATGTCACTGTCAGTGTCCGCTAGGATAACGGTGGCATCATGCGCTGCGTTCTGCACCTCGCTGTCCGACGGTAACATAATGGTGGATGCAAGAGAGCAGTTCTGCGCATCGGAAATAAAGATGAGGTCGTCGTCTGCAAAGCCGATTTCATCTATCCATCTTTGGACGTTCAATACGTGATCATAGAATGGCCAATCGGTCGTTAGGTAGGGAGGAACGATCTTGGTCAACTCTATAGCGTCTGCAGTTTCTCCGTTGTCGTTGTCTGTTCCCTGCAAATAGAGTTACGGGTCTACCTCTTCCAGGCATGTTACCGTGTAACTGACAAACGTATCGTTTGTATGTATCCGCGTCACAGCCCACCAGTCTTGTCTTTACTTCGTCAAATGCACAGACCCACAATTCGGCGCCCTCGTAATCATAACCACGCTTTAGAAGACGCAAGACGTATCCAAACGTCGGAACTTACTGCCACTTGTGGACAGGCTACACTTAACCGTTATCGTCTGGGCAAACAGTCACGCTTTTAAGACACTGGTAGCATGATATATATCTATCTATCTATCATATATATATATATATATATATATATATATATATATATATATATATATATATATATATATATATATATATATATATATATATATATATATATATATATATATATATATATATATATATATATATATATATATATATATATATATATATATATATATCTACAAGTTGTAAACCAGAGACGGCAAGACAAAGAGATGAATGCAGCCCATGAGACACAGCTCAGAAATAACTTGACTCACGTATGCCTTTATAGTGGGAAACTTCAATCTCAACAAAATAGTGTGGGACCCTGATCCTTCTATTCCATTCATATTCCATTCTGAAGAACACATTGTTTCTCGTAATGTAATTCCTAGTGTTCTTATTCCAAAATCGTCTGCCGCAATGCATTGCCTATAGTCCTCTATGTTTAAGGTCGACATTCGGTGTAAAGAGACTTTTTGAAATGGAGTTAACTTCCAATCGTCAGAGAAATATTTTTAATTCGATCTTGAAACAGCTACATTGGATGTATCATGTAGGACATTTTGATTGTGTAGATTGAAAAACCGGAAACAGGCCTTGGACATAATAAATGGGTTGTCACCTCAATATCTGCCCCGGGCCCAACTTGGCCTCAAGAGGTCGGAAGTTTACTTATGCAGGCTAATCTGGCCCGGAAAGCCAACACGATATTGCCTGAGATGTACGTGGACGTGGAGAGTGATGGATAAGGGGACTGGTATTAATCAAGCCAGACCAGTAGCTCAGTCAGTTCGCGCGACAACTTCGTTGTAGGGGCACTGGTTTGGATCTGGCTTATTTTCATCACTTAATTGATCGCCCTTTGAAACTCACCCTAGGTATATATTAATAGTGTACATCTGCTTTTTAAATGTATGTACAGTTCATAGAATGCGTGAACGATAATACTGATTTGAAGAATCTTTCCTAGCGGGAAATCGGAGCAGACTGAACTTGATTTAAATTTAACATACAATAATCATTGGACAATTAATTGTTTAGTTTCGGTGGCTTATCCGAGCTCGGTCGGAATTCTTTACACATTCTAGTATTCTTGAAAATTCATATATTGGTAAAGGTGGCTGACTGCATCTATTCTCAGAGCTATTCCAAAATAAATATGTGGCCGAGGCACTTTTTCAGAACCTCCACCACCCATAATCATTTTTCTAATCCCTACACTTGCCTTTATGAACACTCATGCCACTCCTCCATATCAAATATATATATTTTGGAATAGCCCTCACGTAAAATTAATAATAACATTAATGCTGTTTTTATTCTTAGTTTTCTAAGATTACCTGCTGCACCAGAATAGGAGGGACTGATATTCAAAATACAGTAAAGAATGTGATGATGAGGTACATATAAATTTGTATTTATCAGCATATATAATAGTTTGTAAACATTGTATATTATATACAAGAACATTAATATTATACACCTCTATTTCATAGTAACACAGTGATTAATAATTGGATTAATCACAAGTATGCTTTTCACGTATGACGTATACAAATATTTATTTATTCTACTAATAATGACTGGATTAATCAGTTGTACGCGTGTGTATATAAAGATGTTTTATTTGTATTTGTACTTGTATTTTACGTACATATGTATATATGGACTTTTTTTCTGAAATAAACATTTATTTTTATATGACAAAATGTTATGCAACATCAGATGAAAATTCTACTGACCCATCATGAGTATTCAACAGGTTGATGAGCCCTTCACTCCAAAATGAGTTTAATATGAAGGGCCAGAATAGGGCAAAGGTTGCATATGGCCAGATGGCATCGTGCAATATCGTAGAAGGTAAATACAAAAAACAATTACTTAATTGGAAAGGGGGATATATATATACTGTTTATTATGGTTTTGTAGAATGCTTATATATATATATATATATATATATATATATATATATATATATATATATACTGTTTATCGTGGTTTTGTAGATGGCTTATATATATATAAGCCGTCTACAAAAACCACGATAAATATATATATATATATATATATATATATATATATATATATATATATATATATATATATATATATATATATATATATATATATATATATATATATATATATATATATATTATAAACCATGATAAACAAACATGATATATATATATATATATATATATATATATATATATATATATATATATATATATATATATATATATATATATATATATATATATATATATATATATATATAGCGATAATTCAAGTGTCCTGAGTACATGCACATATAGTATGGTTTACACAAGTGGATCGCTTGTAATAATTGTAAGATATCTTGTTAAACACTTTGTTGTGAGACTAATTTTAGTTATTTTTCTAGTGCAGCGTTTGAAATGCGCAGTAAAGTAGCGAACTTCCTCCGTTGCGCATATTCAAGGTCACAGAAGGTAAATACTTTAAATACCGATTAAAATTTGCTGTGTTTTTGTTGTTAACGTGACAACTCGACGGGGTTAACACATTTTCTTGGTAGATAATTAGGACCCCCAAAGTTTCAACCTAGTTAGAAAACGGGCATGATCGGATTGCTATGTTGGTGGCCATATTGTATTTAAAGGTAACATTTTCTTAGAAAAAAATAGTTTCGCCAAAATATACTTGTTTTTTTTAGAGGGCATGGAACATTTTCAGAGAACAAAACCTGTGCCAGGTGTCAGTGATATGTAATATGTTCGCCTTTTTGGGAAAAGCACCCTACTACAGAGATAAGTTATTCTACTCACAGAATGATCTGAATATTCCAGAATTTTCCAAGTTTCACCAACATCATGTCAGCTTTCACAACACGCGTCGCCCCTTGAGAAAGCTGGCAACATGTCAGTGATAATTCACAAAATTACTGGTATTTGTATGACTGAGTGGAATGAAATTTTCATAGTGATAAATCCAGTGTCATTAGTCCATTAGGTCATGTTTACAACATTTCCTTAATTAATAACATAATATGAATATACAAGTTCAAATAGGAATTGCAGTTTTCATAAATGGGTCGCTTGTAATAATTGCAAGATATGTTGAAATATGTTGAAATTGTTTGACAAAAATGCCTAAAATACTTATAATAATGACGTATAAAAGGCTTTGACCGTTATTAGACGTCTAAAAAGACGTCTTACTTGGCCGTGCTCTTTTCGAGTGCCTTGATGTGCGCCATTTGAACGGTCGGACGGAAAGTGGCTTTCCTCGCGAACATGGTGGCGTCGGAAGATGAGAATCAGGGCGATGTGGTTCAGGAGACGCATCTGTTGACCCATAACGATAACGCCCAGAGGAGCAGAAGATCACGTCCGACATGCGGAATGTGTTTTATTTCAACAATCCTGTCGAGGTCTGCAGTTTATCAAACAAAACATGTGAATATATGTCATGAAAAGTTTGGTATTCTGAAAGATGTGCGCGATGGTGAAAGCATGCGATGGTGAATGCATGCGATGGTGAAAGCATGCTATGGTGAAAGCATGCTATGGTGAAAGCATGCGATGGTGAAAGCATGCGATGGTGAAAGCATGCGATGGTGAAAGCATGCGGTGGTGAAAGCATGCGATGGTGAAAGCATGCGATGGTGAAAGCATGCGATGGTGAAAGCATGCGATGGTGAAAGCATGCGATGGTGAAAGCATGGCTTTCGCCCATTCTTTCAGTTTGTCATAGTACTTGGGCAAGCTACTCGCTCGCTGAAAATGTACATTTTTGGAGCCGACTAGGAACCTGATGAATATGCTATAAACACACGCAATTCATGTTCGTATGTACTAATATATATATATATATATATATATATATATATATATATATATATATATTACTAAAATAGTTGACAATAGACATGCATAATTTGATGACGTTTTGTGATGAACACCGTAACATCACCTGACGCCGTGCACCCGTTGAATTAAAACAATGTCGCCCACTAGTCACGATAAACATACACATAATTAATAATTCTGCCTTGACGACAATGTACACATGGTATGTAGTGGGGCCTATCGACGATGCCTAACGATGTTGTTGTGAAGACGAATTGTGTAGCAGCTTTGGTGCAGTATGTCTGATGAGGCTACTGTGCGTGCGTGCGTGCGTGCGTGCGTGCGTGCGTGCGTGCGTGCGTAGTAGACAGGTCTCATACAATATACGGCGCCGCTTGCCGCTACCATTGTACTGCCGCCAACCGCAAGGTGGCGCCACCGTATATGTAACTACAGCTAGCGGCAACACCCAGCACCAACAATCGGATAACATAATAACTATTATTACCGTTTTTGCCCGCTTTAATTTTGTTGAATTTAACCGGATATAAAACCATGCAGAAACGCTTCTGCCCTATGTAAATACTAGCTTTAGATGTGCTTGTGTCGTATTTAACTATGCAGAAATGCTTCCGCACTATGTAAATAGCTCTTCTATTCGTATTTAATTTATCTTATCCGGGTATTTAACTATGCAGAAACGCCTCACCACTATGTAAATACTGCTTTTATTTGCATTTTGTCGAAGTAGTTTTCCCAGACCTTTAGTACTGCCTTGTTCTGTCAATAACTTCCCATATCGATCCTTGATCACCGTCTCACACTTCACGTCCTTACTTTTCTCAACCCTGACTCTGGCCATTTTGTATATTATCTTTTTTCCACCATCCTCATCTAGCTTGCTATATACATCTACTTCCATATCTCTTTTCGTCTTATCAACAGTTGTCTTTGCCGCTTTCTTCTTCTGCTCGTATGTGTGTATCATCCTTGCATCCAGTTGATTTCCTCTCTCCATGATCTTTTCTATTTCTTTCCAGGCTTCTTTTCACATGCTCCCTCTGCAACGTCGCTTGTCCACCATTCTTGGTTACTACTCTTTGACACTCCGCCATTTACCGGTGTTCTTCCACATAGCTCCTCTGCAACTCACACAAAGGCTTCTTTGTACTTTTTTCCATTCGTCCTCCAAACCATCAACTTCTTCATTGAGCTCTTCATACTTAACCGTCACCCGCTCCTTGTATTCAACAGCGACGTCGTCTTTGCCCCTCCACCACTTAATAGTCCTGCGGCCCACAGTCTTAGTTTGTTACTTCTACTGCATACGCACAACAACACCAAAGACTTGTGCTGTGTCGTGACATGCTCTCCAGCCACAGCTTTACAATCCTTAATCTTCCACAGCTGCTGCTTCCGGACATATCAACTTATCTAATTCTGTATTTTGCTCTCCACTCTTGTATGTGATATTGTGGCTCTCTCGCTTTTGGAAGAAAGAGCTAGCCAATGCTAACCCATTTCTCGCCACTAACCACCACAGCTCGACTCTCTCTATTCCTCGCTCCCCATCCATATCTGCCAAAACTCTCCTCTTCGCCTGGTTCCACTATTCCAACATGTGCATTGAAGTCTACCGCAATACAAAACATCACCTCCAGCTCCACCAATCCCATCATTGAACTCTTCTTTCTCTGCCTCCATCCTTCCCGCTATGGCCCGTACACAGACTTAACACACATATATCTACATACATAACTTCACCTACATTATTTCCATATAGCGCCTCTAGCGACCAAATATACGATGATTTTGCATACATTCCTTCCAAGTAACGCCCCTAGTGAGTATGTATATAATAGTTAGACCTGCTTCCCTTCCAAGCAATATAGCACTATATATATATATATATATATATATATATATATATATATATATATATATATATATATATATATATATATATATATATATATATATTAACTTGACCCGTATTTCTTCCACGTAGAGCCTCTACCGACCGAGTATGCAATAACTTTAGCTACATTC
This sequence comes from Lamellibrachia satsuma, assembly GCA_033239005.1. Classification (NCBI taxonomy): domain Eukaryota; kingdom Metazoa; phylum Annelida; class Polychaeta; order Sabellida; family Siboglinidae; genus Lamellibrachia; species Lamellibrachia satsuma. The sequence goes on along the minus strand of BSQZ01000081.1, from coordinate 596,304 downwards.
CTTCCAAGTAGCGCCTGTACCGACCAATTATGCAATAACTTCACCTATATAATCATACCAAGAAGAGCCATCACGTTGTTTATTTATGCCGTATGAGTGGTCATTCACTTCTGGTAGTGACCACATAGGTGAGTTCGTTATGATCTTCAAAACACCTGGCGCGATTCCGAATTGCACGTAATCTCTTATATGTACACACACACACACGTGTGTGTGTGAGTGTGTGTGTGTGAGTGTGTGTGTGTGTGTGTGTGTGTGTGTGTGTGTGTGTGTGTGTGTGTGTGTGTGTGTGTGTGTGTGTGTGTGTGTGTGTGTGTGTGTGTGTGTGTGTGTGTGTGTGTGTGTGTGTGTGTGTGTGTGTGTGTGTGTGTGTGTGTGTGTGTGTGTGTGTGTGTGTGTGTGTGTGTGACTGGAACGTAGTGCAAGTGTTGTCGAAACTCTTTGCCAACACTTTCGTCCTACCACGTTCGAATTGCACGTAATGGCCTGTATCGTCTCTTAGATATATAAATATATATATATATATATATATATATATATATATATATATATATATATATATATATATATATATATATATATATATATATATAATATATATATATATATATATATATATATATATATATATATATATATATATATAATAATATATATATATATATATATATATATATATATATATATATATATATATATATAAATATATATGTATATATATATATATATATGTATATATTTACATACAACGGAGTCTGCTTCATGAACGAAGGTAAGCACTTCTTGAGCAGGGTCATCATCTAATTGGCATCGCGTTTGAAGCTAACAATGTACGGCTTTTTGCGAAGCCCTAGTATGGCATCCATGGAACCCTCTCTCAGTTTCGCTTGTACAGTACTTGAAATACCGTTCGTGAATACGGTATTCGGTGTCATGTATACGTTAATTTTGAGTAACGTCGCTGTAGCTCAGTTTCACTTTTTTTTCCACCATCATATCCGCAAGTGTATTGTTGATCACCCGGATCAGTTTATTGATTGCGTCATAATAACCGGTTTCTATCCAACACTGTGCTGTAATATCTCGAGGCCGAACCAAGCATCCTCGTCTCTGACGTTGTACCAACTATGCGGGAATTGAATTTCCACCAATCCGAATTCCCATTGGCGGGACAGATTTATGCTTTGCAGTAAGGCTGTTACGTAGTGGGTCAATACATTGTAGGGATGCAATTCCATCGACGCCTTGCTAGGCAAGGTCAGGTAGAAACTGTTTTCAGACGATTTCGCCATTGCGTTTCATCGACGAATTAGATAAGAGGTAACCGAGAGAACTGCTCACCAGTGCCGGTCACAAAATGGAGTTGTCGATGCCCTTAAGTAGGTTGTAGATACTGACCACTATGAAGGTGTACAGAACGACCACTTGACAGAAGAAGACGACTACCGATTTTCGACATGTGCTTCCAAGCAATACCCAACGTTTGCTGTTACTTTCGGAATGTTCGTGACGTGTGTTTTCGAATCGTGCATCCAGTGAATTGTGACCGAAATGCAATAACACCACCTATATACTTTCCAAGTAGTGCCACTAGCCACCAAAAATTCAATAACGTCACCCATATTCCTTCCAAGTAGTGCATCTATCGACCGAATAGGCAGTGACATAAACTTTCGTCGGACGAACTTCGAGGCAACGAGACAATGAAGTAGCAAAACAACTCACAATGTTCCAACTTAAAGACTTCAATGCAGGCATTCATGGAAACAGCAAATACACTCTGGCAAAACATTTATATGCAAGCACATATTCACTCACGCACGCATGACACTCCCGGGAAGGATCAACGGGAACGGCCATGACAACAACGTAACTTCCGAAGTAACGTCCCATTTATGCGACATATGACGCACTCTACCGGATGATGAATGGAACGGTTACGGTTATAGTGGCGTCCTCGTGTGGAAAGACTAATTAGAGTTACCAAACTACTTGAATGCTGAGTAAAAGTAATTTGGTCACTATCCGCTAGATGGAATATTTGTAACTTTGTAACTAGTTTTCCCACTCGAGGACGCCACTATAACCCTAACCGCTTTATTTCAGCATCCGGTAGAGGACGTCATATGCCGCATAAAAGGGACGTCACTTCGGAAGTCACGTGTTTGTCATAGCCGTACCCGTTGATTCTTCCCGGAAGTGTCATGACTATGCAGAATTGAGCCGTCGAAAAGATGGCCGCCGCACAGTTCCTTCCTTTGACACCTGATTTTAGTTAAATGATTTGGACTGAGTCGATTTCCGAGCAAAACATGTTGTGACTATATGGGAAGTTTGTATGTTGGAACTTTGCAAATTGAATGTTTATGTGTTGGAAGTTTGTAAGTTGGAAGTTTGTTAATCTGTAGGTTGGAAATTTGGAAGTTGAAAGTTTGTGTTTTGAAAGTTTTTGAGTTGTCTCGCTACTTCATTATTTCGTTGTCTCGCTACTTCATTATCTTGTTGTCTCGCTACTTCATTATCTCGTTGTCTCACTACTTCATTATCTCGTTGTCTCGCTACTTCATTATCTCGTTGTCTCGCTACTTCATTATCTCGTTGTCTCGCTACTTCATTATCTCGTTGTCTCGCTACTTCATTATCTCGTTGTCTCGCTACTTCATTATCTCGTTGTCTCGCTACTTCATTATCTCGTTGTCTCGCTACTTCATTATCTCGTTGTCTCGCTACTTCATTATCTCGTTGTCTCGCTACTTCATTATCTCGTTGTCTCGCTACTTCATTATCTCGTGGTCACGCTACTTCATTATCTCGTTGTCTCGCTACTTCATTATCTCGTTGTCTCGCTACTTCATTATCTCGTTGTCTCGCTACTTCATTATCTCGTTGTCTCGCTACTTCATTATCTCGTTGTCTCACTACTTCGTTGCCTTGCTGCTTTGCTGCCTCGGTTCCTCGATGGCTCGCTGACTGGCTGCTTCACTGCATTGCTGTTTCGCTACTTCGCTTTCTTGTTGCCTCGAAGCTTGTGAGTTGAAATTTGTGAGTTGTATCACTATTTCGTTGTCTCGTTGGTTCGAAGTTTGTGCGTTGGTGACATAAAGTTTGTAAGTTGGAAGATGATGAGAGGAAGTTTGTAAGTTGAAAGTTTGTAAGTTGTTTCGCTACTTCGTTGTCTCGTTGCATTGAAGTTTGTGAGTTGGAAGTCTGTTTGTATATATGGATGCGTGGATGAATGGATGGTTGAATGGTGGATGGATGATGGCGTGCATGTACAATGTTTTGCTAGAGTGTACTTACTGTTTACAGCTGTGCATGGAATTCTGTAAGTTGGAAGTTTGTGTATTGAAAGTTAGTGAGTCGTGTTGCTACTTCGTTGTCGCGGTGCCTCGAAGTTCAAGCTTTAAAACTTTATTATGTTATTGTCTATTCGGTCGCTAGAGGCACTACGTGGAAGGAATATGGGTGACGTTGTTGAATATTTAGCCGCAAGAGGCTCTACTTGGAAGGAATATGGGTGAAGTTATTGCAAATTCGGTCGCTAGAGGCACTATTTTGGTGGTGTTATTGCATATTCGGTCGCAATTCACCAAATGCGTGCTTCGAAAACACACGTCTCGAAGATACGGTAAAGTAACAGCAAACGTTCGGAAATCTTCTTCTGTCAAGTGGTCGTTCTGTACACCGCCGTAGTGGTCAGTATCTACAACCTGACAGAAGTAACTCCAATTTTTGGAAGGCACTGGTGAGTAGTTCTTTCGGTTACTTGTTATCTAATCCGTCGATTAAACGCAATGACGAAATCGTCTGAAAAATCTGACTTTGCATAGCAGTGCGTCTATGGAATTGCATCCCGACAATACATTGACTCACTACGTAACAGCCTTACCGCAACGCATAAATCTGTCCCGTCAATGGGAATGCGGATTGGTGGAAATTCAATTCCCGCAGAGTTGGTACACCGTCAGAAAGCGAGAACCGACGCTTACGATATTACCGCACAGTGTTGGATCGAAACCGGTTATTACGACGGAACCATTAAACTGATCCGGGTGATCAACAACACACTGGTGAATATGATGGAGGAGAAAACAGTGAAATTGAGCTAGAGCGACATTACTCAAAAAGTGACTGTATAAATAACACCGAATACCATATTCACGACTGGTATTTCAAGTACTGTACACGGGAAACTGAGAGAGTTCCATGGGAACCATACTAAGGTTTCGCAACAAGCCGTACATGGTTAGATCGAAACGCGATGCCCAGTTAGATGGCGATTCTGCTCAAGAAGTGTTTACCTTCGTTCATGAAGCAGACTCCGTTGCATGGCACAGGGGTTTTACTCGCTCTACGCTTACACAAACGTCGTGGAATCACGTGTCGTCGGAGACACCGTCGTCGCTCTTTTGAGAAGTGTGCGGATAGAAGGCCAACACGGAGACTTGGTGGTAAAGAATTTCACTACGTTGCCGTCTTTACTTGGTAGGACGACCATGCGCTACAATTTTGACGTTTTGAAGATCATAACGAACTCACCTATGTGGTCACTACCAGATGTGAATGGCTACTCATACGGCATATATAAACAACGTGTTGCAATGATGACTCTTCTTGGTATGATTACACAGGTGAAGTCATTGCATATTCGGTCGGTAATGGCGCTACTTAGAAAAAATACGGGTCCAGCTATTACATTCATACTCGCCAGGACGCTGCTTGTAAGGAATAAAGATGAATTTATGTATGTATGTATGTATGTATGTACGTACGTACGTACGTACGTACGTAAGTATGTATGTGTGTACGTATGCATGTATGTATGTAGGTATGTATGTAGGTATGTATATAGGTAGGTAGGTTGGTAGGTAGGTAGGTAAGTAGTAGATGTATAGGTATGCGTGTATATTTATATCTATATATGTGTATGTATGCTTGAAGGAATCTATGTAAGTATGCATGTATGTGTGTATGTAGGTATGTACGTTTGTGAGTTGAAGCACTGTTTCTTTGTTTCGCTACTTCGTTACCTTGCTACTTCGCTACCTTGGTACTTCACCGCTTCAAATGCTACAAAAATGTCACCCTTTAAAGAAAATAATAAAAAAAGTTAAACTTAGAGGTATTACAACTAACACATAGGCTCGTTAAGTGTGCTGCTTGAAAGAAATTAGGATAATATAATACATATACAGATTATAGGAACACTGTTTGGAAGGAAAATAGGCCAAACTATTACAATACGGACGATAGAGGCACAACTTGGGAAGAATGCGGGAAAAGTTATTGCATATTCGGTAGGTAAAGGCACTACTTGGGAAGAATGCATATTTAGTTAATACGTATTCGAAAGCTAGTGGCCCTACTTGGGAGAATACAGGTCAACATTAATCGCTAGGGACGTTACAACTTATATGTAGGGTCGTTAGGGGTGCTGCTTGGAGGGACACAGGTCAAGTTATTAGACAATGTTTGGAAGCGCAACTGGAAGTTTTAAACCCGGCTAAATGCAATAAAATGCATTTAAAAGCAGTACGTACTTAGCGTGGAAGTGTTTCTGCATAGTTATATACCCGGTTATATGCAACAAATAGTATTAAAGGAAGCTGAAATATTAAATAAAATGACAGTCAAATGCAACAAATACATATACAAGCGATACTTATATAGCGTTTAAGTGTTTCTGCATAGGTAAATAAGACATATGCAGAGCTAAAAGCGGTACTTACCAAGGCGTGTAACATCGTTTTTGAAACAACGAATCTACCAGCCAAACACGAATACTAAAACAGGGGCTGGTGTTATGGCTTCAACACATGGTGTGTGCACACTGATACATTGTCGTAGTCTTGCGCAACCGGATGCACGCGTTGGTTTCTAGAAAATGCTGGGCATTTCCATTCGTTCTAGAAGGCTCTACTCACCCGGAAGTCATACAGTGGCCACTTTGTGCATCCGCAAATGGAAGTGGCGACAAGCGACGCATTCCACATTCAGTGTATTTTTCGTCAATATGGGCGCTGTTTTACAAAATATTATGCCTTAGAAGATGCCTCTTCAGAAAGCTTTTAACATAAAAAGAAGCGGTTCACGTTTGTAATGTAGTTTTCTGCTTATTTTTGTACCCGGCTAAGTACACAAAAAATACACAAAAAAACAGTATATTCATAGCGTGGAAGCGTTTCTGCATTGTTAAATGCCCGGTTAAATGCGACAAAATGCGTACAAAATGATACATAGATAGCGTAGAAGCATTTTTGCATGGTTTTATAGACGGCTAAAAGCGACAAAAATGCAACTAAAAGCAGTATTTGCATAGCGTGGAAACCTTTCTGCATAGCTAAGTGCCCAGTTCAAAGCAAGGAAGACTAGGTCAAATAGGCCGCCACATATATAAACAGCCACTGACTCTACTACCTGCATGTGATATAATTTTATTTGAAAATTTTTTGGCGCCACCTTGCGAATTCTAGATGTATCAATAGTTTAAAAAAATATCCGCTAAAAGGCGCTCGTGGTGGCAAACACCAACGGTTGCGCCCCTTGCGGAAAAAAAACTTTAATTATAGTTCTTAAGTTATCCTATAGGTGGCGCTGGTGGTTGACACAGGCCTCCTTCATCTATGTGGTGGCGCCACCTTGTGGATGGCAGTAGTACTAAAGTAGCAGTACTAAAGTAGTAGTGGTGCCGTATATTGTAAGGGATCTGTCTACTACATGCGTGCGTGCGCAGAAAATTTTATAACTAGAAGTCCTCCATGCCTTTTTGAGAAATCGGGCACCCCCTTTTCAGGGTCTTGATCCGCCTATGCAAACAGGCACGTTTTTGCTGCCTACGATTCTTTAAACGAAGCAGGCGGTGTAACAACGCCAATGAGAGCTGTGCATGGAGATTCTTTGCGTTGTATACTTATGCATTAAACCATCGCAAGGTACGTGTTCAATTTAGGAGAATGAGTCAGGATAGATAGACAAAGTGAGCATGGACAACAGAAGAGGGTAGTAGAAGGAAAATTGGAAGACCTAAATTAAGATGGAGGGATAGCGTTGAGAGAGATCTCGAAAGGACAGTGGTGAACATCCGGGAGTGGGAGAGATCGTGATGGATGAAGATGACTCGTCGAGAGGACCGAAAAGAAGTTGTGTTGTGGCGCCCACTTCGCAAGGGAACAAGGTTGAAGGAACAGATTAAGTGTTGTGGCGGCCACCTCGCAAGGGAACAAGAGGACGGAACAGACTAAGTGTTGTGGCGCCCACCTCGCGAGGGAACAAGGGGACGGAACAGGCTAACTGTTGTGGCGCCACCTCGCGAGGGAGCATGAGGACGGAACAGATTAAGTGTTGTGGCGCCCACCTCGCAAGGGAACAAGAGGACGGAACAGACTAAGTGTTGTGGCGCCCACCTCGCGAGGGAACAAGGGGACGGAACAGGCTAACTGTTGTGGCGCCACCTCGCGAGGGAGCATGAGGACGGAACAGACTAACTGTTGTGGCTCCACCTCGCGAGGGAACAAGAGGACGGAACAGATTAATTGTTGTGGCGCCCACCTCGCAAGGGGTCAAGATAACGGAACATATTAAGTGTTGTGGCGTCCACCACGCAATGGGCCAAGATAACGGAACAGATTAAGACTCGTCGAGAGGACCGAACAGACGTTGTGTTGTGGCGCCCACCTCGCAAGGGAACAAGGTTGAAGGAACAGATTAAGTGTTGTGGCGCCCACCTCGCAAGGGAACAAGAGGACGGAACAGGCTAAGTGTTGTGGCGCCCACCTCGCGAGAGAACAAGGGGACGGAACAGACTAACTGTTGTGGCGCCACCTCGCAAGGGAACATGAGGACGGAACAGATTAAGTGTTGTGGCGCCCACCTCGCAAGGGAACAAGGGGACGGAACAGACTAACTGTTGTGGCGCCACCTCGCGAGGGAACAAGAGGACGGAACAGATTAAGTGTTGTGGCGCCACCTCGCAATGGGCCAAGATAACGGAACAGATTAAGTGTTGTGGCGCCCACCTCGCAAGGGGCCAAGATAACGGAAAAGATTAAGTGTTGTGGCGTCCACCTCGCATGGGACCAAGAGGACGGAACAGACTGAGTGTTGTGGCTCCCACCTCGCAAGGGACCAATAATTCGGAGGCGGCTCTTAGTTTGAGAATAACAACGATAGTTTAATTAAGTCCCATTGACACGTTTCGGTACAATGTTCTAGTTGTACATATGTATATATAATATATATATATATATATATATATATATATATATATATATATATATATATATATATATATATATATATATATATATATATATATATATATATATATATATATATATATATATATATATATATATATATATATATATATATATATATATATATATATATATATATATATATGTATATATTATATATATATAATTATATATATATATATATGTTTAGTGCACAAAAACAGCTATGATTTCATATATATATATATATATATATATATATATATATATATATATATATATATATATATGAATTCATAGCTGTTTTTGTGCGGCCGATACGATAAACCGAATTACCACAATCAGCAGAAATACGTGCAATTATTAACCTATCTATTTCTTGAACATGGTTAGTTGATGTCGCGAGAGAGTTTTGAAGTTGTATAACGGTGTGACGTCTCTGATTGCACGGCAGCATTCCGAAAATAGCATTCCATCATTTCTTATCATCGTCCGATAGAGCAAAATGTTAGGCATGAAATACCTTTCCATGGCAGCTTTCTCGTAATCGGAAATTCTTTTGTATACGTCGTTATATTTAGCTAGCCATTGGTGCAGAGAAAAACGTAGTTTGGGGTAAAATTAGGCCGTGCAGAAGCCTTTTGCCAATTCTTTCATAATTGCAATCAATTTAGGGATATTTTCTTGTGATCTCATAATCGAATCTTGATATTTATCAACCAGTTTCAGTATTTTGTCTGACGTAAACACGGCGGCAAGGGATAATTTACTGACGTGTCTTTCATTCTTCAAGTTCTCCAAGTATGAACTAATTGTATCAGTCGCGTGTGTGCGGTCGTACTGAAGCCAGTTATTCCACATATTGATAACGTTTTCCTTATCATAACCGCTTTTAACAAAATATAGAACACTCTTGTTATCCAAATATTGTTTTTGTAGCTTTCCACAAAATTCTTTTGCCTTATAATACGCTGAAGCGGTTTTCGAATGACGAGCGACTCGTACAATTTCATGTCCCTCTCGTATTCGAATGAAACTTTCAAGATCTCGTTGCAATTTAAAATTATTTCTGCTACGTGACCATCGGCGATGTAGCTACGAAGCAACCCATCAATGTTTTCCATATATTTTTAATGTGTCTACCGAGTCGAGTGTACGTCTGATTTATTTCAGGGCTTTTGGGGAAAAATTCTTCAATTAGATAGAGCGAGTCGTAACTGCCATTCGGTGTAACCATGTTGTTTACCAAAAGGGCAGCGTTACAGTAAGCGTCGTGCACTCGGTCTAGATTGTATGAAACTCTTTTAGAAACGATGAGCTTTTCTTATAGACGTAGCTGTACGGCTGCTCGCCAAGGTTTTTCTTCACTCACGTTGGCTGAATTGTTTACTATTTGAGTGAGCTCGAACGAATCAGACATGCAATCATAAGGATGCATGCTGTCCCAACCGGCAATAAAATCTCTCTGGAAGACTTCCTGCATTTTGTCCAATCCCATGTACATTAGAAAAGTGTAAGCGCTTCTTGATCCACGTGTTATGTTAGCGTATCGAATGTAAAAACTTGAGAACGTGTTACCTCTACTAACTACTTCGTCCGGTATCGCTTGTGGTAACTCACGTATAACTCGTTCCGCCTCGTCTATGTTAGCTCGCCGTCTGTCTGGCAATATACGCTCCTTCGTGTCGAGCGATTCGTTCAAGTTCTTCCCCGCTTTCTTGAGGAATGTTTCAGACAAATCGAATCGCTTTTCGTGGTTCTGGTTGGCGGACGCATAGCTGATGGACGTTTTATAATGCACTTCATCACACGCTTTCGGGCACTCGCACGTGTCAGGGATGGTTTCGTTAAATATTTCTGAAAGACAAACGTCGCTTTAAAATGTTACGTACAATGTAGTAGTACACGCAGTAGTTCTAGTTAGATAATTGTTATTATGTGAATCTCTTGGTTATTATTTTTTCCATTGTCATTAGCTGTCGAAATAGTCGTTTACAAATAACATACGAAATAGTTCCAAAGTATCTTAGCAGAGAACAATCTAAACATCCTTATATAGAGCACAACTGAACGCGATTCGTCGCACCACCCCCTTCCGCACCGGTTGATATGCTGGCTCGACTAATTGTCAATTGCCATGTAAGTGACAATTAAGCTCTGATATGTGAACATCGACGTGTTGATTTCAAAATTGCTTCTACTTCATTTAGAAGCGTTTGGGCGGTCAGTATTATGCTAGAATAATTTATATAACATAGTTTATAGTATATAATGTAATCATACGATAAAAACGAGCAGACGAAGTCGCTTTAAATTGATACCAACCACGATGCCATAGCTTATCTTTTGACTAAAAATTTCACGTTTCTATTTAATGCGCTTTATTTTTTCAGTGGCAACATTTTGCTAATATTTTTGTCAAGATTAAAGTTGTCATGTTCGACAGCGGAATTCATGAACGGAAGTGATTTCAAACCAATGTCTATAATATTTCACAGGCATCTTGCCTCGTTGTGACACGCACACAGGGAAACTACGGGACTTTTGATATGTTGTTCAATATTATAATTTGCAATTATCCTGAGCAAATTAGTTGTGTGCTATTTATGTCCGTGTTCAACCCTACTGCTCGTGGACTACTATCCTAGCAATAAGGTCGTGAGTACATATTTTGTCATAATATACATATTGTATTGTTTATATTGCCACATCTATTTACATTACTTTGGTCATTTTGAGTCACTGTTCACCGCTATGTGGGTGCAGATATTGATTTACTGGCCAAAATATGACACAACCCTGTAAGGCACTACGTGCCAATTTGGTTAAACAAATTCAATTATGTTAAACTTGTAACACTTCAACCAAATATTAAATTGATATTTTGTTATTGGGTCACCCACTGGCATTATTCCCAGTCAATTTGTTTGCTGTTATGTAAATTCACGAGTATGCAGGCTTTAATGTCCTGGCCAAAGCATTCACCCATCATGTAAGCTCGCGAGAACTGATGTAATCCTTTAACCAAATTAAATTGGTTTTCTTGCAATTAGGATATTTCTTCTCGTAGTTTTGAGCCATTCGGCATCTCTCTACGGGTGTTGGTATAGGGTAGTGTGTGTGTGAGTGTGTGTGTGCGTGTGAGTGTGCGTGCGTGCGTGCGTGCGTGCGTGCGTGCGTGCGTGCGTGCGTGCGTGCGTTACTACCATGTGTATGTTACTTTCAGGTGTACATTTATGTCATGTGTATGTTACTATCTGGTGTATGTCACTGTCATCAGTATGTCGCTATCAGGTGGCAAGTGGACAAGGAAGCCATTAGCTTATCGAGAGTCCAACAATTTTCTCATCTATGTGTAGCCAGCCCTTATCAGATATCTGTCAATTCTATTTTTAAACATATTCACACTACTAGCATTAACACAATCATTTGACAGTTTGTTCCATTCATTTATCATCCTCTGTTAGAAAGAGTACTTTCTCATGTCCAACTTACACTGCTCCTTAACTAATGCTGCTTTATGTCTTCTGGTTCTACTGCCTTCTTTAAGTTTGAAGAACATATTCCTATCAACATCCTCATTATTTTCAACACTTCTATTTGGTCTCCTCTTTATAAGCAATTAATTAATTACACAGTGAGTGAACAAAAATGCGCCAACATTTTAAAGGGTTGATATCCTTTGGCGCGCCGATGCTTAAATTTTACGCCAAGATTGTTAAAAGTGCGGAAATTCCCACAATACGCGTCCTAGAAACATTACAAGACTGTATACTGCCTTGAGAAAACATCTTCATCATACGGCATGGAGATCAGTGCCGAAAAGACCAAACTGATGACAAACAGCACACAAGGCATCAGCACAGAGGTCAAAGTTAATGGACAGAGACTTGAGGCAGTAACAAGCTTCAGGTACTTGGGATCAATTATCACAGATGAGGGTTCCAAACCGGAGATACTTGCCAGGATTGCACAGACAACAGCAGCACTAATAAGGTTGAAACCCTTATGGAACGACATAAACATCACGGCCAGTTCGAAAATAAGGCTGATGCGCTCCCTTGTCATGTCCATCTTTCTGTACGCTTGTGAAACATGGACCCTTTCAGCAGATCTACAGAAGAGGATACAAGCCATGGAAATGAGATGCTTCCGGAAGATCTTGCACATATCATACAAAGACCATGTTACTAACGATGCTGTCCGTAGCAAGATCAAACAAGCCATCGGACCATATGACGACCTTCTTACAACAGTTAAGAAGCGTAAACTGAAGTGGTACGGTCATGTATCACGATCATCTGGCCTTGCAAAGACTATCTTGCAAGGTACCGTAAGAGGGGGGAGACGAAGAGGTAGACAGAAGAAGAGGTGGGAAGACAACATCAAAGAGTGGACAGGAATGGAGTTCGCTGACTCCCAGAGGGCTGTAGAGAACAGGGAAACGTGGAGAGAGCTGGTTAGAAAGTCATCAATGGTGCCCCAACGATCCTTACGGGTTATGGGAAAGTGAAGTGAAGATACAAATCAAGGGGGTCACCGTTCTTATTTTAGACTCTGTAGAATGCACATACATCCCTACACCTTGTATGATATACAAAAAGTGAACTGAAAGATTACAACAGTGCTTCGGATGCCAAATTTTGGACAGAGATTTTTTTTCACAGAACCGAAAAAACTGTTAAATGTTTTTTCCAATAGTAAATAATAGAAAAGGAGGCGGCAGCCAAAAAGGAAGCGGGTGGGGATGAGAAACTAGTTTCTTTTTTATTAGGTCTAATGTATGTACGTTACATTTTTATATTGAATGAACACATCATTCAAAAAGCCACGATTTTACCGGTTCTTACAGGTCTTCTGGCTTTTTGGCTGTATTAATTGCCTCTTATGCCAGTTCTCGTATTTATCGTCGGATTCGGATTTTATACCGTAAAACGAACTACAGTCAGCCAGTTTGTTTTGTTTTCACATGTAATGTATGTACAGGTTACATTTTTATATTGAATGAACACATCAATCAAAGTCACGATTTTATAACGTAAAACGAACAACAATCAGTCAGTTTTATGGAGATTATCGATATTGGACAGAGCGAGACTATAGCGTCCCTTGTTGGCAAGGAACGTTTCGAAGGTGCTTGCATCTAACAAACATGGGTAGTTTCTTTCCGGGGAAATATGTGTGATTTGTTTTGGTTAGAAAACGACAATGTTGAAAGTTTGGGACATAGAAGGATTCGTTAAAACATTTAACTACGCAATACCGCTGATGCCGCGAGCGATAATTAGTGACATTCCAATCATCACGTCTGTACTAAAATAATGGAACATTTGAGCAGGCACCTGGCATTTATTTTAGTGTTTACCATGTTTCTGGACTAAAATGGTTTATTCATTCTGCACTAAATGATGGAATCAGACCAGGTGGAGGAAAGCATACGCCAAGTGCAACAACAAAAGCACCAGGTGCTGAACTTAAGCCATAGCAACATCGCCGTTTTGCCAAGCAGCGTAGAATCTCTGCACAGGCTGCGCACGTTGCTGCTAAATAACAATCGCCTTGTGATGCCACCATCAGAACTTGTAGCACTTGACAATCTGTCTGAGTTACTGCTTGACCATAACCAACTGACAATGTTGCCCTGTGGGATTGGTCGCTTGAGGAACCTCACCCTTCTCAGCGTCAGCTACAATCCACTTGGAGTTTTGCCTTCAGAGATTGGTGAGCTGGAGAGTCTCATACATCTGTGGGCTGTCGATACCCAGCTGCATTATTTGCCTGTAGAAATGTGTCGTCTTGTTCGGCTGCAGCGTCTCGGTCTGCAGTGCAACAGTCTCGTCAAACTTCCAGACGACATCCACAAACTTTCTGACTTGCAGTGGCTACACCTGGCAGAAAACAGACTCCGGGAACTCCCCTCATTGTTTGGTAAGCTTCCAAGACTCGGTTATCTGAATCTCGATTCCAACCTGTTGACAACTGTGCCCAAGTGTTTGACAGAGCTTGGGCAACTGACGTGTCTGAGCATGAGGAACAACAGGATCCAGAACCTGTCGGACGACTCACTCGGAGCACTGGCAAAGCTAAACAAACTTGACTTGAGGGACTCAGACTTTGTCAGCAAACCGCCACATTTGAAGGTATAACCAAGGGTTCAGAAAAAAACATCAAAGCTTTAGAATACAAGTTTCGTAAAATATATTATAAGAACACAAAATTAAAAAGAAATTGTAAATATCAGTGTCATGTAATCAGCTACTGAAAAGGTGGTGTAAATTGCACCACCAAAACAGCCCAGACCTGTTAAGTTTCTGAAATGATAAAACTGGAGATTTGTTAGCGATGCAGAATCATTCGTTGAGAGATGGTCAGAGGATACACAACTTTGATTCGATGTTTGCAGACCATGTAATAATTTCCATCCAATTAAAATGTCTATAACATAATTCCGGTGGTGAGAGAATTAAAAAATATGCAACAACACGGATATTAACAATGTTGCTATTCAGAAAGTTTCCGCCACAATGGAAATGGGGAAATATTTATTTCTAAAAACGGAGCGTGGTCAGACAATTTGGGGGAAAACAGTAGGTAACATAAAAAACGGGAGGAATCGTGAAAAACAGGAGATTTCATTTCCCACATGGGAGAACGGGAGATGGGTCCCAAAAGATGGAGCCTCCCGCCAGAAACGGGAGACTTAACAGGTCTGAAACAGACACGCAGCAGCTGTGTTTGGTATTGCATGTTTAGTTGATGGATCAATTGTGATTGTGACATCGGAATCTGATTTATAATAATAAACTTTATTTATATACACTCATATCTAGAGTTAGTCACTGTTCTGAATTTGACAATAAAAGACTTACTTGGCTGGACAAAAATTGATTGACTTTCATTCACACCTCATTTATACATTAAAGCCGTATGTTCAACAAGAACCACAGCAGTCTTTGGCAGCTTTACATGTGCAGCCACGTTTGTTGAAAGCTTGATGAAGCCTGCTGAGGTTGCTAAGCAAAGTCACGTGTCAACTACTGCTGTTGTGAAAACAAACTTGATTTGTACAATTCATTTGAAATGTTTGGCTACAAATTGTTGAGATAGGAATTGTAGATGGAGGCTGGAAACCTTGATTTTCCATTGCAGTTGGCCATAATAATCTTGCATAATAAAATTGCATTTCTGTGTGACATTGTTTGGAGGCAACATGTTAAAATCTAAAGAAAAATGTATTTGTGTGTAAGAATTTCAGAGATAAAAAATCCTTGCAGTGAAATTGTACAAAACATTGCATTACCAAAAATGTAATTGCTGTTGTTGAGAGTAAATATATTTACATTTCAATAAATTGTTATACCTCTACTTTTCTAGCAACTTTTTATTTTGTAATAAAAAAATCATGAATACTTTTATTGCAGAAATAATGTCTGCAATAAAAATGCAAAAACAAGTGATAACTATTATGGTATTTTGTGTGCTTTCCTTTCAGGATCTAGACTTCCTTGTACTGGGCAGCAGCAGGAGTGGGCCGCCTGATGCACTGAACCTTGAGCAGCTAGAACCAACGTTGAGTACCATCCGCCTGCTGCAACAGCTGAGTCAAGAGAAAGAAGAACAATGTTATGACAGTGACAATGATGAATGTAATACATCTTCTCAATAAGTGGCACATTTGCAGATTTTGTATATTTTTAATCAACATGTATAAATAATAAAGTTGTTTATTTTGTCTATGCAAGTGTCTTGTTTTGCAGCTGTGAGACATCTGCTGTATTTAATGTAGTTTTGTCGGGTGCATTTTAAGCTACCTTCTAATTAATTGTTTATACCCTGTCACTATGTGTTTTTAAAATAATAAAACATCCAGTTAAAAAAACTACTTATCACAAATTCGGTTCATTGGTGTCCAAATATGTAGTGTGTGAATAGTTTATGTAACACCCACAGTCGATTTAATAAAAAAATACCTGTTTTTGTTCAAATCATCGAAAGAATTGACTTTAGTTGTTAGATCTGGTAAAGATCAAAATAGTGGATATCCAAAATGATAAACACTGTAAGGGACAATGCTGATCATGGGCGTGATTTCTATCCTCTCGCCAATCACATGACAGCTAAAAATTTCACCAAGGAAGAAAATTGTGATTTTTCAGCAATTCTGTTTCACTTCAATTAATGCTTGAACAAGCATTAACTAATTTAATAGCTTGTCTGATGATTTCACAAAAACATACAAAAGTTGCACAAATGAGCTAGCATGTTGCAGTGGATACTACGTAGGTGTGCAGAGTGTGTACATATATAGCATATTTCAGGCCTTTGCTATAGAGCAATAACACAACTTGCAATGATGAACTTCAGACTGCAGAACGTCATATAGGGGAATGCAGGGTTACTTGAACCATTTTCCATTCTTTTTGATATCTACGGCACAATCTTATTCATAAGTCAAATTTGTTTAACTCACATAAACTATGATTATTAGTAGATCATTTTATACCAAGATAATATATCTAGTATGTATAAATAATTATGTAGCTGCTTCAAATAGAGTTGGTAAGCTGGCTCAACTAATACTTGGTGTGGGGTAAGTTAAGCCACAGTGTAGCATAACTTGGGTAAATGTTTTATTTGTACTAAATTTTCATAACTCCCTGATGTATTTTGTGGTAAAGAACACTCATCTTCATTCTTTAATCACTGCTCAACCAACCTTCCCTTGGGCCATGGGTGGTTCAACTAGCCCTGTTTCGACAATTAAGCTGTTTTAATTAACTTCTCATTAATGCGTAAAGTTATGTAAATAATCTTCTTCACTGTGCATAGTTAAACCATTTGTAAGTGCACAGACAATAAAGTCTGGTCACATGCATTGATAGTTTACACACTAGCACACAATCACCAAGTTTCTAAAAACATACTTTTAACTCACATTTTCTTACCGTTGTGACAAATGACACTTATTGTATATCAATCGTGTTCTAATAACATGTTCAATCACTCAGTGGTACCATGTAACTGTTGCTGTTGTAGTTTTCTGGGAAACATGGGTTGCTAAACTAGCCCAGTGGCTCAACTAAGCCAGTGGCTCAACTAAGCCAGTGGCTCAACTAACACTACCTTCCCCTAGCTTGTTGAATATATCCATAAGTATTATTTGGGGGTCGAATGCACCCATATAAGTAATATAAACATAACTAGCTGTAGTTTATATAATACAATGGCCTAAATTTGGTGAGTTCAATGTGTGATATTGGTCTGTCTCAACTACAGCGCACACGGAATTTGGCCTATTTTTAGGCCAACCTCCCACCATTTTGTAGGACAAATCTCCGACCTCCTACCTCAATACATTTCCAGTAGACCATCTTTGAGACAAATTCCACGTTTTATGGGTATGTTTTCTGTGTACAACACATGTTAACAACGCATTTAGGGTATCAAATCACAATTATTGGGTAATTAAGCGTATGCGTTTTGACCTTTCAAAATGTGTTTTTACGATAAAGGGTAGACGTTGAGAGGTCCCACTGATCTATGAATAAAATATGTTGAATATATCATGCCGTCACGTTATGTAAATGAACTACTGCGCTGGGGCATATCTGTACATGACTGGGGCACATCTGTACATGACTGGGGCATATCTGTACATGATTGAGGCATATCTGTACATGACTGGGGCATACCCCCACACGCCTATGCAGATGTGCCCCAAACGAGGAAGTAAAGTTTATTTGTGCAATGAGAACACTAATGACGTGCATTCCAAAAATGAATAAACACACCAATATGTGGACATACCCCACCTTCCATACTGAAAGGACACTTTTTGTGGTCCATCTGCTGCTGTTTATTAAGAATAATAAGTCACTGGAGTGGATGGAATTCTGCAAAAACTAATCATGGAAACAGTAGAACAAATTAGTATACCACTTGCAAGAGACTTGTCATTAAAAGAGGGAGTGGTTCTTTTTGAATGGACAGAGGCAAACGTTATACTATTATTTAAAAAGGGTTTGAGAAAGGGCCAGAGGACACAAGGTGTCATTAGTGAAGGATCAGTGTAGATTGGATATCAGAAAGTACTCGTTTACACACAGGATAGTTGAATGAATGGAATAGATTATCTCCAGATTGTGTAACCACTAGCAGCGTGAATATGTTTAAAAACAAAATTGACAAATATCTCAGGATGGATTACATATAGATGAAAAATGTTTGGACTCTCGATAAGCCAATGGTTTCCTTGTCCACTTGCCATCTGGGCCTTTGCTTTGGATGGTAATCATATTAAATCTATTTAGTTCATCCCACTTTGCCTGCGTCTTTCGGAAGAGACACTAAAAGCCATTTGGTCCATTCTACCTGTCAAATAGTGTAGATGTTGTGTGCAAAAAAGGTCACATATATTGTTTTATTCGAAAGACTATATTATTAGTATATTATACTTCCACATATTCCCCGTGAATATGTATACAGCATTTCTGATAACATAATTATATTTTAACACACAACTATTAAGTGATGTTTATTATTATAGTAATTTATTATAGTGTAGTATTTAGCATCATCTCTTGGTTTGAATTTATTTAAACATGCCTGGCAGCTTTTAGGTTGTAAAGTTCATGTAACCTGTTTTTTTAAGTAAACATTGGACTGCAGCCTTCCACACACTCTGGCATATTTAGACAAGATGATTTAACTGCCAACAACCCAGTCAGCTTTGAAAGTAGCTTCTCAAGTGTCATTAACAAAAAGTTAAGGTAGCCAATCACTTCCGTAATCTGTAATGATGTGTCAATGTATAGTTTGTTTTATATCAAGTATTTCAAAAATTAAAGTTGTGACTTTTTCCTGACTTTATTTCGCACATTTGTATAAATACATTATATATTATGAAAGAAGAACAAGAAGAACTGACAAAGAACACTTATTTATTTCAAAACAAATTCATCATCATTTACACTTGATGGTAATCTGCAGAAATTCACATACAAAGCTTCACTTCACATGAATAGTGTCTAAAGCCAATGTTAACAAATATATTAAAATCAACATCACAAAAGATATACAGCAGCGTGGAGAACTTGATTTACTACTAGCCCAATTCAGTTGGTTCAATGGTTTCTGGGTGGACTGTTCTATGGTTAGCTGTGACACATTTAAACTAGTGTCAGTAAAAATAGTAAACAAGCCACGTTTTTGCACCTGACTGTTATTAGACTGATTGCGCCAGAGACGTTCACTGCTGATTCATGACCAAATACTGGGTGTTGTGTGAACAAAATACTGGGTGTTGTGTGAACAAAATGTGAGGCCATCAACTAAGTCATTAGGCTCTTTGTTGCAAGCATGCTGGACAGTGACTAGGCAGAAGCACAGGATGTGTCAGAACACTGGAAATGTATAATTTTTCTTTAGGTGGTTTAAAAATTATACATTCAGCAAATGATAACTCTGAGGAGATATTTGGAATTGATTTTGTATTAATATTCCTACTGATTCAATTTGACACATTTATTGTGTCACTCTCTTATCAATGTGACAATAATATAGTTTAAGCCACTGTCAATGAATTGGCCAGGCTATACTAGTGAGGTAGCCAGTGTTGCCAATATACTGAAAGCTGCATAGAAAGAAGCAACAAGACAAAGTTACTGGAGTGAGGGAAACTAAAGTAGACAAATCCTGGGCATATCTTAGTTTCAATCAGCAGCAATCCAACAATATATGTGTACACAATCATGTCTGTGTACACAATTATGTCTGTGTATAAACAATCATGTCTGTGTACACAATTATGTCTGTGTATAAACAATCATGTCTGTGTACACAATTATGTAACAATCCTTGAAACAAACAACAACCAACCAACTAATATAAGAACAAGATGTTGACAAACTTTTGGCCGACTGTGAGAATATGTAGGCATGTCTGTGGAAAGACAAAGCTAGTTCATCTAGCATATCGTAACTAATGCATATTCATGAGTAAGACATAGTGGACATGTGGGTACGAAAATATTGAGACATATTTTTTTCTCACTCAGAAAAATAGTAGAACAAAAGGACATGAGGTGTCATTAGTGAAGGATCCGTGTAGATTGGATATCAGAAAGTACTCGTTCTCACAGTGAAAAGCCCTTTCCAGAGGGGGTAGGACAAAACACGTACTAGCTACTGGCTTCAACATGAGCAGATGTTAATTGGATGTGGCTTCTTCAACCTATGTATACGTATGAAGAAACCAATTCAGTACAAACAGTGGCTTTGCAGAATTCTGAGTTTTTCTTGAGGTAAAGCTAAGTTCTTTTTGGATTAAGAAAATGTTGTGTATAAATAAAACAATAATGGATCTAATTAAACGTACTTGGATTTAACTAAAGAAAAACTCTGCAAAGCATATTTTATATTTATCCTTTTTTAAATTGTTTACATTACACAAAGTATTACATTTCAACAGTCATTCCTAATGCTCATTAGGTGAAGTGGGAATAATATCAGTACAGACATATTGACAGGGCACCGAGAGGAAACGGGAGAGCTATCCAAATGCAGGGTAGGCAAAATGGGAATAATATCAATTCGCAAAATGATGAAGGGACTTGGTGAAGGGACAGGTTGTAGGCTTGTAGCCTCTGATTATTTAGTACTGCATGTGATTATACACTGAAATTAATAAATGAAGCAAACTTTAAATTATATTTTATTGGTTTCTTCATACGTATACATAGGTTGAAGAAGCCACATCCAATTAACGTCTGCTCATGTTAAAGCCAGTAGCTAGTAGGGGTTTTGTCCTACCCCTCTGAAAAGGTGAGGGCTTTTGTCCAGAGTGCCTTTGTCAATGAGGTCTTATGTCAGTGAGGGCCTATGTCCATGAGGGCTTATGTTCATATTCAAAATGCAAGTGTCTTATTTCAGGCATGCTAAAATAATACATATTCCACAAATGAACATGTGGATTGTTTATGAAACAAGTACGCCTCATTCTTTTTTAAAATGACGTCAAAATACAAGTTTAAGCCAGTCTACAGCACTGAGACGGTGGGCACCACAAAATATAGTGTTAGTATGAATTACAACAAGCAACAAGATTCTGACTCGAATGCGACATGTTTTGATGATGTTCCACGTCTTGTGAACGGCACACCAGAGTCCATGTAAAGTCTACAACACACCAAAGTCTGTGTAAAGTCAACAACACACCAGAATCCATGTAAACTATACAAAACACCAGAGTCCATGCAAAGTCTACAACACACCAGAATCCATGTAAAATTTACAGCATACCGAAGTCCACGTACAATCTACAACATGCCACACATTCAAACTTCAATATACACATTCAATTCACTACACACATTCAACCTCCACTACACGCATTCAACACCCACTACACACATTCAACCTCCACTACACACATTCAACCCTCACTGCATATATTCAACTCCCATTACACATATTCAACTCCCATTGTATATATTTAACCCCACTACACACATTCAACCCCCACTGAACATATTCAACCCCCATTACATGCATTCAACCCCGTTACACACATTCAACCCCTACTGTGTCCTATAATTATTGAATTATAATGTTTATTAAAAGTAATGCTGAATCAACGCTATTGATAATTATTATTATAGTTAATCTGTAAACTGATGTCAACCATATTAAGTGCACCTTATGATTCTCAGCTGCGCCACTCTCTGCAGCCGATCTCTCTCACCCTGGCTGTTGGGGGCAAATGTCCATGTGCCCTTCATGAGAGTCCGCTCACCCTGGTCCTTCTTGCTGTGAGCCAGTCGGAGGGGGTGGTAGAAGACTTCTGTGCCAACTACCCCATCACCTACAGATAAACACACTATATGACACAAGGACACACCATTGAGTGTCCTTAAAGTGGATATCTGACATCACAAATACTAATACAACCAAACATCAAAAACATTCTTCCAACAGTATCACTGAACAATTTGTTCCCTTGAAGCTTTTAGAAAATAGCATACAAGCAAACTATGTAGAGGGTTTATAGGCATACCAGAAAAGATGAAGACTACAAAATTACAAAGAGGTACTTAATGCAGCTACAACTGAAATTAGACAATCTAAAAGCAGCTATGAGCAAAAATGTGCATGTAACATAAAACATAACAGCAAAAATGTTTATGCATATGTCAGGAGTAAACAAAACATACGAAACAAGGTTGGACCGTTAGAAGACAGTGCTGAAAATATAATACCACAAGGTTTTTAATGGCAGAAAACCTGAATGGATATTTTAGTTCAGTGTTTACCTGAGAGGATATTAGTTCATTACCAGTTCCAGATGCTAAATTTCAGGAGGCTAAATATAAATCTAAGATTATTTAGGGCAGTTAATTGTAACTCCAGAAAGGGTAGCTATGCAAATAAAGGCAATGAATGACAATAAATCACCGGGAGTGGATGGTATTCCTCCAAAACTACTGGAATGGAAACAGTAGAACAAATTAGTATACCACTTGCAAGAGTGTTCAACTTGTCATTAAAAGAGGGAGTGGTTCCTTTTGAATGGAAAGAAGCAAACATCACACCATTATTTAAAAAGGGTTCGAGAAATAAGTCAGAGAATTACAGACCAGTGAGTTTAACGTCAGTGACTTGTAAATTATTAGAAAGGTTAATTAAAGACCATATGGTAGACTTCCTTGTTGGGCATAAATTATTAAATTCATCTTAACATGGATTCCTAAAAGCAAGGTCATGCTTAACAAATATGTTATGTTTTTTTGGAAGTAATCACTAAGTGGATAGACGAGGGATCGCCAATAAATATCTATTTAGATTTTCAGAAAGCTTTTGACAAAGTGGCACATCAAAGATTACTACTTACATTAAAAGCCCGTGGAATCGGGGTTGGCATAATTGACTGTATAGAACAGTGGCTGACTGAGAGAAGACAGCGTGTTGTAGTAGATCGGGAGGTTTCAAACTGGAAATCAGTTTTGAGTGGGGTACCACAAGGATCAGTATTAGGATGTACTGAACAATGTACAACGTACTGAAATTTGCAGATGACACAAACGTTTTTAGAAAGGTTAGCACTGATGGTGATAAACAACATTTACAAAACGATCTAGACAAATTAGTTAAATGGTCTGATGCTATTTAATTTTGGGAAATGTAAATGGCTTCATACCGGATATGGGAACTTGGATATAAACTATAATATACACCCATCACACCCATCACAACCATCCCACCCATCACAACCATCCTACCCATCACACCCATCACAACCATCACACCCATTCCACCCATCCCATCACATCCATCACACCCATCACACCCATCACACCCATCACACCCATCACATCCATCCCACCCATCACAACCATCCCACCCATCACAACCATCCCACCCATCACAACCATCCCACCCATCACACCCATCCCACCCATCACACCCATCACACCCATCACACCCATCCCACCCATCACACCCATCACACCCATCACACCCATCACACCCATCACATCCATCCCACCCATCACATCCATCCCACCCATCACATCTATCCCACCCATCACATCTATCCCACCCATCACACCCATCGTGTTTGTCTGTCTGTGTGTGTGTTTGCGTGTGTGTGTGCGTGCGTGCGTGCGTGCGTGCGTGCGTGCGTGCGTGCGAGTGGTTTATTGATGTAATCAGAATGCCCTCATCCTTACACACAGCAAAACATGAGTATGTTTCGATAAAACGTACCGTTGATCGCTACGATGCACAATGTCAGTCAGACAGGTTTTACCATTTTAACTATAATACACAATAAGAGTTTATGGTTTCTAGGCGTGCCTCTCATATGCAGTTTTGTCGACATTTGTCACGATATTGTTGCAACACGAAATATATATATATATATATATATATATATATATATATATATATATATATATATATATATATATATATACATATATATACATATCCATAAACCGGGCCTACTACTCAGATTGTCAAAAAACATACAAGCTACTTGATTTGATACGATAATAGCACAGTTGGACAAATACGATTCCTTGTACTTGTTTTTTACTGGATGGTATGATGATTACAATCATAGCCCCCATAATAAAAAATAAGGCGGGTGACCTGTCTGATAACAACAACTACCGACCCATTTCTCTAGCCACAATTGCTAGTAAATTATTTGAATCCTTGATATTATCCAGGGTTTCTACTTTTTTTATCTACATGTGAAAATCAATTTGGATTTAAAAAGCATCACTCAACTGAAATGTTCATATTTTTATTAAAAAGAACTCTTTCGACACTACATAGCGAAAGGCTCATCTATGTATGTTACTATGCTGGATGCCCCTAAGGCCTTTGACAAGGTCAATCATAGTAAGCTATTCACCAAACTAAAAAGTCAATCATAGTAAGCTATTCACCAAACTAAAAAGTCAATCAGAGTAAGCTATTCACCAAACTAATTGACCGGGGATGTCCCTCCTTTATTGTGCACATTCTTTATTACTGGTACAGAACCCAGAAATTCACTATCACATGGTATTGTAGCTTCTCATAATTTTTTACCATTTCAAATGGTGTTAAGTAGGGTGGAATCCTTTCTCCACATCTTTTTAACGTTAACATGGATGCATGACTTAAGTGTAAATATGAATAAATTACAAATTGGCTGTTCTTATGCAGGAACCATAATGAATCATATGATGTATGCCGATAACCTTTGTGTTTTTTCACCTAGTGTTTCTGGGTTGAGAAAACTCACCAATTGTTGTGCCGAGTACGGCAATATGTTTGATATAACGTACAATGCCAACAAATCTTTCTGTATGGTTATTGATAACAAACCTAGGAACAAGAAAAATATTCATCCTGTTGTTATCAATAACCATACCCTACCTTACGTTGAGAAATGTAAATACCTTGTCCATATTATAAACAATAACCTTACTGATGATGACGATATTGCCAGGCAGAAAAGATGTATCTATGCACAGGCAAATGCTTTAGCCAGAAAATTTTACTTATGCAACAGTTCCATTAAAACAACTTTATTTAATTCATACTGTGGTTCAATGCACACCTCAAGTCTTTGGTGTAATTTAAAAAAACAGAGTCTGAAAGGTATTACTGTTGCTTATAACAACAGTTTTAGAATTATATACATCTTGTCACCCTGTTGTAGTGCAAGTCATATGTTTGCTACTAATTATGTTAAATCCTTTAATGAACGCATTCGCTCATAAATTTTTAGCCTTTTATGCCGGTAAAGATTAATTAATTAAATTACTGTTAGTCCAATTTGTGTACATACTTGTATCCCAACACGCTCGATATCATTTCTACTCCTAAATGTTATTAACAGTAATGTATCGACTGTGTGGAGAATCAGAGGAAAGCAACACATAGGACGCGCAACAATGCCATCACATTTAGATGTTACACATATTAGTTAATGCCTAATGTAATTAGAGTGGCTGTTCCATTGTATAGATGTTACGCATGTAATAAACTGTTATGACAGATCCCTTTTTCTATGCTGTGAAACAAACAAAAGCTAAAAGCTGTGTTGAGTGCTGGGTGAAGTGAACAACGCCACCAGCGTGCATACACATGCATGTCTTGCGTGCTACATTCGTCACGGGATACAACATAGCGATAACAGTGTAGTCATGAAACGTTTGACATTCACTGTTAAGTGATTTTCCAATATCCTAATAGTTACTCATTGTGCGGTATATTTTAACAACCTGACAAAAGCAGTGAAACCGACCGGGTAAAAATTTACGCGACTGCTTCTGTGGAAGAAGAGTTGGGTCGACGACACAGAGGAGTGTACTGGACTGGACTGAGCTTCGCAGCGAGTCTGGAGGCAACGACATAGAGGAGTGTACTGGACTGGACTGAGCTTCACAGTGAGTCTGGAGGCGACGACATAGAGGAGTGTACTGGACTGGACTGAGCTTCACAGTGAGTCTGGAGGCGACGACATAGAGGAGTGTACTGGACTGGACCGAGCTTCACAGTGAGTCTGGAGGCGACGACATAGAGGAGTGTACTGGGCTGGACCGAGCTTCACAGTGAGCCTGGAGGCGACGACATAGAGGAGTGTACTGGACTGAGCTTCGCAGCGAGTCTGGAGGCGACGACATAGAGGAGTGTACTGGACTGGACCGAGCTTCACAGTGAGTCTGGAGGCGACGACATAGAGGAGTGTACTGGACTGGACCGAGCTTCGCAGTGAGTCTGGAGGCGACGACATAGAGGAGCGTACTGGACTGGACTGAGCTTCGCAGTGAGTCTGGAGGCGACGACATAGAGGAGTGTACTGGACTGGACCGAGCTTCGCAGCGAGTCTGGAGGCGACGACATAGAGGAGTGTACTGGACTGGACCGAGCTTCGCAGCGAGTCTGGAGGCGACGACATAGAGGAGTGTACTGGACTGGACCGAGCTTCCCAGCGAGTCTGGAGGCGACGACATAGAGGAGTGTACTGGACTGGACCGAGCTTCCCAGCGAGTCTGGAGGCGACGACATAGAGGAGTGTACTGGACTGGACCGAGCTTCCCAGCGAGTCTGGAGGCGACGACATAGAGGAGTGTACTGGACTGGACCGAGCTTCGCAGCGAGTCTGGAGGCGACGACATAGAGGAGTGTACTGGACTGGACCGAGCTTCCCAGCGAGTCTGGAGGCGACGACATAGAGGAGTGTACTGGACTGGACCGAGCTTCGCAGCGAGTCTGGAGGCGACGACATAGAGGAGTGTACTGGACTGGACCGAGCTTCACAGTGAGTCTGGAGGCGACGACATAGAGGAGTGTACTGGACTGGACCGAGCTTCACAGTGAGTCTGGAGGCGACGACATAGAGGAGTGTACTGGACTGGACCGAGCTTTGTAGTGAGTATGGAGGCGACGACATAGAGGAGTGTACTGGACTGGACTGAGCTTCACAGTGAGTCTGGAGGCGACGACATAGAGGAGTGTACTGGACTGGACTGAGCTTCGCAGTGAGTCTGGAGGCGACGACATAGAGGAGTGTACTGGACTGGACTGAGCTTCGCAGTGAGTCTGGAGGCGACGACATAGAGGAGTGTACTGGACTGGACTGAGCTTCGCAGTGAGTCTGGAGGCGACGACATAGAGGAGTGTACTGGACTGGACTGAGCTTCGCAGTGAGTCTGGAGGCGACGACATAGAGGAGTGTACTGGACTGGACTGAGCTTCGCAGTGAGTCTGGAGGCGACGACATAGAGGAGTGTACTGGACTGGACTGAGCTTCGCAGTGAGTCTGGAGGCGACGACATAGAGAAGTGTACTGGACTGGACTGAGCTTCGCAGTGAGTCTGGAGGCAACAACACAAAGAGAGGGTGGAGAAACATTGTACGAAAAGCATCAGAGACTGAAGTGGAGCTCCAACGACAGCCTCAGTCAAGTGGAGCTCCAACAACAGCCTCAGTCAAGTGGAGCTCCAACGACAGCCTCAGTCATGTGGAGCTCCAACGACAGCCTCAGTCAAGTGGAGCTCCAACGACAGCCTCAGTCAAGTGGAGCCCCAATGACAGCCTCAGTGAAGGGATGTGTGAAGGTGTAAACGTCACACCATTATTTAAAAAGGGTTCGAGAAATAAGTAAGAAAATTACCGACCAGCGAGATTAATATCAGTGATTCATAAATTATTAGAAAGGTTAATTAAAGACCCCATAAAGAGCATTAATTAAATCCATCTCAACATGGATTCCTAAAAGCGAGGTCATGTTTAACAAATATGCTGTTTTCTGGAAGAAATCACTAAGTGGATAGACGTGGGATCACCAGTAGATATTATCTACTTAAATTTTCAGAACTCTTTCGACAAAGTGCCACATCAAAGATTACTACTTACATTAAAAGCCCATGGTATCGGGGATGGCATAATCGACTAGATAGAAAACTGGCTGATTGACAGAAGACAGTGTGTTGTAGTAGATGGGGAGGTTTCAACCTGGAAATCAGTATTAGGAACTTTATTATTCTTAATATTATATCGATGACTTGGATGATAATTTAAAAAGCAATGTACTGAAATTTGCAGATGACACAAAAGTGTTTAGAAAGATATAAATGGTCTGAAAAATGGCAGATGTTATTCAATTTTGGCCTAAGCACAGGACATGGGACCTTGTATGTAAACAATAAAATGGGAGATACTGTTCGAGGTACTACTGTAAAAGAAAAAGACTTGGGAGTACCAATAAGTGCTGATATGAAAGTGTCAGAGCAGTGTGGTATTGCAGCTTCAAAGGGTAATAAAATTCTAAGAGCTAATTATACCTCTGTATAAAGCAATAAGCCTCATTTCAAATACTGTATACAAGCTTGAAGACCATATCGTAAGAAGGATATAGATATGCTAGAACGAATACAGAGAGCAACTAATATGATTCCAGTACTGAGAGACCTTAGACATGAAGAACGCCTAAAAGAATGTGGTTTAGCAACTCTAGAGACAAGGAGGTTAAGAGGAGATCAAATTGAGGTTTTTAAGATACTAAATGGGTAAGAAAAAATTAACAGAAATATTTTTTTCCTCACTCAAGAAAGACAGTAGAACTAGAGGACATGAGGTTACATTAGTAAAGGATCAGCTTAGATTTGATATCAGGAAGTACTTGTTCTCACAGAGAACAATAAATGAATGGAACAAAATTTAATCATCTACAGATCATGTAAATGCTAGCAGCATAAATGTTTTAAAACAAGGTTGAAACATAATTCAGGAGGGCAGGTTACACACAGAAAAAAATGTTGGACTCTCGATAAGCAATTGGCTTCCTTGTCCACTTGCCCTCTGGAACTTGTAGTTTTGGATGGCAATCATGTTAAATCTTGTAAAAAAACTTATCGTTAACTAAAGGAATTTTTCTGGCTTCCAAAGGGTCTTCAAATATGCCAAAAGGCATCACAATTAGCTGTTATCAACTTCTACCCCAATTGGTCATTGGTCTGCCTTTTCTGTGATTCTGTAATCTTCTATCACAGTGTACCCAGTGGAGGGCCAGGTGGTGGTTAGGTGAGAGTGAGCTACAACCCACATGTTTATTATACTGACAGGGGTTGAAGCCAAAAGACTCATGGTAGGCAAACTAGGGTACAACCTCAAAACACAACTGCCAAGTAAACCAATTTGGATATAACACAGTAGACAGAATGGGTGTACACCAACACAGTAGACAGAATGGGTGTACACCAACACAGTAGACAGAATGGGTGTACACCAACACAGTAGACAGAATGCGTGTACACCAACACAGTAGACAGAATGCGTGTACACCAAGGGGGTATAGATAAAACCCCTTGGGACGTATCTTGATGTGAACATTGCTAATGTACTGGAATGAATTATTTGTAGTTACATTTTATGCGTAGAATTGCTTTGAAATGGCTTAGTAGATTGGAGAGACTTATTAGGATTTCAAATGGTTGTGGCCTTTGTTTATAGTTGTACTGTACTCCATGTAATTAAACATTAATTAATGAACCAAGCAAACATTACATTATATTTATAAGGAACAATAATATTTATCTCGCTAATTATATGAAATCATGAAGTCACAGTTCAACAAAATGTACAAACATAACCAAGTTCATTATATTTGTTTATCAATCGTATAATTCGTACACACAATCAACAACACATGCTACATAATTAACAAATGGTTCTGCATAATACAAATGTAATTGAAATGGCGTAATTGTAATTGATTTGGACATGTTTTAAGTGTAATTGAACTGAATAATTTAAAGTAATTGTAATTGACTTAATTTTTTGCAATTGGACCCAGCCCTGGGCCTGGGGTGGGAAGAGGGGTAACTACTGTGATACCTGTCTGAAGGGTCTGTGGTAGGAAAAGGGGTAACTACCATGATACCTGTTTGAAGGAAGGGTCTGGGGTGGGAGAAGGGGTAACTACCATGATACCTGTCTGAAGGGCCTGGGGTGGGAAAAGGGGTAACTACCATGATACCTGCCTGAACGGTCTGGGGTGGGAAAAGGGGTAACTACCATGATACCTGCCTGAAGGGTCTGGGGTGGGAGAAGGGGTAACTACCATGATACCTGTCTGAAGGGTCTGGGGTGGGAGAATGGGTAACTACCATGATACCTGCCTGAAGGGTCTAGGGTGGGAAAAGGGGTAACTACCATTATACCTGTCTGAAGGGTCTGGGGTGGGAAAAGGGGTAACTACCGTAATACCTGCCTGAAGGGTCTGGGGTGGGAAGAGGGGTAACTACCATGATACCTGCCTGAAGGGCCTGGGGTGGGAAGAGGGGTAAGTACCGTGATACCTGTCTGAAGGGTCTGGGGTGGGAAGAGGGGTAACTACCGTGATACCTGTCTGAAGGGTCTGGGGTGGGAAGAGGGGTAACTACCATGATACCTGTCTGAAGGGTCTGGGGTGGGAAGAGAGGTAACTACCGTGATACCTGCCTGAAGGGTCTGGGGTGGGAAGAGGGGTAACTAATGTGATACCTGCCTGAAGGGTCTGGGGTGGGAAGAGGGGCAACTAATGTGATACCTGCCTGAAGGGTCTGGGGTGGGAAGAGGGGTAACTAATGTGATACCTGCCTGAATGGTCTGGGGTGGGAAGAGGGGTAACTAATGTGATACCTGCCTGAAGGGTCTGGGGTGGGAAGAGGGGTAACTAATGTGATACCTGCCTGAAGGGTCTGGGGTGGGAAGAGGGGTAACTACTGTGATACCTGCCCACACACACCTGTTCGTTGCAGCCAGGCCACTACTCTCCTCCAGTGGTTCTCCTCACCCTCAAAGACGAGGCCATCAGACGACACGTCTTGTGGCACAAACACCTCGTACGTCAGATGTCGAGGCACATACAGACCACCAGGGGGCAGGCCGTACTTGGGACGCACATAGGTCACACGAATGAAGCGAACTAATGGTGTTGTGTCAGCCTTTGGCTGGAAGTTCTCACTGGTGTTCACTTTATCTGTAACAGCCCCACAACTACATCATTAACCCCTAAATACAGCCCCACACAGCTACATCATTAACCCCTAAATACAGCCCCACAACTACATCATTAACCCCTAAATACAGCCCCACAGCTACATCATTAACCCCTAAATACAGCCCCACAACTACATCATTAACCCCTAAATACAGCCCCACAGCTACATCATTAACCCCTACATAGAGCCCCACAGCTACATCATTAACCCCTATAGACAGCCCCATCATTAACCCCTAAATACAGCCCCACAGCTACATCATTAACCCCTACATACAGCCCCACAGCTACATCATTAACCCCTATAGACAGCCCCACAGCTACATCATTAACCCCTACATACAGCCCCACAGCTACATCATTAACCCCTACATACAGCCCCACAGCTACATCATTAACCCCTACATACAGCCCCACAGCTACACCATTAACCCCTACATACAGCCCCACAGCTACATCATTAACCCCTATAAACAGCCCCACAGCTACATCATTAATCCTATAGACTAACTAACGTGTTCTATCTATGTATGTGGCACATTGGTTCTGTTTAACATACCATTGTCATTGTGTAAAGAAAGAACTGGCATAAATCTTTAAAAAAACATACATCTAGCAAACTGCAAGTGTAAATGTCTGTTCTATAAGGTGGCTGTCATCGTCACTGTCTGACATAATAACACATTGATAGATGAGATGCAGCTTGGCTTTATGCCCAGGAAAGGAATGGTGGATATATAATATTCAATAAAACATGGATGCATAACATGTCTCATATTCAATAAATTAAGGCATGCAACCTGATATTTAATAATAAAAAATATTTTCAGAACTCTAGCAAACTAACTTGATGTTCATGTCCTTGAGTATTTATGATCTTCCCCTCATTGTTCTGTTTTTGTAATGAATTCTGTTCTGTTTATTTGTACTCCTTGAAAATAGTCACAATAAACCATTTATTTTTAGTATGTCAGATAAAAGCACTGTTTCAGTTCTTCCAATGTTTGCATGCTATCTTTCTTCCGAAATAGACCAAATTCAACTAAGGTGACAAAACTCTTGAAGATAAACTGCTTTAGGCATTGGGACATACTCTATTTCACATGGACTGGGACATTTGGACATATCAAGAAACACATGTATAATACAACATTCTAACAATGGAATTTGATTAACCAAAGATATGTGAAATAGAGTTTGTCCCAACTCCAAAGGCAGTTTATCTTTGAGAGTCTTGTCACCTTAGTCGAATCTGGTCCATTTTGGATAAAACAATATAAAGAAAGATAGCATGCAAACATTGGAAGAACTGAAACAGTGCTTTTAGATCTGACATACTAAAATTAAATAGTTTATTGTAACTATTTTCTAGAATACAAATAAACAGAGCAAAATTGAAAAAACCCAGAGAACAATGAGGAACATAATGTTTTTTAGTAGGTTAATATATAGGCATACCGGTACTCCTAATATATTTATAATGATCAAAAACAAACTCAAAATAATCAAACAACAGTTTCAGCTTTGATGAGTGTATTAGGTTTTTACAGCATCTTAAAATCTTACTTATCTACACAGTTAAGAAAAGTCACTTCTGTCCTCCTCAGTGTTTTTAACTTGCCATGTATTTTTGTCGGAAGACATCTAGAAATACCACACTGCTATCTACAGGGACACATCTGCAACTGCAATATCACTAAAATATTAGATTATAAGGCAATGTTGATAATCTGATGCCACTTTAAAGGCTTTTCCTCAATTCGATTTCTTTGCTTGCTTTATTTCAGAAGCATCAAGTCTACCTATGACAGGCTTCCAATTTTCTACAAATGTGTCATCACCCAACATGATTTTCAAATCGAAATTTAGGATTAACTTGGGGTTTCTCAGCTCCATACTGTCCCTTGACAGGGTGAAAAGCACTGCTTTGGAATAAATCATTTTGATGTTGTGCATTCGTAAAATTCCAGGGATTGCCATAGCACCTTTGAATATGCCAGGTATTCACACACTGGAACTGTCCTACTACGATAAAATATTGGTTTACTCGGGTTACATATTTTTGGTTACTCACATTACAATTTTTTATGTATTACTGCCATGTTTCATTTCACTATAGTGTAACATTCATGGTTTCAACATGTCTAGTATATGTCAAAAATAAAAAAGATACAAGAAATGGAGGACAGAGAGGAAATTGCTATTTTTGTTATTTGCATTACATTTGCAAGAGGGTCTATTTGGCTGAGAGCAACAGTCGTACCATATCATATAAAGTAACTGCAATGGGTATACCATGTAGGTATTAGATCAGCTAACAGATATAAGCACATTTTATTTGATTGCATAAAACATAATTAATGTATTAATTAATCTTAATAGTTTACATGAGATTATACTGCATTTATTTGACAAAATAATAGGTGTCTACTGTGTACGCGATATCTTTTTTGCAAGAACTTCAATTGGTGTTTGGTATTTAGATCCATGAACTCTAGCATATTGGTTATCAAACAAAAACACATGGTTATGAGTATGTTTACTCTTGTGGCTTAAATCAACCGAGAAGGGGGTTTAAAAGGTCTAGGTATACATTTTAGGTATAAAAGACAAAAAGTCAAATCATGCACGGACCATATTATTGCCACATTGAGAATAATAATAGAACAGTCACTTGCATGACAGTCGCCTCTCTATATTAATTTCACAGATTTTGAGAAAGCTTTTGCTTATGGAATAGCACCAAAGTTTGTAACAGTATCCAACAGAAGTATGAAACCTCCACCTGACAAGTCATACACAGTGGAAAACTGTCTGAGACTGAAGTAAAGACTGGTGTAAGACAGGGGTGCATTATATCACGATTAAAATCTGCCTAGTATCACATACACAAAAAGAGGTGCAGAAGGTGACCAGCCGGTTGGTAGAGGAAGCAGATAAGATAGGCACATACACAACTATGTAAAGTACAACTCAAAGGAAAAGGTACAGTGGAGGACAACAAAGTTACCTATCTGGGCACTGTAATGACAGACAAGGAAGAACAGATGAAGATGTCAAAAGCAGGATTATCAATGGTATCCGTCTATCTAGAAAGATATTGGAGCTACGCCAAAGGTGACATCAGTGTTTTTCACATCTGCTGAGACTAAAAGTCGGATTTGTGAGTGGCAGTCTCTGCTACAGATGGTACAGGTGTAGACAGTTTGATGTAGAGGCGTGGTTGTCGATGGCCTTTCTCTCTGACGCTCTCTCTTCTCCATCCACAGTTCGTTTCTTCTTTCTTCTGTCCTCATACCACTCTGCACAGCCTAACGCCAGTTTTTGATATCTCGTTTGTATGCATTCCTGAACTGCAGAGCAGGATTGGAAAGCACCTCAAAGATCCTTCTCAACAAGAAACAAAATCTGAATCTTCAACATCAATGTGAAAAGCGTGTTCTCTATGGCTCTAAGACATGGAGAGTAACCAAGATAACAACACGAAAACTCCAAACAAATGTTTCAGATACATTAAATACATACATAAATTAAAAGGCACGACAAAGAGCTGAAGGGGAGGACAGACTGACACAGCACAAGGACTTGACTCGTTTTATCCCAGAGGCCCATCCTAAATACACCTCCTAGTTCCCAAGCAAATTTCCTTTCGCACTGATTTCATGTTTTTTGTCTGAACGTTCCTTGTTCATGTTGTATTTGTTATGCTTTATGCATCAGTAAGTACTATAAACTATATATGAAATGAAAGCTAATTAAATT
Source organism: Lamellibrachia satsuma (assembly GCA_033239005.1). NCBI lineage: Eukaryota > Metazoa > Annelida > Polychaeta > Sabellida > Siboglinidae > Lamellibrachia > Lamellibrachia satsuma. The sequence goes on along the minus strand of BSQZ01000081.1, from coordinate 561,268 downwards.
ATCTTTTGAATGATATGAATTTTTTTCAAAGTAGATCCATTTTAACTTTAATATATATATTTTTTATAAAAGTTTGAGTTCATAAAATATTATTTATAACTACAGTAACTAATAACAATAACTTGAGATGCCATAATGACAATGATTAACTATTTTTTAACTGCAAGTATCAGTGAGTGAAACCTTCAGAATCAAGTTCCGATTCAAATTATAAGATTCTAACAGAATTATTATCCATTACAAAGTTATGGAATATTTCATCAAATAAGGTAATGACCAAAAATAACAAAACGTGTCATCATTTTTTCTTCACTTTTAAAAAATATCAGTTTGAAAAGAAAGACAGCTAAATTGATTGCATTTTTCATCTTGAATACTTGTTATACTAGTGACCACAAACACAAGAATCAAGATACGTATAACATTTATTAAAATTTTTCAGGTAACAAAACACAACTAGAAAACAGTTATTCTTGGACTGCCATCCATACCACATTCGAGAGCGTCTCTATGCACGAAACTGTCGAAAACTCATCCTCCGTGGGAATCCTCAAAATCAGTTGGTTTCTGATTCCTCTACTAAGTTGCATCCAGTTGTCATCAACTTGTGCTGATCGATTGGTTCAACAACTGCCTGATTACTATCTAAAATAACATCTGAATCATCTGAAAATGCATCAACATCATTGCCGTCACGCACAACACTCACACTCACCATCGAAGGTTTAAACAGACCAGCGTATAAAAACCAGAAGTGTCCGAGGCCAGGGTACCGTTTCACTAACATACTTATGGGCTCTTAAGCACAATTTCGCTTTTAAAAACTGATTTCACTCCTTAGCTATGATCAAAACTGAAAATTGCGTTTCACTAAGAATAAATCATAAAAACGCTTATAGAAAAGCTTACAACGGGGTTAGACTACTCATAACGCAAAACAAATTCATTATAAACAGTCAAATGGACCTAACTGCGTATTATCTTGACGTGAGATCCAGTTTTTCACAGTCAAATAAGTTTTTAAAATGTGAGCGATGAATAGCTTGTAAATTATGGTTTCTTTTTGCCTACAGCATTTATTTTACAGCACTGATGTTGACAAGTCAACGTTTGCTATTAAATTTTGAGCAATTGTTTAGCTGTGTCTAACCAAAATATGTACACCCTTAACCTTCATATTGGTATACTCGATGACACAACTTCGGTTGAGGTTATTGGCACTCTCCATCAGCTTTGTTATTGAAAACTGTCAAACTTTCACTTGTCAAAACAGCACGTCGTCAGTGTGTCAAAGAAACAGTGTCCTCTGCGACGCGGCATCTTCTTTTTTAAAATTACATTTGTTCTCTTCAACCAGCGAGCAAATAAGTGAAATGTAGTTGAAAAGTGTTCGATGGATCAATTGTAATTATTATCACTCACTTTTGGACAACTTTTCCACTTATTTTGCTCGATTGTGCACGCTGTGGAACTTATGATGGAAATTTCGACTTTTAGCTTGACATATTTATGGGCATCTTAGTGAAAGAGATTCTGTGTTATGATGGGTTTTCCTTATGAGCTCTTAGTCTAAGTGAAACGGTCCCCAGTACACATACACTCATTTTGTCATGTCATAGGAATATGTGTATGTGTACTCGAGGTAATTCGATAGGCCTGTGCGCTTACGATATAACTACATAAAAAGTCATAGTCGGGATAGAATGGGTAACTACGTAAAAAGGGTTCCATGCGAGTGCCTGTCTTGTGTTGTGTTGGCTTCCTGAGAGTATGGTCTATACAGCTTCACTTGTTCCTTCTAATTTGATGTTCGATTGGTTCCTATAGTTTGTTCTTTTTCATAGCGCTTCACTACTAATTGAATACCTGACTTCAACAACAGCCCAAGTTATTCCACTAGATGGCGTGGCAGTCTCTTAACTTTAAATTGCCACTATTTAGCACTGCAATGAGCCACAATGGATGAAGATGAAGTTACCAGTAAGACATAGAAATGAGAAGTGGGGTGAAATCAGATGCAGCTGTGGTTTTATAACTCCTGCATCCATTCGTGTAAAACTGGCAAACCCGTCATGTACACATGGCCTGAACCAACAGCCAGGAGACAATGTAGATTTCTTGCTTCAATCACTTTATCCAGACGAAGGTTCCTCGAAGTGTTTAGCACTTGGATGTTTTCTGTGATGGGTACAGCGGATAGAACCACAACCACACGATGATTCGATGTGTGGTCACACTTGTCCACCTAATTAATTTTCACAGCATAGACTTTCATCAATCCTTTGGATATGCATTCTTGCCATGCGATCACGCATTTAGAATGATTGAGAAGATGAAATGAAAAAAATACAGTGGAAATGTTTGCAAAATGGCATGAAATTATTGCAAAAAAGTTTGAAGCTGTTGCAGTGATGGGTGACATAATCAAGGAATATAAAGGTCACTTCGACTCACTTTTCAAAAAGTATGTCACAAAACAATGAAAAATATTCAAACTGAGCAAAAATAAGTGATTCCGGTTTGAGAGCGCTTACAAGCTACATGTATGTGTTTCCAGATCAATGCCTGGCATTGTGGAAACATCGTTCCCTATTTGGAAACCCAATGTCGTACCTACCTTCCCAACAGGCCCTTGCTATAATAAAGTATGGTACAAGTAAAGGAAGCAAAACTGGACAACTCAAAACTGCTCACAAATTACTTAAGGCAGTCGACCATCGAATACATCAACAGCATCCCTGAAGAACTTAGAGGAGCTGATGATGTATTCGATGGTGATGATAGTGAGGAAGACGATTAGTCAGATTTGTTGATCTGGCCTCTCTGCTGATCTAACCTTGACAATGACACTGTACAGTTTATGTCTTCACACATCATGATGCAGCAGTTGATTAATTTTCTGAGCCAATAAAAATCTGGTCGTTCTTAGTCTGGTGGTTACAATACCATATAATTCACAATAGTAGTGCACTACCTAATAGACCCCCTTTTTGGAGAAGTGAAACCATGTGCAAAAACATTTGAATTGTCTATTTAATGATGCTCAAAGAATCGAGTGGTGGCCGGCTGACGTTGTTTGTCTGGAATTACAAAAACCATGAATGAACGTGCTTTTTCAGTGTCTGTCTCATGTGCTTTTGTAGTGTGTCGATCAAGTGTCATTAATCTGGTTTGGTAGATGCGCTGAAACTGCATCTTTGCTAAGTGCAAAATAAACAACGCAACACTTCATTGTATGCTTACATTAAGTTTATTTAGCACCATCAGAACAATTCGAAATACATGTAGATGGGACAAAATACATCATGTAAAACAAGCGTTAGTTATGAAATAGATCGGTGATCAATGATATGGTTCCCGAGTCATTCCCTAGAAGCGCCCCGCATTCTTTGCATAGTTCACAGTGGTGCCACGCTGCAGATTAGCTGCCAGTCTGATTTTGAGGCTGCTTTCACCCATAGTGGCAGATCATGATTCAGGCCACGTTTGAAAACTGATAGATGTGCAACCAAATCTTCGCACTCGAGCACTGTGTGTCTATACAGAATAATACGGTACTCAGTATCTTATCTATTATAGATACTGAGTATCTATCTCACTAGCCCAACTCCATGCCCTTTGAACAACCCTGAACTCTAAGCACTTACCCAACTGGAAATTGGTCAACGTTTGTGTAGTAGTATTGTTAGCAGCCAGCCAGCCAGCCAGCCAGCCAGCCAGCCAGCCAGCCAGCCAGCCAGCCAGCCAGCCAGCCAGCCAGCCAGCCAGCCAGCCAGCCAGCCAGCCAGCCAGCCAGCCAGCCAGCCAGCCAGCCAGCCAGCCAGCCAGCCAGCCAGCCAGCCAGCCAGCCAGCCAGCCAGCCAGCCAGCCAGCCAGCCAGCCAGCCAGCCAGCCAGCCAGCCAGCCAGCCAGCCAGCCAGCCAGCCAGCCAGCCAGCCAGCCAGCCAGCCAGCCAGCCAGCCAGCCAGCCAGCCAGCCAGCCAGCCAGCCAGCCAGCCAGCCTGCCAGCCATGACAATATATCCTTAGAATTCTTCTTAGACATTTATTTATAAAAGTTTGGATCTTCTGTAGCATGGATTTTGTGGTACACCATGTCTCTGCTGAACTTATATTTAGTCAACTTGGCAGCCTTGTTAGTTTTAGTTGCTGAACTTATCTTTTAACATACAAAAATAGACTTTAATTGCTTTGATTCCTCAACAGATATGTTGTTGAAAAATCAAAACAATCAAAGTCCATTTTTGTGTGTTGGAAGTTAGTGTAATAGACTGCTACCAACCACATGGGGCAGGTCATAGAGGACTTCCACTGTCTTGATTCTTCAACAGCGATATGTGGACACATGACAGTATAAATAGAAATACCTAAAACTCTTTTATATGAACAAATGAAGGGGAAAGCCATGAACCAAATCACAAATAGACAGTTCACAGGGCATGTGCAGACAACATTTGACGAATCATGCTTGACATAATACCTGCTTTGTCGATTCCTGGCACAGCAGCCTCTAGTGTTTGGATGTTAGCCAATCGAATGTCCTGACATCCGCAAGACACGTTTAGCAAGTGAGGAAAAGTGGAGAGAAGTAGACAACGAATGGATTAACACAATCGTCTAATCACTTGCTACATTTGGTCTTTTCAATAGGACAAGAACCTTCTAAAGCATGAATATTCCTGTCTACATTCACTGTTGACCATTTCTACTGCAACAATGGATAAATCAATCAAATGTCATTTTAATCTGAAAAGGATGTTACTTGAATTAATTCTTTATGGATTTCAGGAAACAGTTAAATTTAATTATTACAAGTAAACAATCATTGTCTAATTAAAATGACATCAAGATAGACTTGCAAGGAAAGTGAAACATTACAACTGACCTTCACTTTCGGTAACCAATCGTTGACCTTGGCGACAGCAGTGCTGAAATCAGCATATTTTGTTCGGGTCATCTTCTCTGGAGAAGGGTAAATCAGTTCAGGCAAGAAGTCTGCAGCTCCTGGACACATAAATCATGTGACAATCAGCTCATGGACACATAAACAATGTGACAATCAGCTCATGGACACATAAACCATGTGACAATCACCTCCTGGACACATAAACCATGTGACAATCACCTCCTGGACACATAAACCATGTGACAATCACCTCCTGGACACATAAACAATGTGACAATCACCTCATGGACACACAACACATGTGACAATCACCTCCTGGACACACAACACATGTGACAATCACCTACTGGACACACAACACATGTGACAATCACCTCCTGGACACACAACACATGTGACAATCACCTCCTGGACACACAACACATGTGACAATCACCTCCTGGACACACAATACATGTGACAATCACTTCCTGGACACACAACACGTGACAATCACCTTGTGGACATATAAACAATGTGACAATCACCTCATGGACACAAACCAGTGAATTGGGTTTCCAAAGGTGATTATTGTGGGGAATTAAGAGTGCAACTGCTATGTGCATGGACTTAGAGGATGTTATAATATTTGGCAATTAATATGGTATTGAGAACCAAGAACAATCTTGTTACAGACAGCAATATTGAATCTTCCATCATTTTATAAGCACGACACGGTTGATGACTGAAATGACAGTGCCTTGTCCATTCCCCTAACCTATGTGCGTCGTCCATGCCCCTTACTTATGTGACTGGTCCACTTATGTGCCTATATGCCCCCACCTATGTGCCTATATGCCCCCATACATATGTGCCTTGTCTATGTGCCCTGTCCATGTCCCCTACCTATGTGCATTGTCCATACCTCCTACATATGTGATAAGTTAGTGCCACCCTTACACATGTGCAAAGTTAGTGTCATCCCTACATATGTGACTTACTAGTGTCACCCCTACACGTCTTGTGAGTGCCACCACACCTATGTGCATTGTTACTGCTACCCCCTACGTGTCTTGTTTCTGCCACCCCTACATATGTGCCTTGTTAGTGCCACCCCTACACATGTGCCTTGTTAGTGCCGCCCCTACATATGTGCCTTGTTAGTGCCGCCCCTACCTATGTGCCTTGTTAGTGCCACCCCCATGACGGGAACAACACCATCAATGTCCCACTGTAGGAGATATATTAAAATGAAACAACAGTGATGGTTCACTTGGTATAAACAGAAGCAATGCAAACTCTCAATCAAGCGAGCTGCTAATAGTCCGGCAGCAGAGGGGTTAGACCTGGAAGTAGGGAACATATAAAGTTTTTTTGTGATTTCTGGTATTTTAGGGTGTACTGATCCAGAAACAGCATGATGCCACTTTGGCATCATTGAGCAATTTTTTTTACAACCATTTTAAAAATAGCCCGTCTCATCATCTTGCCACTTATTGGACCTAATTTTGAGCAGCTATTCTTCTGGCACTACTAAAATGTAGGGCACAATATAAAGAAAAATAAACGGAAATAATTGGAAATAATGAAGAAATAGCTGGACAGTGGTGTGTACATGCCTGGACGAATAGACATTTCTTTAATTATAATGTGTAGATATATTTCTGAAGACACAGAGTATGCTGTCTTTTTTGTTGAAGTTGGAATATATTGGATGTTGCACAATAGAAACACAAATGTATATGTGCTGAAAATGACAACACACCAATAGAACAACAAAACATGGACAATGCATTGCATGATGGACTAGCAAAGAAAAGGTTCTTTTATGATGCAAGATTATTTACTAAAATTACTTGTCTAAATGATTAGAACAATTAATGTTACCTGTCGTTTATCCCTAATTAACAATAATGATAAAAATAGCAGATGCTATTAACAAAACTTCAAAAGCACTTGTTGTGCTTCACAAATGCAATACTTAGTTGCAATGGTATTCATTTCTATCTGTTTTGGCCCAGATGATGAGGCAGGATATTTTTAATGGTTGTAAAAAATTGCTCAATGCTACCAAAGTGGCATCATGCAGTTTCTAGATCAGTACACCCTAAAGTACCAGAAACCACACAAAACTTCATATGTACCCTACTTGCAGGTTGGGATCTATTTGGTATAGCTGGCAACCAACTAAGTCAGAATGGGATAAGTTTAGTAAACAAAAATGTGTTGCATAAGTTGAGTTTAGATGCAAACAGCACGGCCATATCTTTTGGCAAGAACATGACCAGGTGCTTACAAATAGATTCCCATTTGATGAGCAAATAATGCCAGAATAATACAGTAACAATGACATAGGGTTATCCAACATTATGGCATAGCCCATGAAATTATGATGCTGTGTATTCAACATGGTTTTCCTGTAAACCACTCACATGATATTCTTGATTGTAGTTGCAATAACTACCATAACTTCTGCTTCGCTTTAAAGATGCACAAATTTGTCGTGAGATATATTCAGCGAGAGTACACACCAACTTGTTCATAGGCAGGGAAGAGATGGATGTAGAATATTCGGCTGATGTTGAGAAGATGGAACTTGGAGCCATCTTGCCAGTAAGTCTGTTCTGCATGCACCTGTCCTATCTGTCCACCCTTCCAATCTGGACGTCGCAGTTTCAGGGCCACTGTCTCCATGGTAACAATAACCCCTGTCAATTGTATGTAATATCTTGAACATGCTTAAGCACCAGAAAGCTTTTACATTTTGCATTTTTAATCAGTTTAATGGGCGATATGGCAGCTAGAATGATGTTTTTTTGAAAACATTACTCAAAATGTGTTTCATTCATATTCCAGTAGCTTTGTATGTTTACTACCAGTAAAGTTCACTTTTATAACAATGATATACTTGTAAATTATTTTTATTCATGGATAAAGCTTCCATCTACCATGTAATCTATGCTGTTGTTCAATCTTTGATGGCCATTTACAAAAAAATTACATTTTGGCAACCTGAAAATACAACACTCTGGAATTTAAAATTATATGGTCATTTTGTTTAGATTTTTGTGTTCACCTGCATATTCTAAAAAAATTGTCTAAAAAATGTTTGGCTTTGTGCAGTATCTTGGGGTAGTGAATACAAATGTGTCGACAAATGTTACATTTTTAATATCATAACTTTGAAAATTCAGAAGAAAAATATTCATAATGTTGGAAATAGTTCTTAGAGGAGTTCTAGAGTTAACTAAGCCAATGATGATTGTGAAAGTATTATGATAAAATATCCATTACTTTTTAAGTGTTGTAATTTTTTAGAGAGGCTATAATTCCTTCACACAATGGGGAAATGGGAGATTTTGCATGAAAATGTTCAAAATATGTTTTACTAAAAAAACCACTCTAGAGTTTGGGCATAAAAAATTGCACTATGCAAAAAAAAATCCTATCCAGCTGCCATGTCTCCCCTTAAATGCTTTTATCAAGAAAGTCGAGGCAACTAAAATGACATACTAGTAAAGGAATGTATCTTAACTGTCTCTTATTCTATTATACATATATAAGCAATTTCATTTAGCTGGAACTATATATTGGTTATCATATGTAAAGTAAATTATGGGTTTTGAAAGTGCCTCACTTCTCGGATTGTGTCATGGACAGGAGTAGATTTCACGATAAATATGGTTAATGTCATTGCCCATAAAATGCTTTCTTCTGTACGAACCTTCCAAAGGGTTCTCGATGAGAACATCATTCACAAACTCGTACATCTCAGAGAGGTCTTCAAAAATCGGCTGCCTCTTTGTTACTTCAATGCAGCGTGGAACGATGTTCTTATAACCCAGGTGGATGGGGCGCACTCTTTGCCCTCTTGATTTCACCTGCCTGTACCACAGCCTAGACGGAAACACTTCAATAGAAATGCTACTCTACCATATCATCAAAACCTGATGAAATAGTTGAAGAAAAACAAATTTGACCTAGTATTTTATTTATTTACCATTGCAATTTGTCCCTTTTTTGTCATAATTTCACCTGTAAGAAATAGTAAGCTACATAATGATATTATACAAACTGCTCCGATGTGTTTGTTACATTGGTACTTCGTACACTTATTAATAATATATTTATTCATATTACAATTCAGTTAAAACAATGTTTACTGGGTACATAAAACAGAGAGCAACTCATCTTTGATAAAAAGTGCTACAAACATTCTCTATATTGTATAAAACACATCCTTTGCAAATGAAACTTTGTTTCAGAGTTTCTCATCCTGCCCATCTTGACAGTGGTTTTGATTGAGATCATAAAAATAATGACATGTTATGAACACATGCTATTTTCAGAACGTGTTCATAATTGTTCACAAGTATTATATTATGAACACATTACTTAAGTGTAATTTCAACTACATCATTATAAACCACTCACAACACTACCAACATGAGCTTCATTTATATTAAATCATACCATTTTACTTTTGCTGACTGCATCATTGAAACATGATAAGCTTATTATATATAACAACAGACTATTTAGACATACCGTAGGCCATGAATGTTGTAGACATTCGTGTCGTCAAATGGCACATCAAATTTTGGGTCATCAATGCCAAGTCCCTCGGCTGAAGCAATCTTTTTCTCAACTGTCTGACATTTGAGAAGTTCAACAGAATAGTTCTCCTTCAGCCAGACATTGGCCTGAGACACCAATGCTCTGAAACAGACTCTACAGTCATGTCTGATGTCATCTCATGACAATTGTGCAAGACTGGCTCTATGGTCATGTCTGATATCATCTCATGACAATTGTGCAAGACTGGCTCTATGGTCATGTCCGATATCATCTCATGACCATTGAGCAAGACCGGCTCTATGGTCATGTCTGATGTCATATCATGACTATAGTCCAAGACCAGCTCTGTGGTCATATCTGATGTCATCTCATGACTATTGTGCAAGGCCAGCTCTATGGTCATGTTTGATGTCATCTCATGATCAATGTGCAAGACCAGCTCTATGGTCATGTCTGATGTCATCTCATGACCAATGTGCAAGGCCGGCTCTATGGCCATGCCTGATATTTGTACACATTACAGACCATTTAGCCCAACAAATACAGGAACACGTACCACAATTTTCCACGTATAATACCAATTTTTCACTTGATTTCTTTTAAGCAAGGTAACAAAGTAACAAGGTAACAAGGCTAAGCAACATTTTTGCTGGAACGAAGAAGTGGTAATCAGGATTGGCCTAAATTATTTACGATGCTAAATGACAATTCTTACATATTTTTTTCTATGCCAATGCATTCATTCAATCATTCCATATACAAAAAGAGATATTTAAAAAATATTGTTTTGCGCACTTTTGCGAACCAAATTTGGCACCGCGGAGTGAGCAATATTACAAGCCGTTCACGCTCACGACAGAAGACGCTCATGCAGCGTGGCGCTACTTTGACCTAAAAGGTACACCAGGCTAAAGGATGCTCTAAACCGTACTTCAACCAAACAATTTAATCGGAAGTGGGGTTGATGTTAAAATGTTGGGATGTGTATTATACAATATAGAAATTCTGTCAGATTTGAGCAAAAAGTCAGGGTGTGTATTAATAATAAAAATATAATACTATTACACTTGGCTTTGGGGGCGTATTATCCACGGAAAATTGCAGGATGTAATGGATTACAGTGAAGTGAAATGCAAAGGTCTATTTTTAAGAAAAAATATAAGATATAATTAATTCACTTGAAGAACTAAGAAAAGATTAATGAAACATTACATTTTATCAGGGAATCTAAATTACCTGTTGAGGAAACCATATGGCCCCTACTAGCTGAACACTGTATACACTCCTGGGTCCTGATATGTCTATGAAGTCAGCAATACATCTTAGGGTATAGTCCTCACTATAGTCAGCAATACATCTTAGGGTATAGTCCTCACTTGTGTCACAATAAACACAATTACTGCTTGCTGTGAGAAAAGCAGCCATATTGCAGGGCACTGGTAAAATTATTTCCATATGATTCTGAAATCTCAGCTCTGACAATGTGTTGTTGCATTTCTGCAAATTGCTATTATATGAATTATTTCCCTGAATATGGTGAGGTAAATTAGGCATGGGGCATGAACAGATTATGCCGTAATTGTACCCATTATTTTTTTTTGCTTTTGGTGTGGTAAAAGGGGTATTAACGTAATGGGACTGTCCACAAATGTTTATTAATTTTGACTGGCTAACGCCGACCTTGTGATGTGATGGGAAAGTTACCAAGCGATGGGTATAAGAGGCGAAGTAAAGTGTATTCAAGAGGGGCCCAGAACACACAAATGCGGCATTAGTTCCAACGATGATGTCCGGCAAGGCCTGGTATGAAGAGGGCGTGGATTATCGCGACGTTGCAAAACCCTGTACAACTTTGCTCGCATTGACAATGGCAAGTGAAAACCCAGACAACATAATGCCACACAAGTAATTACTGCGCACTGTTTGACTGTATGCGTTGACCACCTGCATCGGCTGCATCTCGTTTTCTGCTGCCTACTGACTGCTTGCGACTGTGACATGACAACAGTGCGTCCGCATGAGCCATCTTCATGACATGTTCATTGTTGATCGCCGACTTACAGAGCGTTCAGCCAACTGTACAGCTACCTTCCCCACATGCGTGACACCAGTGCGTCCGCATGAGCCGTCGTCACGACACGTTAGCCATCTCCACGACATACTGACGGCTGGTGTACAGTGCGTCCAGCCGACTGTTCAGCTGTCTTCCCCGTGTGCGACATCAGAGCGTCCGCATCAGCTGTTGTCACGAAACGTCGCCGTCTCCACGATCTATTGACATCTGTCCTATTGTCCAGCCGACAACAAGCTCGACATCACTGCAGTTGAATGTGACCCATACCGCCTGCCTATTCAGCTGGCGGTAAGATCATGCGACCAACAGTTATCATCCTATTCAAACTAGCAGAGTGACGCGAAGGGCATTGTTGACTTAGTATGTCATAAGGCATGCTTCTGTATTTTTTTTCAGAACATTGTATTATAAGTGTGAAATACGCCTTTCTGCTTGTGATGAATTTATTAACACTGATGTCTGTGGTACGGTTTTTTTATTTGGTTTGAGGGTATTATTTTGATTCATTGTAAACATATTCATGTTTATTACCTTGGTGTTGTTTCTCATTTGTGGAAATTTCTTACACTCATATGTTGAGCTTAATTTAAGTACGGCCTGCCCCTAGTTTTGAGCCACTTTGCATGGACCTCCACCGAAATCCGTGACATGTTAAAAACATTCATAATTTGATTATTGAACGTTTCTCAGGATAGTTAGTTTTCATGATTAATCGATTCTACCTATCATTACCTATATGACATCATCCTACCAGGCCATCACCATCAATAGTACTAATGAAGCATCTTGAGAATGTGAAACTTGTAATAAAAAGAATTGTTTGATCGTGTTCATAATTTAAGTCAGATATGATTTGTGTGTGATCAACATACCCAAACAGCTCAAAGTGGACATTGCTGAAGCCTTCCTCTGCATGTAAACAGGCCGGCCAGAAGTCTTTGTAAGCCAGCTGGTCATCAGCACTGTCCTGACAGTGTATTGGAGAAAACGACAACATGAGAGGAATGTGCTCCGAATCCCTGGTCTCCATCACTGCGGTCTCTGCAATCAAACGCTCAAGTCGCTGAACTTCCTTGCATCACTGCAGTCTCTGCAATCAAACACTCAAGTCACTGAACATCCTTAAATCACTGCAGTCTCTGCAATCAAACTCTCAAGTCACTGAACTTCCTTGCATCACTGCAGTCTCTGCAATCAAACTATCCAGTCACTGAACATCCTTAAATCACTGCAGTCTCTGCAATCAAACACTCGAGTCACTGAACATCCTTAAAGCACTGCAGTCTCTGCAATCAAACTCTCAAGTCACTAAACATCCTTACATCACTGCGGTCTCTGCAATCAAACTCTCAAGTCACCGAACTTCCTTAAATCACTGCAGTCTGTGCAATCAAACTCTCAAGTCACTGAACTTCCTTGCATCACTGCAGTCTCTGCAATCAAACTCTCAAGTCACTGAACTTCCTTGCATCAGTGCAGTCTCTGCAATCAAACTCTCAAGTCACTGAACTTCCTTGCATCACTGCAGTCTCTGCAATCAAACTCTCACGTCACTGAACATCCTTACATCACTGCAGTCTCTGCAATCAAACTCTCACGTCACTGAACTTCCTTGCATCACTGCAGTCTCTGCAATCAAACTCTCAAGTCACTGAACATCCTTAAATCACTGCAGTCTCTGCAATCAAACTCTCAAATCACTGAACTTCCTTGCATCACTGCAGTCTCTGCAATCAAACTCTCAAGTCACTGAACTTCCTTGCATCACTGCAGTCTCTGCAATCAAACTCTCAAGTCACTGAACTTCCTTGCATCACTGCAGTCTCTGCAATCAAACTCTCACGTCACTGAACTTCCTTGCATCACTGCAGTCTCTGCAATCAAACTCTCACGTCACTGAACTTCCTTGCATCACTGCAGTCTCTGCAATCAAACTCTCAAGTCACTGAACATCCTTAAATCACTGCAGTCTCTGCAATCAAACTCTCAAATCACTGAACTTCCTTGCATCACTGCAGTCTCTGCAATCAAACTCTCAAGTCACTGAACTTCCTTGCATCACTGCAGTCTCTGCAATCAAACTCTCACGTCACTGAACATCCTTACATCACTGAGTCTCTGCAATCAAACACTCAAGTCACTGAACTTCCTTGCATCACTGCAGTCTCTGCAATCAAACTCTCACGTCACTGAACTTCCTTGCATCACTGCAGTCTCTGCAATCAAACACTCAAGTCACTGAACTTCCTTGCATCACTGCAGTCTCTGCAATCAAACTCTCACGTCACTGAACTTCCTTGCATCACTGCAGTCTCTGCAATCAAACACTCAAGTCACTGAACATCCTTAAATCACTGCAGTCTCTGCAATCAAACTCTCAAGTCACTGAACTTCCTTGCATCACTGCAGTCTCTGCAATCAAACTCTCAAGTCACTGAACTTCCTTGCATCACTGCAGTCTCTGCAATCAAACACTCAAGTCACTGAACATCCTTAAATCACTGCAGTCTCTGCAATCAAACTCTCAAGTCACTGAACTTCCTTGCATCATTGCAGTCTCTGCAATCAAACTCTCAAGTCACTGAACTTCCTTGCATCACTGCAGTCTCTGCAATCAAACTCTCAAGTCACTGAACTTCCTTGCATCACTGCAGTCTCTGCAATCAAACACTCAAGTCACTGAACATTATTAAATCAGTGCAGTCCATGCAATCAAACTCTCAGGTCACTACACATCCTTACATCACTGCAGTCCATGCAATCAAACTCTCAAGTCACTAAACATCCTTACATCACTGCCCAGCTGGAAAATATACAGTGCTAATGCTTCTAGGTTTAGCCACACATAAAAATTAAACCTGAGATCTAATCAACATGCCTGGAAATTATAATAAGTCTTAGTGTTGTTGTAAAACTACTTCCTGTTTGACCTGTGTGAGTGTTTTGGAAGACACCAGCGTAGCACATCAAAGCCTAGCAAATAGGTTTATCACTGATAAAGGCATGTACAGTATATGTGCATATGCCAGAACTTTCTAATGTTAAATACAAGGCTAATTTTCACCATTGTTAGAGAGCGGCTCTATATGGATAATTTTTTTTCAGTTTTCACTATTCTTAATTTATAACCAATTTCTCATTAGGGGCAATCCATCTCAAATCAACCAATATCAGAAAAACGTGTTGCACAACGTACTACTACTGGTCAATGTAACCACACATGTCAAACCATTGGGCTGTAGCTAGAATAATTTCTGAGTTTATTTGTGCCAGAACTCGAGTCTGAAATTTAGCATGCTTATTCTCCACCATATGTAGATAACATACTACAGTTCCACTTCTATATGGAATCGAACCACCGTCCTCTCGATCAACAGGCGGGTGCTCTAACCATTATATTAGACCACCGCTCCCATATAATGGCGTAGATGTATGACATATCTATAGTCATAATAGTGGCATTGCCATATAGTGACATTGCCATCGATATAACTAGTAATAAGTATTTTCTAGCCCGAAAATCGCGCATAATCCAGACACAGACAGACGAAGCAGATTGCAACTACGTCTACGGATACGCATACTTCGGCCATGTCCCATGATAGTGATACTGACTGTCATTAGACATTACCGATTACTGAATACTGTCTACCGATTCCATCATTCGGTTTCGCCTTCGTGACATCCCAATATACCATGACGTTTTACTTACGTTAACGTCATGAATCCAGTAGAACGTCGGCAACACAACACGATGACTACCCACCATTATGGCATTAAGGCATTATCCGGCATCGCATGCATAATAAGCGTAAATTATTTGGAGGTGTAAATCTAAATTACCAAAATGTCATTTCTTTATTTCCCGGAAGTATCAACGAAATGGGACACAACTGATGCAGCGCCATTGGATATCGGCGATACCAGTTTCACCTAAAAGAAATAATTACCAATCGTTAACTTATGGCACATAGCAACTAGATTGTGCTCAGTGGTATACATGCTGCCATCCCTGGCCATGGGACGAACTAATAGGCGGGCAGGAAACGGCGGACGAGGTGGAAAAGAATTAACAAGATTTAACACGATCTAGCTCTACGCTCCATCTTTACATGCGTTGTTGATGTTGTCGTCGACGTTTCCTATTGTGCGTGCGTCTGTGCATTAATTGTGACTTTTATCAACATTTGAACAACTACAAAATAAATGCTAAATAACAAATATGCATTTTGTAGTTATAATGTTACCGAGCTATTAATTGTGCAGCGTTCTTGCAGCGTTATTGTACAAATACTAAAAGGTTGAATGTTTCATCAACAACTGACCCTTTGAATACAACCAATAATATGACAAGTCTTGGATTGTTTTATTGTTGTTATTTTATATTGATTTGTAAAATTTGCCAGCAAAGCACACGAATAATATCAAACAACAAACACATGTTTTATTGCAGTGATGGTAATGTATTTGAATGAACACAAATGAAAATTATTCTGATGATAATTTCATCAATGAATTAAGCAATGACAACATGAATGTATAAAATACAAACAGAAAATATTATATACAGTGCTCGCAGAAAATTTACATAAAAAATACATTACCATTTTGTTTCCATTATTTATATGTCAGCAATTTTTACATTTATATTTAAAATTAGCCAACAGACCACATGAATAATATAAAATAATCAACAAATGTATTTTAGTGAACACAAATGAAAATAATTATGATGATATTTCACTAATGACAAAACACGAATTACACAGAATATACGAATAAAACATAGTAACATTATTATATACAGTCAGTGCTTGACGAAAATCTATACACATAAAATGCATTCACAAAAATCAAGACATATAGACGTTTACAACATATCTGATAATACCAATTGCTACACCGTTAGCCAATTTTTTAAGTGATTACATCAAACGATTTAAATCAATCGACTCACGCTGACAAACTGACACTGATATGCTAACAACACAACTACTTATCAGTTAGATTAAACACAATTAAAAGACTAGCAAAGTCTCAAAATTCATCATCTTACTGTCTGGTAATTGTGTTCAACAACAAATAGTGTTCCATGAAAAAACTTTATCTTTACCTTTCCTGTCTTTAATGGATCGGTAACATTTTAACTACAAATTATATTTTGTTATTTAGCCTTTACTTCATAGTTGTTAAAATGTTAATAAAAGAAATCACAATTAATGTACAGACGCATTCACAATAGGAACCGACGACAACAACGCATGTAAAGACGGACCGCATAGATCTTATGAATTCTTGTTAATTCTTGCTCGCCTTTTCCGCCTTGTCTGCCCTTTCTTGCCCGCTTTTTAGTTCGTCCCACTGTCATATACCACGTTCGTATAAAATTGGCACAATGCAATGGACAAATAATAGCGAGTTGTTAACGTTAAGTGATCTTGCCTTACAATAAACGTTATAACAGGTATATAAATAATGACTACGCCGAAGCTGTTTTTACATTTCCTGGCGTTCGCTCCCCGTATTAAATGTAAATAAATTATTCCTGAGCATCTCATAAACAGGAACCTGCGCTACGTTAGAAACACAGGCACAGCTATGCTGCGACCAAACAGCAATTCGGCGTCCGTGGCGTAGTGTCAGTGAACCAGGCAATGGTGCCAAGACGATGTCAGGTAGGTATATGTCGTACTGGTAATATATTGAAGCACGTTTACCCGGTTAGAAGTGTCAAGTGAAGTACTACAGTCCGATATTCCTACAGTGTACAGTGACTACACTCGGACTATACTGCAGTACAGTATTACAGTAATGCATGTTATTATTAGGCTGGTAACGTAGATTCGTAGTCGTGATGGTAGTCGTACTCGTAGGCGTAGCTGAATGTAGGCAAAATCCATCGCCTTACATTTTTTTTCTATCTGGCAGTTGCTTTTGTACAGTGTCAGTGGAGTGGACGATTCTGCCTAGGCTAAGGCTAAGGGTAAGGCTAAGCTGACTGGGCATAGCGTACGTGATAGGAACCTGCGGATAGCCATAGGCATAGCCATAGACGCATCATGTAAACAAATGTAGTATTACTACTGGCTAGGACAGCCTTTAAGACTTTGTGATCTTATATTGCGACTAGTAACTATGATATGCCAATCACACAGTTCTCCATCGATACTCAAACAGTTTGTTAGCATTTTCGACAGCATCTGACTTTTTGATGGCATGACTTGCTCTGATTATACAGGTCCACAATGTGGCTCGACCACTTGCTGGCAAACCAAGATAACTCGATCAGGATTGGGAAAAAAATTATTGAAAATAATTTTTTATAATAAAAAATAGATCACACAAGATTGCAATCAGTTGCTTGATCAGAAGCACGAACCAACCAATCATTGACAAAATTGATTAATCGAAACACTAGTTACAATGATATAGGTATATGTTACAACCATACAGGCATGTGTTACAACCATACAGGCATGTGTTACAACCATACAGGCATGTGTTACAACCATACAGGCAGGTGTTACAATCATACAGACATGTGTTATAACCATACAGGTATGTGTTACAATCATACATGTATGTGTTAAAATCATACAGGTATGTGTTACAATCATACAGGTATGTGTTACAATCATGCAGGTATGTGTTACAATCATGCAGGTATGTGTTACAATCATGCAGGTATGTGTTGCAATCACATAGGTATGTGTTACAATCATGTAGGCTTGTGTTACAATCATACAGGTATGTGTTACAATCATGTTGGCTTGTGTTACAATCATATAGGTATAATAATAATAATAATAATTGACTTCTATGGCGCCTATATCCTCAGGAACCTGAGCTCAGAGGCGCGACAAAACAGAATCAGTAAGCATAATCGTAAACAGGGACGCGCAAAAGTCAGTATCAGAACGAGGGACAACACAAATGTAGTATTACTACTGGCTAGGACAGCCTTTAAGACTTTGTGATCTTATATTGCGACTAGTAACTATGATATGCCAGAAGTATCTCTGGTGCTGCTGGGTGGGTTCAGGAGTATCTCTGGTGCGGCTGGGTGGGTTCATACCTGTATGATTTTATGTGTTACAATCATACAGGTATATGTTACAATCATGCAGGTATGTGTTACAATCATACATGCATGTGTTACAATCATACAGGTATGTGTTACAATCATACAGGTATGTGTTACAATCATGCAGGTATGTGTTACAATCATACAGGTGTGTGTTACAATCATACATGTGTGTGTTACAATCATACAGGTATGTGTTACAATCATACATGTATGTGTTAAAATCATACAGGTATGTGTTACAATCACACAGGTATGTGTTACACTCATGCAGGCTTGTGTTACAATCATGAAGACTTGTGTTACAATAATACAAGTATGTGTTACAATCATGCAGGTATGTGTTACAATCATGCAGGCTTGTGTTACAATAATACAAGTATGTGTTACAATCATGCAGGTATGTGTTACAATCATGAAGGCTTGTGTTACAATAATACAAGTATGTGTTACAATCATGCAGGCTTGTGTTACAATCATGAAGACTTGTGTTACAATAATACAAGTATGTGTTACAATCATGCAGGTATGTGTTACAATCATGAAGGCTTGTGTTACAATAATACAAGTATGTGTTACAATCATGCAGGTATGTGTTACAATCATGCAGGTATGTGGTACAATCATACAGGTATGTGCTATAGCCATACAGGTATGTGTTTTGTACACTTTCAGAAGTATCTATGGTGCGGCTGGGTGGGTTCAAAAATCACTCTGGGGCTACTAGGTGGGTTCAGGAGTATCTCTGGGGCTACTAGGTGGGTTCAGGAGTATCTCTGGTGCTGCTGGGTGGGTTCAGGAGTATCTCTGGTGCGGCTGGGTGGGTTCAGGAGTATCTCTGGTGTGGCTGGGTGGGTTCAGAAGTATCTCTGGTGCTGCTGGGTGGGTTCAGGAGTATCTCTGGTGCTGCTGGGTGGGTTCAGGAGTATCTGTGGTGCGGCTGGGTGGGTTCAAAAGTTTCTCGGGTGCTGCTGGGTGGTTTCAGAAGTATCTCTGGTGCTGCTGGGTTCAGAAGAATATTTGGTGCTACTGAGTTCAGAAGTATCTCTGGTGATGCTGGGTTCAGAAGTATCTCTGGTGCTGCTGGGTTCAGAAGTATCTCTGGTGATGCTAGGTTCATAAGTATATCTGGTGATGCTGGGTTCAGAAGTATATCTGGTGCTGCTGGGTGGGTTCAGGAGTATCTGTGGTGCGGCTGGGTGGGTTCAAAAGTTTCTCGGGTGCTGCTGGGTGGTTTCAGAAGTATCTCTGGTGCTGCTGGGTTCAGAAGAATATTTGGTACTGCTGAGTTCAGAAGTATCTCTGGTGATGCTGGGTTCAGAAGTATCTCTGGTGCTGCTGGGTTCAGAAGTATCTCTGGTGATGCTGGGTTCAGAAGTATATCTGGTGCTGCCGAGTTCAGAAGTATATCAGATGCTGCTGAGTTCAGAAGTATATCTGGTGCTGCTGAGTTCAGAAGTATATCTGGTGCTGCTGGGTTCAGAAGTATCTCTGGTGCTGCTGAGTTCAGAAGTATCTCTGGTACTGCTGGGTTCAGAAGTATCTCTGGTACTGCTGGGTTCAGAACTAAGTTTAGTTTAATTCAGCTTACCTTTTTTCATGGCAATTAAATATGACGCGGTGACCCTGTAGTTACCCTCCAGTAGTACTCTAGTGACCCTCTAGTGGTCCTCTAGTGACCATCTAATGACCCTCTAGTGATCCAGTAGTAATCCTTTCGTTGTCCTCTGGTGACCTCTAGTGTTCCGCTAATGATCCTCTAGTGACAATGCAGTGGTACAGGTGTTGATGTGGCCGTTGCCTAGGATATAAAATCTGCAGTGCATGATTAGCTTTTTGCAGGTTTAATGAACCGAGTGAAGGATGAGAGTGCACTAGATCTGTGACAGTTTTACTCATTGTGCCTCAACTGATTAAATATCGTTGACCAGCAGTAAACATGTCGTGATATGTGCATACTTGCAAGTTGCAGGCAAAACCATGCATATCTCTGTGTGCATGCATGTGTGCATCTATGCATATAGCTAGTTAAGGGTCGCCCAGTAAAAAAAATTATAAATAAAGTTAAGCAACTGCATTTTTAGATGATACCTTTTTGAGGAGTTTTGGTTATTAATAGTTTCTGAACATGGCAGTGGATAAATTTTATGATAAAAACACTTAAAAGCTTAAATATCTGAGCTGGTAGGATGAATGTGACAATATGATTTGTTGGACATGTTAGCAAGGTGTTAGCAAAAGATAGGGAGAACTGGCTACTTTGACAGTCACTAATTGTGGACACCTGTCTGTCCTGACTAAGGTTAAAAAAAAGCCTCCCCCCCAGAAAAAGCCCTCGCTAAAAAAAGCCGCCCATAAACAAAATTACTTAATTGTCATTTTCTATTTAAATTATTATGTACAACCAATTTGAAGCGTTCAGAGTGAGCACATTCAAACAAAGCCTGTCAGTAACTTCTGTGATGAATACACATCACATACCAGTTAATCACAATACACACAAAAAATAGATACACAAACTCCAAGAATGTTGCAGGTGAGAAAATGGACTTCCAGGACTGCAGTTATCTGAATGGGAGTGAAAGGATGAGTTGCATTGTTGAGCACAAATGAAAGCAGTTAATTTGTCTTTAATGGTCTAATACCTTATTTATTTACCAAACACAGTATTTTTAGACATAGCAGCGCTGTGACACATGTTGGATATAGCAACAGTGGCAGTGAGTGATTGCAATCAATGCAGATCCTACTCTTGAAGTGCCTCTGTATGTGCCTTACTATACACTGCTCCTGACATGTGATGCACCTGCCAACCAGTCCAACTGCCAGTGCCACAATTCACACACAAGTCACCAAGTAATGTAGTTAACCATGTTTTCTTGGCCACCCTAAATCCAGTTATGTGTGAGTTTGTTAAGCCCATGATTCAGTTAGCACTAAACGTGGCCCTCTGTGTGTCTTTTCCTACATCTGCAATGTAATTGGATTGTGTGCAGGTCAGTCAAATGACAGCCCAGTCACATTTTGACAGTGCCTATGTGTTATCACATGGTTTATGCAAAAAAGGATAATTGGATTAGTTTACACAGCTGTGAATTGATATTTCTGATAGCGTAGGTGCAGATCTAGACAAAGTGAATTTATTCAAGAATCAGGGACATGAGTTGAGAAAATAGAACAAATGCACAGAATCAGTTCCTAGAGGATGCACATAATCAGTCATCACATTCTTGGAGGATGCACATAATCAGTTGTCACATTCTTGGATGATGCACATAATCAGCCGTCACATTCTTGGAGGTTGCACATAATCAGCCTTCATGTTCTTAGAGGATGCGCATAATCAGCCATCAAGTTCCTGGAGGGTACAGATAATCAGCCGTCATGTTCCTACAAGGTACACATAATTAGCCATCATGTTCCCATAGGATGCACAGAATCTGCCATCACGTTCTTGGAGGAATCATGGAATCAGCCGCCATGTTCCCATAGGATGCACACAATCAGCCATCATGTTCCCATAGGATGCACACAATCAGTAGTCATGTTCCTGGAAGATGCACATAATCAGCTGTCATGTTCCTGGCGGGTGCACTTAATCAGTCATCACATTGCTATGTAATGCAGATAATCAGTTGTCATGTTCCTGTAGGATGTACATAATCAGTCACCACATTGCTATGGGATGCAGATAATCAGCCATCATGTTCCTCTAGGATGCACATAATCAGTCATCACATTGCTATGGGATGCTGCCGGATGCAGATAATCAGCCACCATGTTCCTGGAGGATGCACATAATCAGTCATCACATTGCTATGGGATGCAGATAATCAGTCGTCATGTTCCTGGAGGATGCACAGAATCAGCCGTGACATTCCTGGAGCAATCACAGAATCAGTCATGATGTTCCTGGAGGATGCACAGAATCAGCCGTCATGTTTCTGTAATATGTACATAATCAGTTGTCATGTTCTTGGAGAATCAGCCATTACATTCCTGGAGGATGCACATAATTAGTCGTCATGTTCCTGGATGCCCTTGCACAGTAGTAGTGAGAATAAAGAGCCTTGAACACCAAGTGTTGATGCATTTAGCTATATCACTATGAAGTATGAATTCACATTATTGATACCATAGCATTTAACTTTATTTTCTTATGGCTTATGATACAACTGTGTATATATATACTATCATTTCTGTATTAACATCTCCCCGGAGCTTCTGCTTCTGCATTAACTGTTGGGGCATTAGTGGTTATGAAAGCGGCTTCCCAGTCTCTCTGCTTCTAAATGCGAGTAAGTGTTTTTGCATTTGTAGTTCTTAAAGCAGCTTCCCATGCAGCTTCTGCTTCAAAATGCAAAGTGGTGTTTTGGCATTAGTGGTTCTTAAAGCAGCTTCCTAGTGGATCTGCTTCTAAATGCAAGTAAGTGTTTTGGCATTAGTGGTTCTTAAAGCAGCTTCCTAGTGCATCTGCTTCTAAATGCAAGTAATTGTCTTGGCATTAATGATGTGGTTCTTAAACAGCTTCCTAGTGAAACTGCTTCTACATGCAAGTAAGTGTTGGGGTATTAGTGGTTCTTAAAGCAACTTGCCATTGCTTCTGCGAGGACCAGTTGTGTAGCATTTGAACATTCCATCAGCTGCTTTCACAGAGGACACTCTGCCTAGAGCTGTATTTTATCTTGGTCTCCTGTAGACCAATTGGTGTCTGCTTGACAGTGTGGTGCAGATTGGCTGATGCATGCGAAGTGTGTGTAGGAATACTTGATGAGTTTTTGCCATGCCTGATGTCGGTTTCAACGAAGTGTGTACTGATCAGCCATGCCTGGCTAAATAAATGCTGGAAATCTCCAAAGTCATTTCAAACCATGATTACAGACTCCAAATTTGGTGACATATCCATGACTAGTAGTATTTTGTATCAAATAAAAAGTAATGTCTGTTAGTGCTGGTGCTACAAGCAAGAACAAAAGTCATGTCTGTTAGTGCTGGTGCTACAAGCAAGAACAAAGGTCGACAGCACAAATAATGGCAATTTTGACAAGTATTAAATTGTGTGGATATTTCGTTACTTGAGACGATTTGTATCATTGTCTTCTGAAGGTTTCCAAGGTTTTTTTTATAGCAAACATTATATTAAGTACTTTTTGTGTAGATCCTCATTGAGAATATGCAGACCTGAATGGAATTTATTAGTAGAATACAAGGTTTTAAAAATGAAGAAAACATTTTAGTACAGGTGACCGAGTCACTTTTTGTTTAACTAACAGATGGCGCCCCTGTCGCATTACTTGTTTGAAATGAATACTGTTTTTTTTTTGTATTAGCAGTGTTGTGTTGTCACATTTTGTATTGCGTTTGTGGAATTAATATAATTTCCTGTTCCATGTTTTTGCAAGTATGGCACATTAATTTTAAGCTACGAGACTGCTTACTGCGCAAGAGGCAAGCCCGTGATTTTAATTGGTCAGCCCCACTGGTCAATTTCAGTCCAGTTACCCATGCTGCTGGTAGTCATCATTTTGTCTCTTATCATTGTACTAAACCGTTTTAAAAGATCTATTTCTCGAAGATCATGAGTCAACCACAACACAAGGAGACCATACATGGCCATCCTGTTTAATACTGGTTGTTGTTGTCGTTGTCGGTGCTGGTGTTCTAAAATTGGTATACAGTATCATAGTTGTCAACAGATTGGTGAATACACTGAGGAGCTAAGAAGGGTAAACAGGGTTAAAATTGTGAGTCTTCCAAGAACAGCTGATAATGTTTCCTGCTGACCTATAAAGTTGAATTAGTGTGTTGCTGTGCACATCTTATTTCTTCCTCCAGTTGTGAGACTCACCATGCCAAATTTGATTGTTTTATGGGTTTTTACATTAAAAATGATTGGAACAGTTAATTTTGAATTGTTGCTGCTGCACATGTTTGTGACAGGCTAAAAGAGAGTGCTATCGGCACACGTGCTACCCTAGCATGTACCCTGCCAAAGAGCCTTCCTCATGACCATCGACTTAAAACCCACCTGGAAGAAGACCTCATCCCTCCAGCGTACCCTCCTTTTATACCGGGTGCCCTCTAGTGGGTAATTAAATTATGTGTGATGCCCTTCAATGCCTAAATATATCTATTAACCCTATGATACTATGTTACCTTGCTAGTATTGTGTTCAACATTACAAAACCATTGATGAACGTAGACATTATTACTTCTTCATTAAGTTATTGTTGTCATAGCTACAGTGAAACCCTTTCAGACAACTTAATGAGCCTTTATGTAAGATTGATTATATTCCTGCGAGACTCAGATCAGTCATCAGTCAATTAATGTACACATAAAGTATGTCTTTGATGTTTCTATTAAGCAATTAAACATAAATCATATGTTCAAATGTTGTTTTGGTTAGTTAACTTCATGCACACAATATATGTAACTTTGTCAGTAACAGCTGTGAGGATTGAAGCCTCTGTCAGAATTAGTATATCTATCAACAGATGCCTGTGTCACTTATACCTGCATTTTTTTAATGTAAGGCTCATGGTTTGTAAAATAAGAGCCAGATTAGCCACCCGTAAACGCATAACATTGCCTTTATTACCAGTAGTCGTTCTTAAGAAACTAACAGCTGTGAGGATTGAAGCCTAAAGTAACAGCTAAATATTTACTGCCAAATATTATTATTTCACTATATGATTGGCAGCAGAAACAGAATGACCATTGGACCATCTTTGTTTAATGCTGTGCAGCCACCAAGACGGCTACTGGTCTGTCAGTATCAGTCCATGTCAGTCTGTGCAGACACTGAGAGAGCTGTTTGTGTGTATTCCACCTGTCTATGCATGCACATGCACACTATAATTTTGTATTGATCGGCTAGTCATACATTCTGCATCTTGGTGCATCCATGCAATGTGAGCACTGTGGCTACTTTGCCACGTGCTGTCGTATTGCATATGGATTTCCGTTGCCTCAAGCCAACAGACAGAAAGTGTGGGCGCTAGGTGTAGACCTACACACTTACCTAAGTGTGTTGTATTGGAGCTGGGTGTAGACATACACACTCACCTGAGTGTGTTGTGTTGGAGCTAGGTCTAGACATACACACCTGAGTGTGTTGTATTAGAGCTAGGTGTGTGTGTTGTGTTGGAGCTAGGTGTAGACATACACACTCACCTATATGTGTTGTGTTGGAGCTAGGTCTAGACATACACACCTGAGTGTGTTGTGTTGGAGCTAGGTGTAGACATACACACTCACCTGTGTGTGTGTGTGTGCGTTGTGTTGGAGCTAGGTGTAGACATACACACTCACCTATATTTGTTGCGTTGGAGCTAGGTGTAGACATACACACTTACCTATGTGTGTTGTATTGGAGCTAGGTGTAGACATACGGACTCACCTGTGTGTGTTGTGTTGGAGCTAGGTGTAGACATACAGACTCACCTGTGTGTTGTGTTAGTATTTTCAGTTGTAAACAGTACTGTGGTGTGGTGTAAACAACACAGTGGTGCTTTGTAAACAGCACAGCAGCATTTTGTAAACAACACAGCAACATTTTGCAAGCAACACAGTGGTATTGCATAGACAACACAGTGGTGCTATAAAACAATACAGTGGTGTTGTGTAAACAACACAGTGGAATTTTGTATGTGGTACAGTGGTATTACGCAAACAGCACAGTAGGCATTGTGTAAACAATGCAGTGGTTTTGTGTTAACAACTGGTGTTGTGTAAACAACACAGCAGCATTGTGTACACAACACAGTGGTGTTGTGTAAACAACACTGGTGTTGTATAAAAAACATGGCAGCATTGTGTAAACAACACAGTGGTGTGGTGTAAACAATGCAGTGGCATTGTGTAAGTAACACAGCAGCATTATGTAAACAACACTGGTGTTGTGTAAAAACACAGCCACACTGTGTAAACAATGCAGCAGCATTGTGTAAACAACACTGACAGTGTGTAAACAACATGGTGTTTTGTAAACAACATGGTGGTGTTTTGTAAACAACACAGCGGTGTTGTGCCCCTGAATCCCAGTGCGAACCTGTTAAGGTTATGGTTTGGGTTAGATATAGGGTTTGTGTGTGTTATGTATGTATGTATGTATATATATATATATATCAAATAAATAAAAAAAATTAAATAAATAAAAAAAATCCGATTTAAAAAAAAAAATCTGATTAAAAAAAATCATTATATATATATATATATATATATATATATATATATATATATAATGGGATTCCTTCATCATATATATATATATATATATATATATATATATATATATATATATATATATATATATATATATATATATATATATATATATATATATATATACATACATACATACATACATATACAGGGTTGAAAAAATCATGATTTTTTTTAATAAGATTTTTTAGTTAAATCGGATTTTTTCCATTTATTTGATTTTTTTATTTATTTGACTTTTTAAATCTGGTATACACAATGTCATAAAATATTTTACTATCAGGCTATCTGGTGTCAATACAGCTACACAAGTGTGTACATATAAATCAGCGATTAAAAAAACAGAAGTCCAAAAAAAATCATAAATCAATGATTTTTTAAATTGTTTTGGAGCGATTTAGATCATGATTTAAAGCAATGATTTAAATCAAATGATTTAAATCGAACAACCCTGATACACACACATACGTGCACGTATGCATGCATACGTGCATGTTTGCATGCATACGTGCATGTATGTGTACACACATATATATATATATATATATATATATATATATATATATATATATATATACATATACATATACATATATATATGTAAAATCCAATATTGTAGCAATGAGTAGAAACTGTTAAAGCTTGAGATCCTGCCTGTTTTAATTGATCCATTAAATATGGCTACTAGACATTAGAAATATATGTCTAGTAGTAATATGTAGTCTTAACCATGGATTGGCTGATTATTTTACAGTTACCTTGCTATATAATCAGGAATTATCCCAGGGATCATGAAGATGCCATCAGTCCTATTTACAATTTCTTGATTATGATGCTTTTTTGATGTTTATTAATCAGTGGTAGTTTCTGACATGTTCCTTGACATTAACCCTGTACATTAACCCTGTACATTAACCATGTTCATTAACCATGTTCATTAACCCTGTACGTTAATCCTGTACATTAACCCTGTACATTAACCCTGTACATTAACCATGTTCATTAACCCTGTACATTAATCCTGTACATTAACCCTGTATATTAACCGTGTACCTGTCTGGTTAGTAGACCTAAAATATAGCTTTGTGTTTTAACTTACAGCTATTTGTTGCTGCTACAATAGTGTCTACATCTACAAAAAAGCTGTCATTACTGGCAGTGCTACCCAACATGGCAGTGCTACACAACATTCCAATGCTACACAACATGGCAGTGCTGCACAACATTCCAATGCTACACCACATGGCAGTGCTGCACAACATGGCAGTGCTGCAGAACATGGCAGTGATTCACAACGTGGCAGTGCTACACAACATGGCAGTGCTACACAACATGGCAATACTGCACAACATGGCAATGCTACACCACATGGCAGTGCTACACAACAAAGCAGTGCTACACAACATGGCAATGCTACACAACATGGCAGTGCTACACAACATGGCAGTGCTGCACAACATGGCAATGCTACACAACATGGCATTGCTGCACAACATGGCAGTGCTGCAAAACATGGCAATGCTACACAACATGGCAGTGCTACACAACATGGCAATGGTACACAACATGGCCATTCTACACCACATGGCAGTGCTACACAACAAAGCAGTGCTACACAACATGGCAATGCTACACAACATGGCAGTGCTACACAACAATGCTACACAAATGGCAGTGCTACACAACATGACAATGCTACACAATATGACAATGCTACACAACATGGCAGTGCTACACAACATGGCAATGCTACACAACATGGCAATGCTACACAACATGGCAGTGTTACACAACAATGCAACACAACATGGCAGTGCTACACAACATGGCAGTGCTATACAACATGGCAATGCTACACAACACGACAATGCTACACAGCATGGCAGTGCTACACAACATGGCAGTGCTACACAACATGGCAGTGCTACACAACATGGCAGTGCTACACAATAATGCTACACAACATGGCAATGCTACACAACATGGCAATGCTACACAACATGACAATGCTACACAACATGACAATGCTACACAACATGGCAATGCTACACAACATGGCAATGCTACACAACATGACAATGCTACACAACATGGCAGTGCTACACAATAATGCTACACAACATGGCAATGCTACACAACATGGCAGTGCTACACAACAATGCTACACAACATGGCAGTGCTACACAACATGGCAATGCTACACAACATGACAATGCTACACAACATGGAAGTGCTGCACAACAATGCTACACAACATGGCAGTGCTACACAACATGGCAATGCTACACAACATGACAATGCTACACAACATGGCAGTGCTACACAACATGGCAATGCTACACAACATGGCAATGCTACACAACATGGCAATGCTACACGACATGGCAATGCTACACGACATGACAATGCTACACGACATGACAATGCTACACGACATGACAATGCTACACGACATGACAATGCTACACAACATGGCAATGCTACACGACATGACAATGCTACATGACATGACAATGCTACACAACATGGCAATGCTACACAACATGGCAATGCTACACAACATGGCAGTGCTACACAACATGACAGTGTTACACAACAATGCTACACAACCTGACAATGCTACACAACATGACAGTGCTGCACAACAATGCTACACAACATGGCAATGCTACACAACATGGCAGTGCTACACAACATGACAGTGTTACACAACAATGCTACACAACATGACAATGCTACACAACATGACAGTGTTACACAACAATGCTACACAACATGGCAATGCTACACAACATGGCAGTGCTACACAACATGACAGTGTTACACAACAATGCTACACAACATGACAATGCTACACAACATGGCAATGCTACACAACATGACAATGCTACACAACATGGCAATGCTACACAACATGACAATGCTACACAACATGACAATGCTACACAACATGGCAATGCTACACAACATGACAATGCTACACAACATGGCAGGGCAGCTTTGGATGCTTCTGGTTGTTTTCTTTGGAACGTTATTTAAATTCGAGCCAACTGTCAGGTTTAGCCATCAGGTTTAGCCATCAGGGGTGATAGTATATCTGCTATTACCCCTGATGTCATAATAATGGGGCAGTTTCTTTTGTTTGCTTATGATTAGATGAATCTGTTTGAAAGTTTGTCACTTCAGCAGCTTTGCCAGTCGAGATGGTTTGTAGCCTGTAAAGAAAAGTATAATGTATACCAAAGAATGTCAAGTTTATTCACTGTCTCTACAAGGTGTGAGTTTCTCTGAGCTAATCAATGCAAATTTATTATAGGAATAGCATCAACAGTATTCTGATGTTATTACCAGCAACTATGGTCTTTCAGCACATTTCCCCTTTTTTCTGTTTTCCCGGAAATATGTACTTACTGTTATAAAACTCTAGAGCACGGGCACTGAACGCTTAATAATAGGATTCCTTCATTTTGAACGTTATTAGGGGCATGTCTTCTATACTGTACCAGATGGGGGTTGATTGAAATCTACAATAGTTCTGTGAAATAACTGTATTCTTAAAATTTATTCAGGCGGATTTGATAAAAAGGCTCGATGAAGCGGGCCGCAGTAGCACAGTGGTTAGAACGTCAGACTGTCAATGAAGTGGGCCACAGTAGCACAGTGGTTAGAACATCAGACTGTCAATGAAGTGGGCCACAGTAGCACAGTGGTTAGAACATCAGACTGTCAATGAAGCGGGCCACAGTAGCACAGTGGTTAGAACATCAGACTGTCAATGAAGCGGGCTGCAGTAACACAGTGGTTAGAACATCAGACTGTCAATGAAGCGGGCCACAGTAGCACAGTGGTTAGAACATCAGACTGTCAATGACGCGGGCTACAGTAACACAGTGGTTAGAACTTCAGAATGTCAATGAAGCGGGCCACAGTAACACAGTGGTTAGAACATCAGACTGTCAATGAAGCGGGCTGCAGTAACACAATGGTTAGAACATCAGACTGTCAATGAAGCGGGCTACTGTAACACAGTGGTTAGAACTTCAGAATGTCAATGAAGCAGGCCACAGTAACACGGTGGTTAGAACAACAGACCATCAATGAAGCGGGCCACAGTAACACAGTGGTTAGAACATCAGACTGTCAATGAAGCGGGCTGCAGTAACACAATGGTTAGAACATCAGACTGTCAATGAAGCGGGCTACTGTAACACAGTGGTTAGAACTTCAGAATGTCAATGAAGCAGGCCACAGTAACACGGTGGTTAGAACAACAGACCATCAATGTAGCGGGCCATAGTAACACAGTGGTTAGAACATCAGACTGTCAATGAATTGGGCCGCAGTAGCAGAGTGGTTAGAACATCAGACTGTCAATGAAGCGGGCCACAGTAGCACAGTGGTTAGAACATCAGACTGTTAATGAAGCGGGCCGTAGT
The DNA here is from genome assembly GCA_033239005.1 of Lamellibrachia satsuma. Taxonomy (NCBI): domain Eukaryota; kingdom Metazoa; phylum Annelida; class Polychaeta; order Sabellida; family Siboglinidae; genus Lamellibrachia; species Lamellibrachia satsuma. The sequence goes on along the minus strand of BSQZ01000081.1, from coordinate 529,986 downwards.
AGCAGAGTGGTTAAAGTATCAGACTGTCAATGAAGTGGGCCACAGTAGCACAGTGGTTAGAACATCAGACTGTCAATGAAGCGGGCCGCAGTAGCACAGTGGTTAGAACATCAGACTGTCAATGAAGCGGGCCGCAGTAGCAGAGTGGTTAAAGTATCAGACTGTCAATGAAGTGGGCCACATTAATAAAGTGGTGAGAACATCAGACTGTCAATGAAGCGGGCTGCAGTAACAGAGTTGTTAGAACATCAGACTGTCAGTGAAGCGGGCCGCAATAGCAGAATGGTTAGAACATCAGACCATCAGTGAAGCAGGCTGCAGTACTGCTACTGGCCGCACAGTAGTTAGAACATCAGCCTCTCAATTGAGAGGATTAAGGTCTGAATCCTCTTGCTGCCATCTTGACGCTTGAGTAATTTTGTTGGGCAATTGATGTGACCGAATAGTGTTTGCACAGTAATTGAGGTGTGGTTGAATGCTTCCCAGAGAAGTGTTGGAATGAATGTTGGTGTAGGAATGAATAGGTCAGCTACCAAGGTTAGAGGACAGTGCTCACAGTATATAACAAATATTGTAAATGCATCACTTTGCTCTGGCTTGTTTGCTGACAATTTTAAACAAGCACAAGTCAACCCACTTCTTAAGAAGTCAACTTTGCCTAAAGAAAACCTAAACGTTAGAGACCTATTTCTAATCTAAGCTTTATTTCCAAGGTATTTCTAAGCTGAGCCCTGAGCTAGTTTTTTATCATACACCCTGTACTTAACTGATAGATACCAAAGGGTGAAGATAGCTAATTACTTCCAGCAGCACTACCCACTTCACGTGGTGTTCCTCAGGGTTCTGTTCTTGGACCATTACTTTTTACTCTTTACACTACTCCACTCAATTCAGTTATTCAAACCCATAACTTGGACCTATGAACCTTGGACCTATATGCAGATGATACACAAATTTCCCTTTCCTTGGCTACTCTGGATACAAATTGAGTTTCTTATTATTGGTACACAAAAGCAGCATGTTATACTTGATTGTTTTTTCCCCAACACCTATGCTGAGCCAGAATTTCACACCAGCCATATCAGCACGGAATTTAGGAGTCACCTTTGATAATAATACAAAATTTAGACAACTTATTTCACAAACTTGTCACTGCTGCTTTTATCACATTTCTTGACCTTCGTCATATTCACCGTCCGTTTGTTGTTGCCAAAACTACTGTAACTGCTCTTGTTAGCAGTAGGCTTGTTCATTGCAATTCCCTTTATATTGCTTTCCACGGACATCTTGAAACTTCAATGTGTGCAAAATTGATTGTCAATAGTAGTTACCCAGTCTCCTCGTTTCTCTCACTCATTACCACTTCTTAGATCACTGCATTGGCTTCCTGTCCGATATCGCATTATTTTTAAGATCTGTACAATTACCTATCAAGCACTTTTATCCAAGCAACCAGCATATTTACATTCACTGCTCACTCCTCCAAGACAGCCCAGACAGCTTCAATCATCTAATTGTAATCTACTTTTGGTTTCCAGTGTTAAGACAAATATCGGAACTACACGGTGTTGAGCTTTTTCAGTTGCTGCACCGACTCTGTGGAACTCACTCCCTGTTAGTGTTACGGCTGCATGAAATGTAACAACATTTCGCCATAAACTGAAAACCGACAAGTCAGTTTAAATGTGCTTATCCTCCATAGCTCCCCAGCATACCAATCCAACTGTTTACAACTGGAACTGCTTATCGATTATGAACTGTGTGTAGTGATTGTTAACAGCTCTGACAGATAATCTATTAGTATTTCAACTATTTCACTTGCTTTTAATGCAATATATGCTGCTTTTGTGTGCATAAATCTACTTGAACTTTGCTAATATTTTCCCTCACCAGTTGACACAGTATGGTGTCCTGATGCTGAGAAAGTGTGCCGTTGTCATGTTAATTTAGTGTGTAATGTGCATTATCGTGTGTCGCAGAAACTGGCAACCTGACTGCATTAGACACAGTTGACTTCATGGCCCCTGTACTAACAACGTGTGATGTCATTACAAATAACCACACTGGCACGTCACAAACTTGCAAGTCTAGTCAGGTTTTAAGTCGATGACCTCCAACTAAAACTCAAGTTTCAAGTCATCTCTCTGATTTCCAAATCACCAGGGTATACCAATTGCCATGATTGTTGTGGTTTGTCTGTGATAAGTCATGAAAATGGGCCACTCGAGTCAGCCCCAACAACTCGAGTCAGCCCCAACAACTCGAGTCAGCCCCTACATCTCAAGTCATTAAGTCTGCTAATAACGTGAGGAAATTACCAAGTGAACTCATGATTTTAGATTAGGCTGTCTGTGGGCTGTATGTAGGCAGTCTGTAGGCTCTCAGTAGGCTGTCTATAGGCTCTCTGTAGGCTGTCTGTAGGCTGTCTGTGGGCTGTCTGTAGGATGTCTGTGGGCTGTCTGTAGGCTGTCTGCTGGCTCTCTGTAGGCTGTCTGTAGGCTCTCAGTAGGCTGTCTGTAGGCTGTCTGTGGGCTGTCTGTAGGCTCTCTGTAGGCTGTCTGTAGGCTGTCTGTGGGCTGTCTGTAGGCTCTCTGTAGGCTGTCTGTAGGATGTCTGTAGGCTCTCTGTAGGTTGTCTGTAGGCTCTATGTAGGCTCTCTGTAGGCTGTCTGCAGGCTGTCTGTAGGCTCTCTGTAGGCGGTCTGTAGGTTGTCTGTAGGCTGTCTGCAGGCTGTCTGCTGGCTCTCTGTAGGCTCTCTGTAGGCTGTCTGTAGGCTCTCTGTAGGCTCTCTGTTGGCTGTCTGTAGGTTGTCTGTAGGCTCTCTGTAGGTTCTTTGTAGGCTCTCTGTAGGCCGTCTGTAGGCTCTCTGTAGGCTGTCTGTAGGCTCTATGTAGGCTGTATGTAGGCTGCCTGTAGGCTCTATGTAGGTTGTCTGTAGGCTCTCTGTAGGTTGTCTGTAGGCTCTCTGTAGGCTGTCTGTAGGCTCTATGTAGGCTGTCTGTAGGCTCTATGTAGGCTGTCTGTAGGCTCTCTGTAGGTTGTCTGTAGGCTCTCTGTAGGCTCTCTGTAGGTTGTCTGTAGGCTCTCTGTAGGCCCTCTGTAGGCTCTCTGTAGGCTGTCTGTAGGCTCTATGTAGGCTCTCTGTAGGCTCTCTGTAGGCTCTCTGTAGGCTGTCTGTAGGCTCTCTGTAGGCTCTCTGTAGGCTCTCTGTAGGCTGTCTGTTTATACAGTTGATTAACAACACAGACCAAACTTGTGGTTTAAAGATATTTATTATTTTGAGTGAAACAAATGACGCGATTATACAGATATGACCTAGACATGTAAACATGTTCGTGTGTAAATTATTTCAATCCTGCAAGTTCCAGTCAATCATAAAAAAGTAAACAAAAGCTATTGTAGTGGTTCTCGAGTGATTGGTACAAAGCACCATTGACTTGCTCATCACAGGCCCGCTCTTTAATCACCAAATATTGGTCCAGTAACTGAAGATATCTTTTTAGTAATCTGCACTGTACCCCATTTGATACAAATCAATGCAAATGGTGCTAATAAGGACAAAAATACTGCCAAAGTAGTATTGATGAGTGTGAAAAGATGCTACTAATCACTGCATAATGTATCTGCATGTGAATCTGTTACCTGAGACCTTAGTTCCAAAACTCACCACCATGTTTCAGCTGGAAGGATGTATTGTGTGACTCTCTTTTGTAGATCCACGGCTGTGCCTAGTCAGTGCTGCCTCCTAGTGTGCAGTGTAGGCAGCCATGGCTGGCATCGTTGCGTCGACGTTACGACGTCGCACAATTCGCCACAAGTTGTCCGTTGACACAAAGTATCAGGCGATTGACCCAGGACACATCTGTCTGAGTCCCACTGCATCCCACCCGCCTTCCCGATCTCCTTCCCTCATTAAGGCCTTCTTCTCGGATGATGAGGATGAGGCGCGGGTTCATTCAACACACATCTACTTCCATGACTTCTGGCCAACCTGCGAGAACCCGTCCGAGCAGAACCTTCACTTCATCAAGTTGGAAACATTTGAGTAAGTATTTGTTTATAATGTGTTCTAACTGAGGTCAATGGTGCATGACACGGATGTATTAGGGCTCAAAATTAATGGGTGCAAAGAGCAAATTGCACCTGTTGACAGCCATATTGCACCCACAGAAGCTGATAATTCCAAACTATGGTAGCAGTTAATAAGTCTGATTGCACCTGTAGGCATAGCCACTGGTGCATAGCCGCTGCTGCATAGCCGCTGGTGCATAGCCGCTGGTGCATAGCTGCTGGTGCATAGCCGCTGGTGCATAGCCACTGGTGCATAGCCTTGAAGTGATTGCTGCATACTTAAGAATGTTGAACACAGTCACCTTCTTGGACCACAGCTAGTGAAAGTGCAACAAATCATTTGAAACTGTGTTAGATCTATGCTTAATTGTCTTCCTTTCGGGAACACATCAATGTACAAATCAGTAATAAATTATAGAAAGTATGAGGAAAAGTTCAAACAGTTCAAAACAATTGGTGGTTACAGAGCAACAGGTGTCACAGACCTGTACCAAGTTAACAACATGAGGAGCAAACACTTGCTTCCAAAGGCCAACTGCCAACCTCGAGCCCTGTATATTCAGACTGTCTGGTATCTGTCTACACATGTTACATTTGTTCTATGGTATTACATGGACGCTGAAGTAAACATTTAGTGCACAATTCCAAGTCATGGTCTTCTGCACTGGAATAACCTTGTAATGGCTGCTGTAATTGACCATATGTAATTGATATACAAACTCATAATTCACTCATTTTCTGAACTTTTCAATATATATATATATATATATATATATATACATATATATTGGAGAGACATTACTGTACTCAAGACATTACTGTACACGAGACATTACTGTACTCAAGATATTACTGTACACGAGACATTTCCGTACATGAAACATTACTGTACACGAGACATTACGGTACACGAGATATTACTGTACATGAGACATTACTGTGTGTGAGACATTACTGTATTCGAGACTGTACTGTACTCGAGACATTACTGTACATGAGATATTACTGTGTGTGAGACATTACTGTACTCGAGACATTACTGTACATGAGATATTATTGTGCATGAGACATTATTGTGCGTGAGACATTACTGTACTCGAGACATTACTGTACGTGAGATATTACTGTGCGTGAGACATTACTGTACATGAGACATTACTGTGCATGAGACATTACTGTACATGAGACATTACGGTACGATATTATGTCATGAGACATTACTGTACATGAGACATTACGTACATGAGATATTACTGTGCATGAGACATTACTGTACACCGAGACATTACGGTACACGAGATATTACTGTGCATGAGACATTACTGTACTGAGACATTACTGTACATGAGATATTATTGTGCATGAGACATTATTGTGCGTGAGACATTACTGTACTCGAGACATTACTGTACGTGAGATATTACTGTGCGTGAGACATTACTGTACATGAGACATTACTGTGCATGAGACATTACTGTACATGAGACATTACTGTGTGTGAGACATTACTGTACTCTGAGACATTACTGTACATGAGATATTACTGTGCATGAGACATTACTGTGCACGAGACATTACTGTACATGAGATATTACTGTGCGTGAGACATTACTGTACATGAGACATTACTGTGCATGAGACATTACTGTACACGAGACATTACTGTACATGAGATATTACTGTGCATGAGACATTACTGTACATGCGACATTACTGTGCATGAGACATTACTGTATGCGAGACATTACTGTACATGAGATATTACTATGCATGAGACATTACTGTGCATGAGACATTACTGTACTCAAGACATTACTGTACATGAGATATTACTGTGCGTGAGACATTACTGTACATGAGACATTACTGTGCATGAGACATTGTGCGTGAGATATTACTGTACACGAGACATTACGGTACACGAGATATTACTGTGCATGAGACATTACTGTGTGTGAGACATTACTGTACTTGAGACATTACTGTACACAAGATATTACTGTACATGAGACATATGATTGTTGCAATTGATATTGGAACATACAAAGCAATAGTTGACGGGCCTGGCTGAACCTACACAGCATGAGAAATATAATGGATTACGCTAAAATTTTAAATAGTTTTTCACCTCACTTTCCATTAAGATAGCACTAATTTTCAGAGTTGTTTATTTACAAATCAGTTGTCTTCCTCTTGATTAAGATGGCCGTGTTGGGGCATTCTAGTGTTGATTAAACAACTTCCATGTTTCCTGTGTACCAAATTTATTTACAAACTACTATGATAGGCATGGAACGAAGAAAGGCAGAAAATTATGTAAGCCACGTAATGGTGAAAGACACATAATGTCGGTGGATTAATGATGAAAGGCCTGGGATGATGGAAAGCATGGAATGATTGAAGGCATGGAATGAAGAATGACACATAATGATGAAAGGTACGGAATGATGAAAGGCCCAGAATGAAGAAAGGCACTGAATGATGAAAGGCCCAGAATGAAGAAAGGCATGGAATGATAAAAGGCCCAAAATGAAGAAACGCATGGAATGATAAAAGGCCCAAAATGAAGAAACGCACAGAATGATGAAAGACATGGAATGGTGAAAAGCCCAGAATTATGAAAGGCTCAGAATTATAAATGTTTTGGAATGATGGAATGATGAAAGACACATAACGATGGAAGGCATGGAATAATGAAAAGGCAAGGACCAATGAAAGGCATGGAATGTTGGAAGGCATGGAATGTTAGAAGGCATGGAATGTTAGAAGGCATAGATTGATGCAAAATGTCCAAAATAAAGAAATGCACATAAATGATGAAATGATTATGAAAGGCACATAATGGTGAAAGGCATGGAATGTTGAAAGGCCCGGAATGATGAAAGGCACAACATAATGGCAGGGCATGGCATTGTGAAAGCAGGGCATGATTAAAGCAGGACATGGTGAAACAAGACAATGTGAAAGCAGGGCATTGTGAAAGCAGGACATGGTGAAAGCAGGACAATGTGAAAGCAGGGCATTGTGAAAGCAGGACATGGTGAAAGCAGGGTATGATGAAAGCAGGACATGGTGAAAGCAGGGCATTATGCAAGCAGGACATGGTGAAAGCAGTGCATGGTGAAAGCAGCACATGGTGAAAGCAGGGATTGGTGAAAGCAGGACATGGTGAAAGCAAGGCATGGTGGAAGCATGGCTTTGTGGTGAAAACATGGCATTGTAATAGCAGGGCTTGGTGAAAGCAGGGCATGGTGAAACCACACCTTGATGAAAGCAGGGATTGGTGAAAGCAGGACATGGAGAAAGCAAGGCATGGTGGATGCATGGCTTTGTGGTAAAAACATGGCATGGTAACAGCAGGGCTTGGTGAAAGCAGGGCATGGTGAAGGCAGGGCATGGTGAAAGTAGGGCATGATGAAAGCAGGGCATGGTGAAAGCAGGGCTTGGTGAAAGCAGGGCATGGTGAAAGCAGGGCTTGGTGAAAGCAGGGCGTGGTGAAAGCAGGGCATGGTGAAAGCAGGGCTTGGTGAAAGCAGGGCATGGTGAAAACAGGGCTTGGTGAAAGCAGGGCATGGTGAAAGCAGGGCTTGGTGAAAGCAGGGCATGGTGAAAGCAGGGCTTGGTGAAAGCAGGGCATGGTGAAAGGCAAATATATAACAAAGAAGTACATTATTATTTCTGAGATGGTAATGTTTCTGACATCCACATTTTTGTCTTTTTTTTAAGGTATTAAAGTCACCTTTGTGTTTACCCATCATGTAATGACTAGTGATAGAATGACTTGGTTTCAGTTGCATGACTTAAAAAAAAACTGTTTCAGTTCAATTTTAATTTAGCCAAACATCTGGCATTCAACAAAGGCATAAGCTCCAGATGTTGAATTCGGCACTGCAGACACACTTGGATTTGATCCACAAATTTGAAAATGATACAATCAGCAGTATAGACAGTGATTGAACGGATTTTGTAAAAATTTGTTTTGTGATGTATGGATTGTGGCCTTCCTTGATAGATGTTGTCCTTAAAGTAACACAAAAGTCATGATTTTGGGGTTATGCACCTAAAAGAGTTAATAAAACTACAATAAAAAATATTACGCTTGTGGTTTTCTTAGAATTTGTTCTCAAAGTGGAATATTCTGGTCAAGTCTCAATTTAACTGTGTGCTGACATGTTAATCAGTGTGACCAATAAGCACCTGTGCAATTCTCAGAACTTGGTAACCTAGACTACCAAAATGACGTATTAAGCAACTGTATTACACAATTAACAAAAACTCTTCAGTAAAATGTGCTGCTCAGAAATTGATATTATCCTAATATTGTCAATTTCTGGCATAGCAGCACATTTAACATATTTTGGCCTAATCATTAGGCTAAAATATGTTACATTAGTGGAGTTTGGATGCAAACAACATGGCCATATCCTATTGGCAAGTATGGGATTACGTGTTTACAAATAGATTTTCATTTAATTTTTTAATATTGCCAGACTATTGATGTAGGGTTATCTGAAAGATGTAAGGTTATCATCTGGTGCAGTCCAAGAAATTAAAATGCTATTTGTTCAACAAGGTTTTCCTAGAAAACAACTGGTGTGATATTCTTAATTGTTGTTACAAATGGTTATGTTTTAGTAACTCATATAGGTGCATAGGCCCAAAACCATGACTGTTTCCCTCTAATATAGCCCCAAAGATAGAAGTCTGAATGTGACAGGTCAGGTGAGTGCATCAAATTCAAGTGTGTCTGCAGGCTAACTCCAGGAGCATCCATGGGCTTAAACGCAGCCATGGACTCCATTAAAGGTATTGCTGCGAAACAGTAGTCATGCATCAAGTGATCAAGTGATGTAAATGTTTATGAAAGAGGGTGTTAATAAACAGGCAATTAAGGAAATTACATCAAGTTGCAAATGTCTTTTGAAATATGGATCTAACATCATTCATTGGCTAAATTTTGTACATAAAAACACTTCAATGGCAGGTTGTGGGAGAACTGTTATACAGAAGCGGAACTGTAGTATGTCTGTTGCTATTAACATGTGATGGAGAATAACCATTCCAAATCTCAGATTAAGGAAGTTATATTAAGTTGTAAATGTCTTGTGAAATACCACTTTATTATATATTAATAAACATGTTTATTTTCCACCAATCAATTGTTGCATTTAATATTATCAATAAATATTAATGTACATGCACTGTGTTCTAACATTGGTAGATGACAAAATGGATGCGACTAAATGACATCAAAACATGGTAATTATGTTATCATGTCATTTAATCACGTCCATTAAACATATCAATTATTGACGTGCCCATCAATAAAGACAAACAGTGATTTATTTAGAGTTATACGTTTGATCTTATTCATGCATTAAAATGTTGATGTTTGATCTACATTGTCCCCACCCACATACTACCATGTTAACCCTAACCTTAATCACCCTCCTTTATCCCGCCGGACTGCAATGTCTTTCTAGCTGTGCTATAACTCTGCTCCCGGCACAGCTGTCTCCAGCAAACACTAATCACAGCTTGATTTACTGAATTTAATCCAAAACTAACAATTAAGTGTATACTAGCCTCAGTGGACATGTTTAGTAACCTCATGGACATGGGTGTTAACCCCAGTTGACCTGGTGGGGGCCACAGGAGGCAAAGCTAGACCAACTGTGCACAAGCATTCAGTAAAGTTTCCCTCTGAGGACTGACCTGCCCTGAACACATTAATCAGCCATTGATTTATATCAACCTTGAGTGGACAGACATCACAACGGAGTCAGACTGAGAGAGTGTTAAATACAGACTCACTGTCGTCATATTGCATTATCAATATTTTATTAAAATAACTTCTTACATAGATGCAATTCATGTTGAAACGTGCCGGGTCAAAGAATTTACTCTGGCTCACATAGTGTTGGCATAGTTCAGTATTGATTATAGCCATGGTATATAATGTGTGTAGTTTCAGTAATATATACAATATATGTCTTGTTTCTTTTATACAGGGTCTTCATGTGTTTAATAAGATTTAACAAGACTGCCATCCAAGGCAATGGCCCAGTTGGCAAGTGGACAAGGAAGCCATTGGCTTATCGAGAGTCCAACAATTTTTCATCTGTGTAACCCGCCCTTCTGAGATATATATATTTTTGTTTTTAGACATAATTCACGCTCCTAGCATTTACACAATCTGTAGATACTCTGTTCAATTCAGTTATTGTCCAGTACACTGATCCTTCATTCGTGTTACCTCATGTTACCTCATGTTACCTCATGTCCTCTAGGCTCTACTGTTGTTACTGGTTCTACTACATGAGCATTGTGTGTAGGGTTAGGATTTCTTTGAGATTATTAACACCCCTGAGAAGACATACAGTGAAACATGTGTGGGGTTAGGGTTTCATTGAGATTATTAACACCCCTGAGAAGACATACAGTGAAACATGTGTGGGGTTAGGGTTTCATTGAGATTATTAACACCCCTGAGAAGACACTGAAACATGTGTGGGGTTAGGGTTTCATTGTTAACGCCCCTCAGATGACATATGGTGAATATACCAATTTATGCTCTGGGGGCTTTCCATCTCAGATGAACCAAGAGTAGAAATCTTGTTGCACTCATATGTTTTAATTCGACCAACATTTTACCATAATCCACAGGTCAACATAACTACACATGTCAAACCATAGGGCTGTAGCTTGAATAGTTATGACCATTTCAAATTTTGCAGATTCTGTCATTTTTGCCAATTTTTAGAAATCATGAAGATTTTGGTTCTACTTAAAATACCAATACCTGGTAATAAAAAAACTATGCAAGATATTTGGCCTGCTTATTTTCCATATTATGTAGATAGTAACGTACATACTATAGTTCCACTTCTATATATTAGCTCTCCCACAATCTGCCATTGAAGTTGTGAAATTGAGACAATGAGTCATTTTAAACCCATATTTCAACAATAAAACAAGCTGTGTGGCCATGGAGCTAAAATTCCAATTATTTTTTATTTGAAAGGCAGATACATGCCTGTGAAAGGCAGGTACATGCATGTGAAAGGCAGGTACATGCCTGTGAAATGCACCATATTTGAATTCCCTATTCAAATGGCATAATTTTAAAAAAAATATTTCGGATGGGCACATTTTGTGTTTCTGAGTGTCACGTGTAGGGGTAGCGTTTCTTTGTTAACACCCCTGAGAACATGTACAGTGAAGATAACCAGTCCCCCTCTGCAGTAAGCAACACATAATGTATCAGTTTATATGCACTTTGCAACATCTGCAGAGTTGCTTTGTAAGAAGCATTGGGGTTACGTACTTGTTAATGTGGTCTTCTCTCCGGAAGTCTACTGCCCATATTTAATCACTTAAATGATTGCTTTTATGCCTCATTTTCTGGATGAAATAGTACTGGGACTTTTGGCACACGAATGTCCTTGATTATATTAACACATTTATCTACGAGAAATGCATGAACATCACATATTCTTACTTTTTTCTGGCAGTAACATTGAAATGACAAGCCAGTCCCCAAAAGGCAGTCTTACATGTGAGGCGTTTATTAAAATTCAAAATAAAAACATTTAGTTAAGAGCAGTTTTGTGCTGCCATCTAGTTGGTAGTGGTGGAGGTAAAACAGTTTTGCATAAAAACGCGTTAGGACTGATGAAATACCAGTTTTCCTCTCTATCACATAACATTGAGTGGCACAAAACACGATATACATACATTTATTACGAGACGGACAAAATTAATATAATGTGTTTTGCAAATAAATGCCTCATGTGTTCCTGACTTGTGATTGTGCTGGATTCTTCTTACAAAAGTAGTGCATTTCAAATGTGCACCACCAGATCAAGTAATTCTGATTCAAGATCAAGTAGTGCTGATTCAAGGTCAAGTAGTGCTGATTCAAGGTCAGGCTCTGTTAACTTACAATCTTTGCGAGGAAAGCTGGTTTCAAGCCGATCAGTTTTTTCTGATGATTTAATTCTCATTTTGGGAATACATGCATCACGTGCACATTCTATGAGTGCTTTTCATTATATACATCTCCTATAGTGATCTTCATTAGAATTCTTGTTATAATTTCCAGCAGTTTAATGTTAGAGTACATATTAAGACATCCAAAATTCAGAAAATGCCAGATGTAAATTTGTAAGCAACTCTGATTATGGAGTTATTCAGAATGGCTGAAAACTGGGAGTAACTGTGTTTGACAAAGGCCTACTTTAATGGATGGACAAAGACGATTGTAATAATATTCCTGTGAGAAGAGACGATTGATCTTTGTCAGTAATGTTTTACAGAATAAATCCGTTAGTGTTTTGCATGAATCATTGTTTGATCGCGTGCTGCATGAATACATGAATATATGATTCCATTGTTATGCATAAATGCTGGTATTTGCATAATGTGGATGAATGCACAAAGCAGCTCATTGTTGTTGGAAAAGTTAACGAATAGATTGCAATCAACATTTACATTAAGGGGCCTGTAAAATTTTGATAGTGGAATGTCAGTTCTGTATGTGCATACATGTGTGCATGCGTGCGTGCATGCATGTGTACTTACGTGCATGTGTACATGTGTGTGTACATGCATGTGTGTGTGTGTGTGCGTGCATGCATGCGTGTGTGTGTGTGTGTGTGTGTAGGGTTTGCATGTATAGGGTGTGCATGCGTGCGTTCTATGATGTGTGCATTCTATGCATGCATGCATGTTGTGCATGCATGTGTATGTGCGTACAGGCAGCTTGACATGTCTTGTCAACCAAAATCACAAATTTTTAACATACTTTGCACTCAATAAATATTCATTTTGTTATAGAATACGAAAATCTTTTCTTTGCCTAACATTTAAGAAATTGCATTGTCAGATGAACTTTGATTTAACATGTGACAGGAGCTGAAGATGTGGACCCAGAACAATGGGTTTGTGTGACACACTAACAAAACTTTATTGACCTCACACATTAGTATCTAACTAGACACGTACACTGGGCTAGCCCTATTCTAGTCTGGATGCACAGAGCTTATAAAGTCAATTATTATAAAGAGATTCAACCAGTTATCTTAATGGTGGATAAGAACATGTCTGTTTTCACTGCATTGGGTGATCTAATCCAAATATCACACTGACAATAGTAGAAAGATCAGTAGTTTTTTATAGTCTATATAACAATATGTCTAGTTAAAAAAAAATTAGAAAAGGAAGCAGATTATGATGAAGCACAATAACACAAAAATACAAAATGCTATAAAGGAAGTTAGTTAAGGGGAATGTATCATATTGGGATATTTTAACCATGAAATGGAAATCTCTAGAGAGTACAGGGGGTGAGGACCAACAATTTCTATTTTTAATTCAGGATAGCTTCCTTACTCAGCACGTGCTAGAACCAACCAGGGGAGAAAATGTATTAGATATAGTTTTATCATCACAAAAAGAATTAGTGGACAATGTAAAAATACATGAACCATTGGGTAACAGTGACCACAATCAAATACATTTTGACATCAATGTAAAATCAGAAAGTAAAAATAAAAAACGTATAGGAGAAACTTCCACAAAGGTAACTATAAAGATATGAAAAAATACTTAACAAAGCTAGATTGGAATAACATGCTGATGAATAAGACCGCAATTGAATGTTGGAATATTCTAAAATATGAAATTGAGAGTGTCATCGATAAACTTGTTCCCTAGAAAAACCAAGGAAAATGGTCTAGAAAGAAACACTTGTCAAAAGAAGCTATTAGAAAAATAGTGTTTAAGTAAACTATCTGGAGGGTTTATAGGCGTACCAGAAAGGATGAAGACTATGCAAATTACAAAGAGGCACTTAACTTAGCTACAACTGAAATTATAAAATCTAAAACAACCTAAAAGAAAAATTGGCAGGTAATAAAAAAAATGACAGCAAGAGTTTCTATGCTTATGTAAGGAGTAAACAGAAAGTTCGAGATAAGGTCGGACCACTGGAAAACAACAGGGGAAACAACTTCAGATGGGTTTCAAATGGCAGAGGTCCTGAATGAGTATTTCAACTCAGTTTTACCACAGAAGATATCAGCTCACTTCCAGTTCCATTTACTAAATTTGAGGGCAATAAATCAGAACATTTAGGGCAGTTATTTGTAACTCCTGGAATGATAGCAAACAAAATTAAGAAGATGAAAGATAATAAATCACCTGGAGTTGATGGGATACCACCAAAACTGCTTAAGGAAATTGTTGAGCAAATTAGTACACCACTTGCAAAATTTTTTAACTTGTCACTAGAAGAAGGAATAGTTCCTTCAGAATGGAAAGAAGCAAACATTACGCCACTATTTAAGAAGGGAACGAGGAACAAGCCAGAAAATTACAGACCAGTGAGTTTAACATCAGTTGTATGTAAATTACTCAAAACATTAATGAGAGACCACATGGTGGAATTCCTTGTAAAACATAATTGAATAAATACATCTCAACATGGGTTCCTAAAAGCAAGGTCATGTCTAACCAATCTCTTATGTTTTTTTGAAGAAATTACAAAGTGGGTAGATGATGGGTCACCAGTGGATGTTGTCTACTTAGATTTTCAGAAAGTTTTCGATAAAGTGCTACACCAAAGATTGTTACTTAAACTAAAAGCCCATGGTATAGGTAATTATGTAATCAACTGGATAGAAAAGTGGCTTACACACAGAAGACAGAGAGTAATAGTAAATGGTGAGATTTCAAACTGGAAATCAGTTTTGAGTGGGGTACCACAGGGATCAGTATTAAGCCCTATACTGTTTCTAATATATATATATAAATGATTTAGAAGATGATGTATCTAGCAAAGTATTAAAATTTGCAGATGACACAAAACTATTCAGAAAGGTTACAAATGATACAGATAAACAAAGTTTACAGGATGATCTAGATAAATTAGTTAAATGGTCAGACAAATGGCAAATGTTATTAAATTTTGGGAAGTGTAAATGTAATGTATACACATAGGACATGGAAACATGGACGAAGAATATAAAATGGGGGATGCTGTACTAGGTAGAACCACAAAAGAAAAGGACTTAGGAGTAACATTTAGTGCTGCATGAAAGTTTCAGAGCAATGTGGGATTGCTGCTTCGAAAGGAAATCAAATTCTAGGGCTAATTAGGAAAACTATCATGTATCAGGAGAAACAGTTAATTGTACCCCTGTACAAAGCAATAGTTAGACCACATTTGGAATATTGTATTCAAGCATGGAGGCCATATCGTAAAAAGGACATAGACAAGCTAGAAAGAATACAACGAAGAGCAACTAAAATTATTCCAGAATTGATGGACCTTAGTTACGAAAGTCGCTTATTACAATGTGGTTTGACAACACTAGAGACCAGGAGACTAAGAGGAGACCAAATAGAAGTGTTTAAAATAGTGAACGGTTATGAGGATGTTGATAGGAATATGTTCTTCAAACTTAAAGAAGGCAGTAGAACC
This sequence comes from Lamellibrachia satsuma, assembly GCA_033239005.1. NCBI lineage: Eukaryota > Metazoa > Annelida > Polychaeta > Sabellida > Siboglinidae > Lamellibrachia > Lamellibrachia satsuma. The sequence continues at coordinate 514,430 of BSQZ01000081.1, read as the reverse complement.
AGAGGACACAAAGCAGCATTAGTTAAGGAGCAGTGTAGGTTGGACATGAGAAAGTATTCTTTCTCACAGAGGGTGATAAATGAATGGAACAAACTGCCAAATGATTGTTGTAATGCTAGTAGTGTGAATATGTTTAAAAATAGAATTGACAGATATTTGATAAGGGCGGGCTACACATAGATGAGAAAATTGTTGGACTCTCGATAAGCCAATGGCTTCCTTGTCCACTTGCCATCTGGAACTTGTTCGAGATGGCAATCTTGTTAAATCTTGTTAAATCTTGTTAAAGTTGCAAACAGTGATATGTGGCTACCTTCCTAAAGAGTTATGGATTGGGATGGCAATCTTGTTAAATCTTGTTAAATCTTCATTATGCCAGAGATCTGGTTCCATTATCCTAGCAGAGCTATTTCCATCGTTTCAGGGATCTAATTCTATTGTTGCAGAAGATCTATTTTTGTTATTGCAGAGGATCTATTTCCAATATACCAGAGGATATTTTAACATTATCCCAGGGATCTGTCTGCATTGGTCCTGAGGATGTTGAAATCACAACTGTTTTTATAATTGTGTACTGATTTCATTACGTATGCATACCTGAAAGGTATGGTTACTGACTGAGGACATGTGGCACGGAAGCACAGGTGGTCTGGGTGAATGGTTCATTTCGTCACGTTATTTACGTGTTTGCACAATGAATGGCAAAAAGATATCACCTCATGAGGCAGTGAGGTGAACCATTGAAGTTGTCTCTAATTCATCTTTGTAAATGTCCTTTCTAGGCTCATTGTCAACACTAGGTTTTTATAGTCTGTATGATAATATGTATATTGCTTTATGTCTGGATGGCGATAATAACTAGCCGCAGCCTTGCTGCCCTGAATTATGAAGTTATGTTGGTGCACATTGCATCATTGCCAGTGGACAATGTGTGATACACCTAAGTTGGTCCATGTTGCACCACTACAGAGGGACAATGTGTGATACACTTATGTTGATCCACATTGCACCACTGCCGACGGACAATGTGTGATACACTTATGTTGGTCCACATTGTACCACTGCCAAGGGACCATGTGTGATACACTTATGTTGGTCCATGTTGCACCACTACAGAGGGACCATATGTGATACACTTATGTTGGTCCACATTGCACCACTGCCAAGGGACCATGTGTGATACACTTATGTTGGTCCACATTGCACCAAGTGTGATACTTATATTGGTCCACATTGCACTACTACAGAGGGACCATGTGTGATACACTTGTGTTGGTCCACATTGCAACACTGCCAAGGGACTACATGTGATACACTATGTTGGTGCACATTGCACCACTGCCGATAGACTCATATACTGAATCATACGCCTTTGATTTACAACATCTTTCGTCTCATACTCCGTCAATGGGGCCACTGAGATTTCTTTTATTACTGCCAAGAGGACATTTTTTTAACTGTCTTGCTGTCTGGATTAGTTTGATTTGTTCACCTTTCATCGTCTGTGGTATGTAAGACGCCAGACAAGTCCCCAGAGCATTGTTAACAGCTATTATGGCTCCCGTTGGACTGCTGCACACACAACTTCAAATCTGCTGCTTAATTTGATGCATGTGATTTCTGCGTCGTTGCCTACTTGCCAGATGCTTTCTTATGCAATTTACCCTGAAAAAGTGGTTTTGTAGAGAGTGATTATGCGAGCTCGATGTGTGATTTATCGGATGAGTAGATGGGAGAATTAAGGTGAGCCTGAGGCAAGACAATCTCCTCATGTTTATCCAGGAGGGAGATGGCATCTGGAATGAACCTTCATTTGTTGCACAAGTGGACAAAAACACTGCCGTAGATAATGTTTTGGGTGTTGTTGATTGCTGCTGCTGTGAGCATCAGATCCTGACATGTACACACACTCATCAACAATATACATAAATGTTTAATATCTGCATAAAGATTTAATGTGAATTATTTTGTGCTGAACGTGGGTAATGTTTGCTGTTGTCATGCCTCTGACCACGTCCTTAAATAGACCACATCCTTAACTAGACCACATCCTTAACTAGAACACGTCATTAACTAGACCACGTCCTTATAGACCACGTCCTTATAGGCCATATCCTTAACTAGACCAACTCCTTATAGACCACATCCTTAACTAGACCATGTCCTTATAGACCACGTCATTAACTACACCATGTCCTTATAGACCACATCCTTAACTAGACCACATCCTTATAGACCATGTCCTTAACTAGACCACGCCCTTATAGATCACGTCATTAACTAGACCACGTCCTTATAGACCACATCCTTAACTAGACCACGTCCTTAACTATACGATGTCTTTAACTAGACTGTTCATAACATGAAGCCTTTTCACACACAGCAATAGAAATATTGAAATATTTATTATGGAAACCACCAACACTTTCAATGCCTCATGATGCTGTCAATTTCATATGACCCTGTCAATGTCTCATGACCCTGTGAACACATCATTACCCAGTCAACACCTCATGACCCTGTCAATGTCTCGTGATCCTGTCAATGTCTCATGACCCAGTCAGTGTATCATGACCCTGACAATGTATCATGACCCTGTCAACACACCATGACCCTGTCAATGTCTTATGACCCTGTCAACACATCATGACCCAGTCAATGTATCATGACACTGTCAATGTCTTGTGACCCTGTCGATGTCACTCTGTATCTAGTGTGTGTGCCATGTTTCTTTGAGGTGTTGTATTAAAAATTCAATAATTAGTGATTTTGTTTTGCACGCAGCTTGAGATGAGGCTGGGACGCATTTATTGATTGTGTGGTCAACATACCAGCACAGTAGCATACCAGCGGCACAGTAGCATACCGGAAGCACAGTAGCATACCGGCGGCATAGTAGCATATTGGCAGCACAGTAGCATACCGGCAGCATAGCATACAGGTGTCATATGAAATATGGACCTCCCTCATATTTGGACCCTTGGGTCCACATTTCATATGAAATTTAGACCCATGGTACAAATCTCATCATGATATTTGGACCCCAACTATAAAAGTACCTGCTGTCCTCAATGTCGAAGTATATGAAATATTATCATAATTAACTAATATTTCATAATTGTGGCCATTTACCTATTCGTACAAAGGTACCCTAAAGGAGGAGGGGAAAGACCCACGTAAAATTTATTTTTATGTTATGTGCAAAATATGACCACCATTGCATCATGCAACGCCACACAGTGTACTGTTACGGAACTTGTGTTGCTTTTTAAGTTGTACAACCGTTGACCGGCGGTGCTGCAGGACAGAACAACAACTTGTAAATTCACAATTTTTTTTAGCCAAATACAAATTGCTTTAGCCAATTTTTTTCAGCCGTCAAGACAACAACAAACGCTCATGTATTCTGCATGCTTTTCAACGAAAATGCTGGTGGCCAAATTGGCTCAAATGCATAACTTTTGTTTAGCCAAATCTGATGTCATGTGGCCCATGGCCCAAATGGCCACAGTAGCACTATGTATAATTAGGATGGGGTCAACATTTGCTGTCAACACAGTGTTGTGCGGTTCTGCTGTCACCACAGTGTCGTGTGGTTCTGCTGTCACCACAGTGTCATGTGGTTCTGCTGTCACCACAGTGTCGTGTGGTACTGCTGTCACCAGTGTTGTGTGGTTCTGCTGTCACCACAGTGTTGTGTGGTTCTGCTGTCACCACAGTGTTGTATGGTTCAGCTGTCACCACAGTGTTGTATGGTTCAGCTGTCACCATAGTGTTGTATGGTTCTGCTGTCACCACAGTGTTGTATGGTTCAGCTGTCACCACAGTGTTGTATGGTTCTGCTGTCACCACAGTGCTGTATGGTTCTGCTGTCACCACAGTGTTGTATGGTTCTGCTGTCACCACAGTTTTGTATAGTTCCGCTGTCACCACAATGTTGTGTGGTTCTGCTGTCACCAGTGTTGTGTGGTTCAGCTGTCACCACAGTGTTGTATGGTTCTGCTGTCACCACAGTGTTGTATGGTTCAGCTGTCACCACAGTGTTGTATGGTTCTGCTGTCACCACAGTGCTGTATGGTTCTGCTGTCACCACAGTGTTGTACGGTTCTGCTGTCACCACAGTTTTGTATAGTTCCGCTGTCACCACAATGTTGTGTGGTGCTGCTGTCACCAGTGTTGTGTGGTTCAGCTGTCACCACAGTGTTGTATGGTTCTGCTGTCACCACAGTGTTGTATGGTTCTGCTGTCACCACAGTGTTGTATGGTTTGGCCGTCGCCACAGTGTTGTGTGGTTCTGCTGTCACCACAGTGTTGTATGGTTTGGCCGTCGCCACAGTGTTGTGTGGTTCTGCTGTCACCACAGTGTTGTATGGTTCAGCTGTCACCACAGTGTTGTATGGTTCTGCTGTCACCAGTGTTGTATGGTTCTGCTGTCACCAGTGTTGTATGGTTCTGCTGTCACCACAGTGTTGTATGGTTCTGCTGTCACCACAGTGTTGTATGGTTCTGCTGTCACCACAGTGTTGTATGGTTCTGCTGTCACCACAGTGTTGTATGGTTCTGCTGTCATGACTGTGTTGTATGGTTCTGCTGTCACCACAGTGTTGTATGGTTCTGCTGTCACCACAGTGTTGTATGGTTCTGCTGTCACCACAGTGTTGTATGGTTCTGCTGTCACCACAGTGTTGTATGGTTCTGCTGTCACCACAGTGTTGTGTGGTTCTGCTGTCACCACAGTGTTGTATGGTTTGGCCGTCGCCACAGTGTTGTGTGGTTCTGCTGTCACCACAGTGTTGTATGGTTCAGCTGTCACCACAGTGTTGTATGGTTCTGCTGTCACCAGTGTTGTATGGTTCTGCTGTCACCAGTGTTGTATGGTTCTGCTGTCACCACAGTGTTGTATGGTTCTGCTGTCACCACAGTGTTGTATGGTTCTGCTGTCACCACAGTGTTGTATGGTTCTGCTGTCACCACAGTGTTGTATGGTTCTGCTGTCATGACTGTGTTGTATGGTTCTGCTGTCACCACAGTGTTGTGTGGTTCTGCTGTCACCACAGTGTTGTATGGTTTGGCCGTCGCCACAGTGTTGTGTGGTTCTGCTGTCACCACAGTGTTGTATGGTTCAGCTGTCACCACAGTGTTGTATGGTTCTGCTGTCACCAGTGTTGTATGGTTCTGCTGTCACCAGTGTTGTATGGTTCTGCTGTCACCACAGTGTTGTATGGTTCTGCTGTCACCACAGTGTTGTATGGTTCTGCTGTCACCACAGTGTTGTATGGTTCTGCTGTCATGACTGTGTTGTATGGTTCTGCTGTCACCACAGTGTTGTATGGTTCTGCTGTCACCACAGTGTTGTATGGTTCTGCTGTCACCACAGTGTTGTATGGTTCTGCTGTCACTACAGTGTTGTATGTTTCTGCTGTCATGACTGTGTTGTATGGTTCTGCTGTCACCACAGTATTTTGTGGTTCTGCTGTGACCACTGTGTTGTGTGGTTCTGCTGTCACAAGCATTTATTACCACTGATCTGTGGTCTGCAGAAACCAGGGTCTTCAGTGGCCTCCTTGATTGATAGTCTGGCCTTGTCTGCCTGCTGCAGGTAATTAGCCAGTGCCAGATAAATTGCATCTGTCAATGATTCCATCCATTTGGTCCAGTCAGCAATCTTCCTTTGCAGGCTGGTGTCAATTATTAGCATATAGATATTTTCTAATGTTTCTCATTAGTGCTATAATGTGTGCACATATGACAGATGGAATGTGTGCACATATGATAGCTGTAATGTGCACATATGACCACTGTAATGTGTGCACTTATGATAGCTGTAATGTGTGAACGTATGACAGCTGTAATGAGTGCACGTATGACAGCTGTAATGTGTGCACATGACAGTTGTAATGTGTGCAAATGTCAACAGCAGACTGAGGGCAACCTCTGGTTACTGCAGTCTGGATTTCTGGGCTAGCTCTGCTGTTGTAACCTGTTTAGCCATTTTGGCTAAAGCCCCTAGATGTTTGTTTTGTCAAATACAAATTTCTTTAACCAAATTGTTTAATATGCATCAAGAAAAGAATGCTCGTGCATTCTGCATGCTTTCCTACGAAAATACTGGTGGCCAAATTGGCTCAAATGGGTAACTTTTGTTTAGCCAAATCCGATGCCATGTGGCCAATAGCCCAAATGGCTAGTCTACGATGTAAACCACACAGACACTCAATAGTTCCTCAGCATGGTTTATGTGATTTGATAGTTTGATGTGACTGTGGCTGGTTCCTCAGCATGGTTTATGTGATTTGATAGTGGGATGTGACTGTGGCTGGTTCCTCAGCATTGTTTGTATGATTAGCATGGTTTATATGATTTGATAGTGTGATGTGACTGTGGCTGGTTCCTCAGCATGGTTTATATGATTTGATAATGTAATGTGATTGTGCCTGGTTCCTCTGCACGGTTTATATAATTAGCATGGTTTATATGATTTTATAGTGTCTGTGGCTGTTTCCTCGGCATGGTTTATGTGATTTGATAGTGTGATGTGACTGTGGCTGGTTCCTCGGCATGGTTTATATGACTTGATAGTGTGATGTGATTGTACCTGGTTCCTCGGCATGGTTTATATAATTAGCATGGTTTATATGATTTGATAGTGTCTGTGGCTGTTTCCTCCTCATGGTTTATGTGATCTGATAGTGTGATGTTATTGTGCCTGGTTCCTCGGTATGGTTTATATAATTAGCATGGTTTATATTAATTGATAGTGTCTGTGGCTGTTTCCTCGGCATGGTTTATGTGATTTGATAGTGTGATGTGACTGTGGCTGGTTCCTCGGCATGGTTTATATGATTTGATAGTGTGATGTGACTGTGGCTGGTTCCTCGGCATGTTTATATGATTTGATAGTGTGATGTGACTGTGGCTGGTTCCTCGGCATGGTTTATATGATTTGATAGTGTGATGTGACTGCGGCTGGTTCCTCAGCATGGTTTATGTGGTTTGATACTGTGATGTGACTGTGGCTGGTTCCTTTGCATGGTTTACGTGATTTGATAGTTTGATGTGACTTTGGCTGGTTCCTCAGCATGGTTTGTGTGATTTAGGAGTGTGTCAGTGACCTAGATGCAACACTGCATGGATAGATCTTATTGCAGTGTCCCATGCTCAGGGAAAGTATCATATTTATATTGCATGTAAAATCAATGGCCATATATATGTAGTGATAATGCTCTGGTTTGATCTACTGTCCACGAGAGGTGGCGATCGATGGATGTCTGCCAAGTAACAACTGCCATCATTATTGCTGTGGCAAAGTCTAGTAATGGCCTGAGAAATTGTGATGTGATTCAGAAGTGGGCTTTCACGATGTGATTATTGCTCTGTAGGGGCCCATTGCAGTGCAGTAGCTTATCAGAAGACTATGTTATGTGGACAAACCTGGGAGGCTTTGTGTCTTTTAATCACCGTCCACTACTTGGCCCATTGCCTTCGTCTCTCTCCAGTACATGGCTCAGTGTGTTCATCCCTCCACTACTTAGCCTGGTGCCTTCATCCTTCCACTGCTTGGCCTGGTGCCTTCATCCCTCCACTACTTGGCTTGGTACCTTCATCCCTTCACTGCTTGGCCCAGTGCCTTCACCCCTCCACTACAAGGTCCAGTGCCATCATCCCTCCACTGCGTGGTCTGGTGCCTTCATCACTCCACTACTTGGCCCAGTGCATTCACCTCTCCAATACATGGCTCAGTGCGCTCATCCCTCCACTGCTTGACCTAGTGCCTTTATCCCTCCACTATTTGCCCTGGTGCTTTCAACTCTCCACTGTTTGGTCCAGTGCGTTCACCTCTCCAATACATGACTCAGTGCCTTCATCCCTCTACTACTTGGTCCAGTGCCTTCATCCCTCCACTGCTTGGCCTGGTGCCTTCATCCCTCCAGTACTTAGCCTAGTACCTTCATTCCTCCACTGCTTGGCCTGGTGCCTTCATCCCTTCACTACTTTGCCTGGTGCCCTCACAAAACATAGCTGCTTTTGGACAGATAACACAATTATTAATGGATCTTCTCAGAGAAATGTGTGGGTTGTGAATAAATGTTCAGCATCAATAAAAAACAACAGGCAAGTGTTTCCTTCAACACTAGTTGTCACGTTGACTCTCAAATATAATACATGACACTGTGGACACTGTCATGTGGACACTGTCACTTGGAAACTGTTACATCGACACTGTCACGTGGACACTGTCATGTGGAAACTGACACGTGGACACTGTCACTTGGAAACTGACACGTGGACACTGTCACTTGGAAACTGTTATGTCGACACTGTCACGTGGACACTGTCATGTGGACACTGTCACGTGGACACTGTGACAGTGTCATATGGAGACTAACTTCTGTCTTTAAAATGTTCATGTACAATGATGACATTGTGTTCACTTTCAGCACTCTCATACCAAAGGCGAATCTGTGGATACAGAACAACATGAACATCCGTTTGGTCAGGTGCGAGACAATTGAAAAGAAAGTGTGTCACATTGATGATGTCGGCTCAGACGAAGTGATGTTTGTTCCCAAAGGAAACCACGCTATTTACGTCAAAGGCCTTAGGTATGTGTGTGCCTGTGTTGACATTGTACATTGTTTTATTTCGTCGAAGGATAACAGTCTTGTCTGCAGTGAAACCAAAGCCCCCACAGACGCCAGACAAGGCAAAGCCTGCAGTGTAGGACAGTGTAGGACAGTGTAGGACAGTGTAGGACAATGTACTGAATGAAAAAGACAGTAACAAAGAGCATATATTGTTAACAGTTTTATAGAATAGCATCTTTTATCTGAATGCCTGTTCCTAGACTGTGAAACATATGCTTTTTACTGTCATCACTCTCTCTGGTATCCTGTCATCACTCCATGGGTGTCCTATCATCAATCACTGTGTGTCCTGTCATCGCTCCATGGGTGTCCTATCATTACTCACTGCATGTCCTATCATCACTTCCTGGGTGCCCTATCATCACTCCCTGGGTGTCCTATCATCACTCCCTGGGTGTCCTATCATCACTCACTGGGTGTCCTATCATCACTTACTGGGTGTCCTATCATCAACCCCAAAAATAGTCCATAACTTGCCACAATGTATGTTTAATCTTGGGAATTATTCTTTAATTTTCTGCAGTGCATCTAAAATCACAGCAACGTTTTTTTACACAGTTACTAAAATATAATCATTTGTAACTACAATTAAGAATATGCGCCAGTGATTTACTAGAAAAACCTTACTCAACGCACAACATCTTAATTTCATAGGCCACACCATACTATTAGATAACCCTACGTCATGAGTGTGGTATTCTGGCAATATTCACTCGCCAAATGAAAGTATATTTGTAAACACCTATTCCTATACTTGCTAATAGGATATGTCCATGCTACTTGCATCCAAACTCAACTTATGTAACATATTTTGGCCTTTGTTTACTAAACTAGTCCACTTTCTGGCAAAATAACATGTTTGTTTGAGACTGCGTTAGTTCTGTGTATGCTGGCCTCCTTTAATACGTCACTTGTAATCTAGGTTACCCGATTTTATAGAAATGCGCATGCACTTATCAGTGACGCTTTAACAAGGTTGCCATCCCAAACAAGTTCCTGATGGCAAGTGGACAAGGAAGCCATTGGCTTATCGAGACTCCAACAATTTTCTCATCTATGTGTAGCCCGCCCTTATCAAATATCTGTCAATTCTATTTTTAAACATATTCACACTACTAGCATTAACACAATCATTTGGCAGTTTATTCCATTCATTTATCACCCTCTGTGAGAAAGAGTACTTTCTCATGCCCAATCTACACTGCTCCTTAACTACTGCGGCTGGTTAACAGCCCTCGGTCATTTGGAGAAATAACTGGAATTTCCCACTTTTAGAACATATTCTGAGTAAACCACTGGCATGGTGATATTCTTGATTTTAGTTGCACATGGTTAGTTTTTATTATCTCTTTTAGGTGCACAGCCCCAACACCATGACTTATTGATACTTCCGGCTAATTTTAAACTGCACCTACATCCGCCATTTGTCACTCCATGCTGTGATTATGTATTTATTAGATTCACAAATAACTGAGACAAGGGAAATGAAGTTGTCCTGTCTGGATGCTCAATGATGTTTCTGTCTGGCTTATTGTCTTCCCGCCCATCTCCATCGCTTTGCATGAAACATTGTCTTACAATAACAGCAATATCAGCTGCTAACTTCATGAAGCACCGTAGCCAAAGAAGTAAACACAAAATAGTCATTACTTGCTATGCTATCACAGTCTCCACTTGGTCTGTAGCTATCACTGTCTCCACTTGGTATATAGCTATCATTCTCCACTTGGTATGTAGCTATCAGTCTCCACTTGGTCTGTAGCTATCAGTCTCCACTTGGTCTGTAGCTATCACTGTCTCCACTTGGTCTGTAGCTATCACTGTCTCCACTTGGTATATAGCTATCATTCTCCACTTGGTATGTAGCTATCAGTCTCCACTTGGTATGTAGCTATCAGTCTCCACTTGGTATGTAGCTATCAGTCTCCACTTGGTCTGTAGCTATCACAGTCTCCACTTGGTATGTAGCTATCACTGTCTCCACTTGGTATATAGCTATCATTCTCCACTTGGTATGTAGCTATCAGTCTCCACTTGGTCTGTAGCTATCAGTCTCCACTTGGTCTATAGATATCAGTCTCCACTTGGTCTGTACATATCAGTCTCCACACTTGGCCTGTAGCTATCAGTTTCCACCTGGTATGTAGCTATCACAGTCTCCACTAGGTATGTAGCTATCACAGTTTTTGCTTGGTCTGTAGCTATCAGTCTCCACTTGGTCTGTAGTTATCACAATCTCCACTTGGTGTTTAGCTATCACAGTCTCCACTTGGTATGTTGCTATCACAATCTCCACTTTGTATGTAGCTATCAGTATCCACTTGGTCTGTAGCTATTACCGTCTCCACTTGGCATGTAGCTATCACAGTCACCACTTGGTCTGTAGTTATCAGTCTTTACTTGGCCTGTAACTGTCACAGTCTTCAGGTGAGTCACTTGGTCTGTAGCAATCACAGTCTCCACTTGGTCTGTAGCTATCACAGTCTCCACTTGGTCTGTTGCTATCACAATCTCCACTTGGTGTGTAGCTATCACAGTCTCCACTTTGTCTGAAACTATCACAGTCTCCATTTGGTATGTAGCTATCAGTCTCCACTTGGTATGTAGCTGTCAGTCTCTGCTTGGTCTGTAGCTATCACAGTTTCCACTTGGTCTGTAGCTATCTGTCTTCACTTGGCCTGTAACTGTTACAGTCTTCACTTGATCTGTAGCTGTCACAGTCTCCACTTGGTCTGTAGCAATCACAGTCTCCACTTGGTCTGTAGCTATCACAGTATCCACTTGGTATGTAGCAATTATAGTATCCACTTAGTTTGTAGTTGTTAGTCACCACTTGGTCTATAGTATCACAGTCTCCATCTGATGTGTAGCTATCACAATCTCCGCTCAGTCTATAGCTATCCCAGTCTCCACTCTATCTATAGCTATCCCAGTCTCCACTCCATCTATAGCTATCCCAGTCTCCACTCCATCTGTAGCTGTCACAGTCTCCACTTGGTAGCCCTGATATTGTATGACATATTTTAAAGGTACACTATTAAGGTAACTAATATGAAGCAGTGACAAAGTTGGTTTCTAAATAATTTATTCATTCCTGCACAGTTTGTTTTTGAATCCTTATTGATTTCAGCAACATACTAACAAAATTGAAGTAGTGATATCGTTACTGCTATAATTTAACTATAATTGTTTGAATAAAGGCAAGAAGAAGTGTAATATTTATATTACTTGTCCTTTGATGAATAGAAAATGGTTATCTGTCAGAATGTCAACATTCACTGCATTGTCATATGCCAGGGTTATCAGGTTTGCAGAATACTGCAACTTATGTGATGTTACAATATAAATACTGGTACTTATGTGATGTTACAATATAAATACTGGTACTTATGTGATGTTACAACATGAAAACTGCTACTTATGTGTTGTTACAATATAAATACTGCTACTTATGTGATGTTACAACATGAATACTGCTACTTATGTGATGTTACAATATGAATACTGCCACTTATGTGACGTCATGCAGATGGTTGCCATAGCAACTGTGAACTTATTCTGCTCCATACGTCACAGAATGAGGGAGAAAAGATGCCTGCAACATATGAACTGGAACTAAATAAAACAATATATTACATGTCAAATATTTAGTTTGGTTTGTCTTGCAGACTGTGGTAATGGTTGGTTTGTGTTGTGGACTATGGTATTGGTTGGTTTGTGTTATGGACTATGGTAATGGTTGGTTTGTGTTGTAGACTGTGGTATTGGTTGGTTTGTGTTGTATACTGTGGTATTGGTTGGTTTGTGTTGTATACTGTGGTATTTGTTGGTCTGTGTTGTAGACTGTGGTATTGGTTGGTTTGTGTTGTAGACTGTGGTAATGGTTGGTTTGTGTTGTAGACTGTGGTATTTGTTGGTCTGTGTTGTAGACTGTGGTATTGGTTGGTTTGTGTTGTGGACTATGGTATTTGTTGGTCTGTGTTGTAGACTGTGGTATTGGTTGGTTTGTGTTGTAGACTGTGGTATTGGTTGGTTTGTGTTGTATACTGTGGTATTGGTTGGTTTGTGTTGTAGACTGTGGTATTGGTTGGTTTGTGTTGTATACTGTGGTATTGGTTGGTTTGTGTTGTGGACTATGGTATTTGTTGGTTTGTGTTGTAGACTGTGGTAATGGTTGGTTTGTGTTGTGGACTATGGTATTTGTTGGTTTGTGTTGTAGACTGTGGTAATGGTTGGTTTGTGTTGTAGACTGTGGTATTGGTTGGTTTGTGTTGTATACTGTGGTATTGGTTGGTTTGTGTTGTAGACTGTGGTATTGGTTGGTTTGTGTTGTATACTGTGGTATTGGTTGGTTTGTGTTGTAGACTGTGGTAATGGTTGGTTTTGTTGCGGACTGTGGTATTGGTTGGTTTGTGTTGTGGACTATGGTATTTGTTGGTTTGTGTTGTAGACTGTGGTAATGGTTGGTTTGTGTTGTAGACTGTGGTATTGGTTGGTTTGTGTTGTATACTGTGGTATTGGTTGGTTTGTGTTGTAGACTGTGGTATTGGTTGGTTTGTGTTGTATACTGTGGTATTGGTTGGTTTGTGTTGTAGACTGTGGTAATGGTTGGTTTTGTTGCGGACTGTGGTATTGGTTGGTTTGTGTTGTATACTGTGGTATTTGTTGGTCTGTGTTGTAGACTGTGGTATTGGTTGGTTTGTGTTGTAGACTGTGGTAATGGTTGGTTTGTGTTGTAGACTGTGGTATTTGTTGGTCTGTGTTGTAGACTGTGGTATTGGTTGGTTTGTGTTGTGGACTATGGTATTTGTTGGTCTGTGTTGTAGACTGTGGTATTGGTTGGTTTGTGTTGTAGACTGTGGTATTGGTTGGTTTGTGTTGTATACTGTGGTATTGGTTGGTTTGTGTTGTAGACTGTGGTATTGGTTGGTTGTGTTGCGGACTGTGGTATTGATTGGTTTGTGTTGTAGACTGTTGTAATGGTTGGTTGTGTTGTAAACTGTGGTATCAGTTGGTTTGTGTTGCAGACTGTGGTATTGGTTGGTTTGTGTTGTAATGGTTGGTTTGTTGTAGACTGTGGTATCAGTTGGTTTGTGTTGCAGACTGTGGTATTGGTTGGTTTGTGTTGTAATGGTTGGTTTGTTGTAGACTGTGGTATCAGTTGGTTTGTGTTGCAGACTGTGGTATTGGTTGGTTTGTGTTGTAATGGTTGGTTTGTTGTAGACTGTGGTATCAGTTGGTTTGTGTTGCAGACTGTTGTGATGGTTGGTTTGTGTTGCAGACTGTGGTATTTCCATGAACGACGGAAGAGACATAGCCACAAGCCCGACACAACAGCTCCTCCCGTGGAGAATGGGCTGGCCCCAGTTGCCTCGGCCGAGGACATAATCCCCATGGAGATTGGCTACATGAATGTGATACCAAAGTGTCTTGATGCAGCAGGCAAATATCCCATCTACGAGAACCTGCCAGAAACTTATGCAGCTGTCAACATGTTTTTGTCCGTGTCACCTCTGGAGGGTATGTCACTGCGTGGCTGTGTGAATGGTATCATTGTATTAGTAGCAGTTGTCACATCACAGCTGTGTGAATGCTGGCATTGTATTAGTAGCATTAGTAGCATACATATCTCCTACTGTAGATTATCTAGAGACAACACTATATCAATTGTTCTGTTCCACGGTCATTGTAACTGAGTTGACACAAGTTTGACTCCCACATTGCCATTCTTCTAATATCCAGTGCAGCCATTCATATTACCAATAAGGAGATATATGCTATGTGATAAAAACTACAGGATACAGGTGAAAATAGCAACTTTATTTTTCGAGTATTGGTGTCCATAAATGCACGTTTACTGAAGAATGACCCATGTATGTATGTAAACATGGATATATGTATACAGTAGGGTGGTCCTTGTTTTTGAAGTTTTGAATTTCCATAGGGACACCCTCTCATTTTGTTACATCCTTAGAAAAAAGTATCCTGGCCAAATTTCAATGCAATAAAATTATATTTAGATTTAGCTACCAAATGTTGAAGTTGGCTCCCATAGCCGCCAGTGATAACCTATATGTGTTTCTACTGTACCACACATATGAATCAAAATGTTTCAGTAAAATTGTCATGAGTCGTAATTTGCATGACTACTGTCACATGGCCTTGGCATGTGACTTGTTGTTATCTTTATGTGTCACATGACCCTTGTCATCTTTATGTGTCACATGACCCTTGTCATGTGACACATAAAGTCACTGGTAGCCATCTTTATTTTTGATGATTCGATGCCATCCTTAATCAAAAAGGAGGCAATATTAGAAAAAGTAGCAACGAAGAACAGCATCGTCAAATGAGTGAGAAAGATGGCACGAGCAAGATAATGAAGCAACAGTTCTCGTTTTGTTGACTTCTGAAGATACCAAAGGGACATTCAGCATGGAAGAATATAACATTGCTATACCTGGACCATCCTGATATTTCTCCTACCCCATGTAAGAGAGCGTGCAAAAATGTATTAAATCACGATCTCGCTGCAGCGTTAGACCTACAAAAGTAAGTCCAAGTTCCATCCGGCGACAACGTATACAACTTTGCATTGAGATGCTAGAAACGCTTAAAGAGTCATTTAAGTCCAGTGCTCCACTGATTACTCATTGGGATGGTAAACGTCTTCCACAAATAACAAGAAGAGATAATGTAGAATGGCTGTCTATCCTAGTTCCCCAAGGGGAAGAATATCAGCTTTTAGAGGAGTGCTGTATTTGGGCAGAGGAACAGCTGACAAGATGGTGAGAGCAGCACTGACATCAACCAAATCCTGGAACTTGGAAGTCATGGTTAGGGCCATGTCTTTTAATACGACCGTATCCAACACTGGACACACAAATGGTGCACATGGCCTCCTACAGGAGACACTGGTAAAGGAGCTCTTTTATTGTGGGTGTCGGCAGCATATTTTTGAACTCGTCCTGCAGGCTGTTTTCTATGTTTGCCTGCGATGGTCCAGTGTCCCTGAGATACTACTCTTCAGGATATTTAAAGAGCAATTGGGCTGCATAGACCAAAATAGGTTCAGCACAACATGTGACGATAATGCCATGGCATGTGCTGTTTCCGGATTATGGCAACACATGTTATTGTTTGGTGGGGAACAGCTTCGGACTTAGCAACCTAGAGTCGATTAAAAAGGTCGGAGGTCAGCCTATACTGGGTGTCCTGTTTATGGCTCCAGGTGCGATGCATCGTGATAGATGGCAAAGGCTCAATAGGCTATTAGAGCGTTCATGTTCTGTTCACAGTTCAAAAATCAACGTGAGGTAGGAGAAGGCCCTGCAACGTATATTTATCTTCATTGTCACGATATACGTTCACACCTGGTACAACGCCCCATGTCCTACTTCAATTTTTTAAGTAACTTTTGATTCATATGTGTGGTGTCTTAGAAACATGTATATGGTATTATGAGCACCTATGGTTGTGAACTTCAACCTTTAATAGTGACCCCTAAGCATCGATCAGTTCCGATAACATTTTGGCTGGTTGGTTTTTCATTGATTATAAAAGAATTGAGGGGTATCCCGAAAGGAACTTTGATCTTCAACTGTTTACCCCTATTTAAGGACCACCCTAGTATACATACATACATGTATGCATGTATAGTATTCTATGCACACATACATTTGAAGAATGATGTCTTTGTTTGCAGGAAAGATATTGTCCATAGAGACTGTGGCGCTGAAGTTGCCACGACGCCAGTGGCAGGGGCCGGAGGTGGACCCAGACAAGACTTACTTCCCCGATGAGTACCTCAAACATGTCTTATACATCACTCGCATCTATTTCATCTATGGACAGGTCGAAGAAGAACACATAGGTGGGTGGAACAGGTGATAAGATTACCTGACACTGATGACTCCAGTACCTGATGCTGATGACACAATTACCTGACACAGATGATACAAGTACCTGATGCTGATGACATGAGTACCTGATGCTGATGACAAATACCTCAGACTGGTGACATGAGTACCTGACACTAATTACACGAGTACATGACATTGATGACACAAGTACCTGACACTAATGACACAAGAACCTGAGACTGGTGACATGAGTACCTCAGACTGATGACTCGAGTATCTTTGACTGGTGGCATGGGTACCTCAGCCTGGTGAGTCGAGTACCTCTGACTGATGATATAAATGCGGTTTCTGACAATTTTTTTGATACGTACAGAGACTGGAGCTGCTGTTTATAGGTATGCAAGACTTCCTGCCAGACTTTGTGCATGCGAGTCGCTGGTACAGTGTGTATGGCATCTACCCACGCTACCGCTCCCTAGTCACCGCCATGCACAAAGCTAAGGACTGGATCCAATGCGCCAAGGTCAGTAACACAGTAAGTCCGGGACTTTCTTATATTTCTATCAGCATCATGGTGGACACACCCTGGTGGACACATCGTGGTGAACACGCCATGGTGGAAGCACCATGGTGGACACACCGTGGTGGAGACACCGTGGTGGAGACACTGTGGTGGACACATTATGGTAGTCACGTCATGGTCAACACATCATGGTGGACATGACAAGGTGGACACGCCATGGTCGACACATCATGGTGGACACATCGTGGTGGACGCATTGTTGTGGACACACTGTGGTGGACACATTGTGATGGATACACCATGGTCGATACATTGTGGACACACCTTGGTGGACACATCATGGTGGGCACACCATTTTGGACATATCATGGTGTGCACATTATGGTGGGGACATCGTGGTGGACACGCCATGGTGGACACACCATGGTGGACATAGCTTCATTCTGAATGCAACATAGGTGTTGTGCCTGTTTAATCAGTAGTAACAAACTGTGCGAAATATTAATTCTGAAGAACTATCAATTGTGTTCAATATAAATTGTGTATCTGTAGTGTCTTTAAATTGTAGTGTCTATAAGACTTTGAATAGGGTTAGACAACGAACTGATGATTTCTCTTAAGATAGCATTTTGGTAGAAAACCATCACATCGTAACATTTACACTATTCACATAATGCCAAATGGTATTATTAAATGTGTTAACTCACTTGTCTTAAATGCATAGATCATATTGACCCCTGACTGTTTTCCAGGAAGTTATATCCATCTATGCATTTTATTCAGTTGATGGCATGTTGCTCTCCTGTCAGTAGCGGGAGCCCTGTATCACTCCTGATCTCGTCACTCCACTTCTTCAGTGGTCTTCCTCTCTTCTGCTGTCCTTTGAAGTTTTGTTTGTTTGCTTTCCTGATGATGTTCTCTCTTTGCATATGGCAAATGTGCCCAAGCCACCTGCATCTTCTATGTCATCTGTGATGGATTCAATGGTGAAGGTGTCCTCTCTGATTTTTATATTTTGTAGTCTGTCTGCCCTGGTAACACCTCTAACAGCCTGCAGACAGCGCATCTCAAAAACCTCAAGAGATTGTATCTCCTGAGGTTGTAGTGTCCAAGCCTCTGTACCATAGATTGCTGTTGGAAAATATGCCACTTCTGAGTCTACCAAAGGCTGTTGATACTAGGGCTGTGCATCAACTGACATCTCTCTCCCTCTCCCTCTCCTTCTCCCTCTCTCTCTTTGTGTACATGGCTCTATGCTATCAAAGAAGCAGAACTCTCCCACAGTCTCAAGCTCTTCACCTTTTTGTACAATACGCTTGTCCAATGAAGTGATCATCTTGTATAAGTTTATTTTAATACCCCATTTGCTACAGGCAACTTGAAGTTCTTCAGTGGAGAGTTGTAGCTCCTCGAACACAATAGACATAATTGTTGTGTCGTCTGCATATCTGATGTCAAAGCTGAGGTTGGTATCTAGCTTGAATTCCTTGCATAGGCTCTTCAGGTCAGCCATGACGAACTCCAGGAAGAGCACAGGTGATAGCAAACAACCCTGTCTCACTCCTAGTCCTGTTTCCTCTCTTAACCATACTATCATCTGACGATTGATGACAGCTGCACATTCAACATTCTCATACATAGCTTCAATCTGTGATTTAATCTTGGGATCCACCCCAATAGATCTTAGCATCTTCCACAATCTCCAGGTAGTATCAAATGCCCGCCTTGAAGTCCACAAAACTATAATACAGCGAGACCTGGTGCTCATTTGCCTTTTCCATGATCTGTCACACTATGAAGATAGCATCTCTGTCCCTCTGTTCTTCCTGAATCCAAACTGCTGCTTTGTCCTGACATTCCATATCATGATGGAAGTCTTCTTTGACTTTATCATCTGAACTCCTGTTGATGTAGTCAGCATATCCTTGACCGGGAGATTTTTAGCACCCCTCTATATGCAACATCACTGTCCAGTGTGTGGCAAGCCTGAGATCGGGGGCCATTTTCATTAGTGTACTGGGATAATTGGTGTGTTTGACCCCAGAGGATCAAGGGGCATATCTTAGGCACTTGATAGGACATGCCCATAGTTGGGGACTGGATTAGTGAGCATCAGGACTAAATAGCATTCACACACAACCCTGACCGTTTGACTCCATAGGAGTGTTGGCCAGTAACAATACAAGAAACAAGGACATGTCCACACGCAGGTAGACCCTGCACACTTCACCTGTGGGGCTCCAGTCTGCTCCCAGATCCCTAACGATTAGCCTGGCAGTAGTGTAACTCAGGGAGGTTAAGTTAGGGTCTTGTCCAAGGTTTTTAAGGCCTCTCGTACGGACAAAATGCTCATATATAATGCTCAATTTATATTAAGAAAAGAACAACATCAACTTCAAGTGGCCAAAAACATCCAACCCCATATTTGACCAACTGTTGCTTTGTTCTGTCATAAATTCTGCTATTTATAACCCGATCGGGCTCAAATCTCGAGCAGAACAAGATAGGACAATGATGCAACCATATGCCATCTCCATTTTGGCATAGCAATTTCTGTGTCCCACTCTGTTGTTGATTGTGGCGTGGTCTGTCATCAGTTTGAAATTTTCTTTGTTTATTTAAATTGGGTTTTGTTAGTACGATCAAATTTATAAGCATAGTTTTGTGTGAAAGAGTTTGCAATCTTCTTGGTGTTGGTTTTATATAATTTTTAATTGAAACAAAAACATTCCAGTCACAATTCACAAAACACAGTTGGTAGCCATCTTGAAAATTACAATATTTATGTTTTACATTAATTTGCATAAAAGTGGAAAGTAACCATCAGGATTGGATAATTGTTTTAGTGGAACAAACTTGACAAACATGGTTACATTTCAGTGTTCTATCATTGCCTCCAAAAGGTTCTGGTCAGCCGGACCAGCAACTTCCAAAAGTTACTGGTCCGGCAGCAAAGTTACTGGATCTCATTTTGCCAACAGCACAGCGAACACAAACGGCCTATATAACAAAATATTCACCAAGCAAGTGAACAGTTGTATTATCAGCTGATGATTATATGATGTCAGGTAGGGATTATTCTGATCATATGTATGCTTCTATTACCCAACCTATCCTAAATATTTGTTTCTACCTTGACAATTTTAATGTTTAAAAAATAATGTCCTATGCTTTTCAGAAAAGCCACCCTACAGTATTTATTACCAGTAAATAACATTGCAAAATGAAAATGACAAATTTAAGTTGCTCTTCCTCTTTTGGCAAACACATACAATAAATGTCTAGATTGTAAACATAGTTACACCCTACCTTCCCTATCTTTGTTATTTGTAAGTATATCCGAATTATATACAGAAATGTTTACCACCCTGCTCACCTCCCATTTGTAATATACCAAATTCCCGGACTGTTGGTGGATCTACTAGTCTAGAACTTGGTGGCCATTTTCAGTTTTCATGGGTACTGTAAGAAAACAAACTTATTTTATGTAAATGTCGGATCATTGAGACTGTGTCGTTGGTGTTTATCAGTATCATGTGCGGTCTTTCCCACATCTTTCCAAGTGTTTTTCTGTGGCAGATATCTGCTTCGATGACGTTCCCATCCCCCAACAAAACAGCATGGTTTGTTTAGACGTGCTGACTGACTCCTCGTTTTGATTAATCAAAGTTACCGTACGTACGTTTCGAGTGCATTTTCGACTACACAAATCAATCAAATGCACATCCTTCATGAGCGATGTGTTTTGGAAAGGAAGGAAGGAAAAGCAGGACAGGCAGGAAAAGCAGGACAGGCAGGATAGGCAGGAAAAGCAGGACAGGCAGGACAGGCAGGAAAAGCAGGACAGGCAGGACAGGCAGGAAAAGCAAGACAGGCAGGACAGGCGTGCACACACATGTCTCCCATCATCCCCAAAAAGGGAGCTAACTGGTGGCAGCAGCGGCATAAATGAAAGAACTTGAAGCACCTGCGCTACAAACTACTCGCTACACAGCAGCACTAGACACTTCACACAGATGTGCGTACACACACACACACACACACACACACACACACACACACACACACGCACACACACACACACTCACACCACAAACAAGTTACAAGTAAACAAACTTAATGGACTGTTGGGAGGTCAAGGTTGTTGTTTGGCCTGCTGGGAGGTCGATGGTGTTGTTTGGCCTGCTGGGAGGCCAAGGTGTTGTATGGCCTGCTGGGAGGTCGATGGTGTTGTTTGGCCTGTTGGGAGGCCAAGGTGTTGTTTGGCCTGTTGGGAGGTCGATGGTGTTGTTTTGCCTGCTGGAAGGCCAAGGTGTTGTTTGGCCTGCTGGGAAGTCGATGGTGTTGTTTGGCCTGCTGGGAGGCCAAGGTGTTGTTTGGCCTGCTGGGAGGTTGATGGTGTTGTTTGGCCTGTTGGGAGGTCGATGGTGTTGTTTTGCCTGCTGGAAGGCCAAGGTGTTGTTTGGCCTGCTGGGAGGTCGATGGTGTTGTTTGGCCTGCTGGGAGGCCAAGGTGTTGTTTGGCCTGCTGGGAGGTCAATGGTGTTGTTCGGCCTACTGGAAGGCTAAGGTCGTTGTTTAACATGATGAAGCAGGTCTGTGCCAATTAAACATTATCTATTTATTTAACTTCATATTACTGTTAATGTTTTATATTGCAGTTTCACAGTTGGTTGTGATGAATACTCATGTGCACAGTGACTTGTCTGTCAGATCAAACCTAAAACGACGTCTTCTAGAACATCATTTAAATTTACACAAGAGAAGGCGACATCCATATAACCATCCATAGCATTTACAGTAGCTAAAGATTTATACTAGCGCAGCATGTCAAATAAATTTGCAGTGGCTAATGATTCACACTTACATATGCCAATGATGTCTAATCTGTATGCTATCACTAATGGTTCATACTTGTACAACATTCATGTCACATATGTGCACAATAGCTGTTGATTCACACCACTGATGACATCACATCAATGGGCAATACCTGTTGAATCACACTCACACACCTGTCATATCACATTCATATGCAGTAGCTAATGATTCACACTCACACCATTGATATCATGTCCTAATCATTGCCTGCATTAACCTTCTAGAACATCAGAATCACTAACATCCAGACCCTGGAGGCAGTGTATAGAAAGTTCCCAGGTACAGTGTCTCCCTCTGTTGGCAAAGATAAAACCAGGTCAACTGTGGAATCTTCAGCAATCGACACATTTCTTATTTTCTATATCCGTTTTGATAGAATTATTGAAAGTTTAATAGTACAGTGTCTCCCTCTGTTGGCAAAGATAAAACCAGGTCAACTGTGGAATCTTCAGCAATCGACACATTTCTTATTTTCTATATCCGTTTTGATAGAATTATTGAAAGTTTAATATTGCATAAAGTGCAATGAAGTATATAATGAATGATTCCTGGTTTTTGACTGCTAATGCATAACATGTAACTGACAGCATGCTTGTTGTGGGAACAGTATATTCCAATTTCTCATTTATGTTTTGATATTAGTTTAGTAGCACCGCACGCACACACACTTAGTAATAACAGTGCTCACATTGGCTTATGTTTAACGTAAATTTATGCATTGCCGACATCGGCTTATATTTATATTATATATATATATATATATATATATATATATATATATATATATATATATATATATATATTACTGTATTCGACCTAAAAAGTATACAGTATGCTGTACAAACATTTGGCCATGGAGAAATGTCAAAGAATCTGCTCTTATAAGATTACACCATAATTTGTTTCTCTAGACAATAAGGGAACTGTTTAACACTGGTGACTAGTGTAGAACAATTGAAGAGTGATGCTAACTGTTTAACACCAGATGGCGACACATTTCAGTTCTACAATAGTCAAATGACAATAAGTATGGATCCTGCTGATTAAAAAAGTATGCTTAAATATCGAATACAGTATATATTGTGCATGCACCTTGATAGTTTAAGGCAAGACAGGTGTCTCACAATACTTAACCATTAACATGTATATTAGTGAATCAGCAGTAGTGTGTACAATGACACAGTATAATTTATATTTGGTTTTCATATTATTCTAAATATCATTTAGATGCAGTGATCACATATTGTGCATCATGTTTCCATGACCTCAACACACTATCCCAAATAATACAAAAAAAGGTTTAATGCAACATATTTTATGGATGTTACTTTAGCCTAAGATATTTATTTGCATATCATATCTGCTACATCTTTTGAGATGCTATGTTTCATGAGATGCTATGTATGGTGCATGAGGCTGTTCCAGCCTACTCTACCATCAAGTACAAATGGAGTTACAGTGTTGGTAATCGCCACAAAGCACCATATAAGAGTTCTATCCCATTGTCACATAGAATCGTGTTATGCCGGCTTTTACACATAGAAACAAATGTTAATTAACAACATACGTTTAAATTGGGATAGAATGAAAATCTTCTGCTTTCTTTCAACACCAATTTAACAAGATTTAACAAGATTGCCACCCCAAACAACAAGTTCCAGATGGCAAGTGGACAAGGAAGCCATTGGCTTATCGAGAGTCCAACAATTTTCTCAGTTGCTAATGATTTAAATGTGACATTCTTAATTGCTATCTTCGTGATTTGTTAAGCGTCATTTCTTATTATATTCGTGTTTTTAGTGTCAGCATGGTATGTGAACAGTATCAGTTTTGTTATTGTGAATCTACATTTACATCATACCTGCTACCCACATATTCTGTTTGTATACTTTAGTCTCGCTTTAATTTCTGATATAGTTTATTATTCGTTCGTATTTTCCCTCCCAAGATGCATGTGAAAGCTGTGGTTAATGTATTGCTGATGTTTAATGTGCTTTACTCTTCCTGTATCTTGTTAATGTTCTCATGCACATATATATATATATATATATATATATATATATATATATATATATATATATATATATATATATATATATATATATATATATATATATATATATATATATTAATACATACATTAGTAATAATGTACAGTTCCCATCGCTATTACATCTACATTACAGATATTTTAAATGTTTATACAAGTGTAAAGGATGTTTGTAAAATTAGCCTTTCTCAGTAACTATGAATACAATGTTTTGATAGCTCTTGGACATAAGTTTACATTGCAATTTGTAATGAGTACACCGAGCTGACGCACATGAAGCTTATTCTACAAATATAAAGCTGATCTCTTAATTGTCTAACTGAAAGCCTGACTCAAAATAATCAGCTACGTTACAGAGAATGTTCAGACTGGTGCAAACTTCATGGACAAAGTGGAGAGTAGCACACTGCTACGGTTCGTCCGAGTCACGTACGTGCGTCCACAGAAAGAGGGCAGTCCCGACTGTCTGTCGGAGTACGCCCCACCAGAGGGATTCAGCTACAAGACATTTGTGCCGTCGGCCATCAAAGTTGGCATGTGCAGCGGATCGCCCACCTACGAGTCACTGAGAATGACCTGGGAGCGAGCCAAGGTCTGGCAGAAGTGTGTCGGTGAGTAATAGTAATAATAATGAAACTTCTTTCAGGCCAATCTCCTTGAAATAATGCTCAGAGATGCATCAAAACAAAAGGGAAAATAATATTTACCCCCTCTGAAATGTTCACCCCCTTGAAATTCAAGGCATAATTTTTTAGTAATTAATCATTGCAATTAGCAATTTATCCCTTCGACATTTCAATACCAGGGTTGAACATTCATAATTTTCTAAAATAAAAAATAAATTTTTTATTTAAATATTTGTCTTATTATAATTAAATCTGTATATATATATTATATTATATATATAATATATATATAAATATTTAAATTAAAAACACATTTTTGTTTTGGAAAATCATGAATGTTCAACCCTGGTATCAAAATGGGATAAATTGCTAATTACAATGATTAAAATGATGCCATGAATTTGAAGGGGGTAAACATTTTAGACGGGGTGAATATTCTGTTATGAGAACTATTAAGTCTATAATATATATATATATATATATATATATATAATAATAAAATCCGATATTTATATAGCACCATAATTACAGTGCTCCATGGCACTTTACAATACAGTAATAGTACAGCTAAACGTATATAGGCAGTTAAATAATTAAAATAATAAATTAAGAACAGTACAACTAAAAATCATACATCAAATTAAACAGCTAAAAGTACAAGTACAATTTAAATTTAAGGGCATTACAACTAAAATGTAAATATGGAATAAAATTATTTAAATGATAAATAACATTAAGAGCAATACAATTATAAGTATCAAATGGGATTAAAATCGTAAAATAATAAATTAAGGTCTACAAGGAATTAAATAAGACAAAATAATAATAATAACTCCTGAATAAGATTAAAACCGGTAAACATATTTCGGAAAAGGAAAGTCTTTAATTGTCATTGAAAACTGGCGCAGCTGTTACAGTTTCTAATGTTAGCGGGCAAATTGTTTCAAAGAGTAGCCACTGCTTTGGAAAAGGTTTGATCACCATATGTGGCTGTTCTAGTTCTAGTCATTGAGATGGTAGATTCGGATCGTAGTGAGCGTGTTGGTCTGTAAATGGACAGTAGATCACTCAGGTAATCCAGTGCTTGGTGGTGGATAGCACAGGAAGTTTGTGACATGATCTTATATTGTATTCGGCAGTGAACAGGAAGCCAGTGTAGCTCCTTCGGAACGGGAGTGATGTGTGAGCGGCAACTGGTTCTTGTGATCATGCGCGCGCATGCTTTCTGCAGACATTGCATTTTCGCAAGTCGATGCAGTAGAGAATTGCAATAATCGAGTCATGATGTTATGAGAGCATGAACAAGTGTTTCCGCTGCATCATGAGACAGGTATCGATGGATCCTCCCAATATTTCTAAGGTAGTAATATCCAGTTCGGCATACAGAGTTCACGTGCTGGGTCATACTTAGATGTTGATTGTATATAACCCCAAGATCACGGACGGAGGATGATCGTAGTTGTTGTTCTTGGCAACAATTTCAATTGATATTTGGATGTGAACAAGATCACTTCCACCTGAAATGTGTGTTCCAGACGCTAAATAAGGATGGAATGATTGATAGTGTTGAATGCCACCGAGAGATCTAAAAGAACAAATGCAGCAACTCATCCATTGTCAAGCCTGATGCCACTGTCTGTCCAGACTGTCATGTCACCTGTCGCTTGATGCCACTGTCTATCCAGACTGTCATATCACTGGTCATTTGATGTCACTGTCTGTCCAGACTGTCATGCCACTGCTCACCTAATGTCACTGTCTGTCCAGACCGCCGTGTCATTGGAGTGGAGACTTTCTACCATCCACTCAGTCTCATCTGGCACAGACAGGACGGGTGTGAGTCGACCATCCTCCAGGGGGAGTGGACGACCACGCATCGTGGGGAGTACAGACACAAGAGTCGCCGCGAACTCGTCCAAGTTGTCAGGTGAGACCCCACACAACCCTACTGTTACTCCCACCTTGTCAGGTGAGGCCCCACACAGCCCTACTGTTACTCCCACCTTGTCAGGTGAGGCCCCACACAGCCCTACTGTTACTCCCACCTTGTCAGGTGAGGCCCCACACAGCCCTACTGTTACTCCCACCTTGTCAGGTGAGGCCCCACACAGCCCTACTGTTACTCCCATCTTGTCAAGTGAGGCCCCACACAGCTCTAATGTTACTTACATCTTGTCAGCTGAGGCTCCATACAGCCCTATTTTTACTCCCACCTTGTCAGGTGAGGCCCCACACAGCTCTACTGTTACTCACATCTTGTCAGGTGAGGCCCCACACAGCCCTACTGTTAATTCTATCTTGTCAGGTGAGGCCCCACACAGCCCTACTGTTACTCACACCTTGTCAGGTGAGGCCCCACACAGCCCTACTGTTACTTCTATCTTGTCAGGTGATGCCCCGCACAGTTCAACTGCTACTTCAATCTTGTCAAGTGAGGTCACACACAGTCCTACTGTTACTTCCATCTTTTCAGGTTAGGCTGCACACAGTTCTACTGTTACTAACATCTTGTCAGGTGAGGCCCCACACAGCCGAATGTCCATGGTGTTGTGGTCAAATGTCCACGGTGTTGTGGTCAAATGTCCACAGTGTTGTGGTCAAATGTCCACGATGTTGTGGTCAAATGAATCAGTAACTGCATCGTGTCTTGTACTTCTGTTTTAGGATATACTTGGATGGAGATTATACGGAGCCGCCCGATCAGCACCTGCCACCAGCACCCCCTGTTGAGGAAATCAATGACTGTCGGTGTACGATTCAGTAAAGTTATGACTAGAAGTCACACAGAGAGAAAAACACCTATTGTGGAGGCATGGACTACTTAGAGGTCATCTGTCAAGGAGGTAGAACAGAAGATGACGTATTCAATGGAATGCCTGAGAAAGTTGATGGATCGAAATGTTCAAATTTTATAAATATTTATTCTTCAGAGCCTTGTCACGTTAATGTTCTTGCGATGTTATCCAGTATTTGATGAAGATGTAATGATGAAATATTACAACCGTCCATCGTGCTAGCTACTTGGCAGATTTGAACATTTGATCATGAATCTTTGGATGTCGTCCCATCAGCTGTGTCTTTCATATTGACTACACTCTGCACATTTGGAAACAGTTTTGTCAACTGCATGTAGCAATAGTGTTTTTGCATGCCAGCAATTAGATTTCTGGCAGTTTGACAGATGTATATATTTTTTACACAATCACTCCATAAATAATTTTGCTGAAATTCCAAAGAGACAATTGAACAGTAAACATCACAAATCTGTTGTGTTTCTGTTGTTTTGCAAATCAGCTTGCTTTGTCATGACAACGATCCGTGCTTTGTCATGACAACGATCCGTGCTTTGTCATGACAACGACCTGTGATTTGTCATGACAACGATCTGTCGACTGAGGATTCTGTGTGGTATTAATTGTTAGTGCAGATCCATACGAGCCAAACCTTTGTGCCTTCCAACAGTTCATGTGTTGCTTTGATTGTTACTTTGATTGTTGTCATCGTCTCTACTTAATACTTGCATACTCTTCTATTTACAATTACCGTGTGTTTGTAGAGCAGGTTGCAGAGTGTGTAATATTGAGTAGAAACAGAGACCGAGTCTGTCCACGAGCTCTACCACATCTGCCTTCAATGTCACGTCACTTCCTCCCGTCTCGTCCAACGCAGTCGGTGGCTGTGAGTAGGTGGCAGCACAGTTCTGGTGCATGTTTTGGTGAACTTACAAAATACAAGAGCAAGAGCTCTGGAAAATGTCCATAGGTCAAGTGTCCACAATTTTAAATCACTATGTCAAAATATAATAAATATATCCAGGTATGTACAACTCTTGTCACATTAAGCAGTATAACACCTGAGCTGCAGTAACATTAGAGATGGTCCCTATTTTAATGGTGTATATATATATATATATATATATATATATATATATATATATATAGATGAGTCTAGAAGCTGCATACTCAGACCGATTATGCATAAATGCCACGTGCAGCAGACCACTCCATAACGCAAGATGAGATTTTTTTGCAAATAACTTGTACTAACAATTTCAATGGTAAACTAAAACATATCCATACAACCAGAGAAAATTTTAAGCAGCAGAGTCTGTCATGCACAGTTCTGTATGAATAATCAGACTGTATACAGCATCTAGGAGTACACTCACATACCGTATTTGACCTATTAAGCGTACATACCCTCATTAGCATATAGCTGTATACCCCATTTCTTAATCAGCAGGATCCATAATTATTGTAATTTGACTAGTGTGGAAGAACTGAAAAGGGTCAACATCTGGTATTAAACAGTTGGCACCACTATTCAGTTGTTCTACACTAGTCAGTCGCCAAATGACAATTATGACACCACTAGTGTTAAACAAAGCAAATTTTTATAAGAACCGATTCACTGACATTTTTCATTGACCCAATTTTTATGGTATATAATAAGCCTACAGGACACTTCAACAATAATTGGGCCAATGAAAAATGTCAAGGAATCTGTTCTTATAAACGTATGCCAAAATTCTGCTGATTAAAAACGGGTATACGTTCATGAGGGCATGCACGCTTAATAGGTCAAATACGGTATGTGTGTGTACTCCTAGATGATGCATACAGTCTGATTATGCATAGAGCACTGTGCATGACAGACTGCTGCTTTAAGCAGACTGCAGTCTGCTTAAAGTTTCGATCTCTGGTTGCGTGGATAATGTTTTAGTTTACTATTCAAATTGTTAGTATACATTACATAGTATAACCAGAAATGGAGTAATTTTTTATTTGCAAAAAAAATCTTGTCTCACGTTATGGAGCAGTCTGCTGCATGTGACATATATATATATATATAAATTTATATATATATATATATAAATTTATATATATATAAATGACATATATATATATATATCTATGCTACATATATTGTATTAGAGTACTGAATCTCTACATACATACTTTGAAGCTTTCAGCCTCCTACAATGTTAGTGCTGCCTGTATTTGATATTTGTAGCATCTCAAGGCATTTGGTGTTGTAATTTAGGTTAACCAGGGTTCCCTTTGAGGACATCAGTTAATCTGCGAGTAAGAAACCTTACTAGGCCAGACCAGTCAGACATTGTAAATCATATATAAGTTGGCTTATGTTACTGCTTGTGAAAGCTTCTACGAGAATGTGCTAAGTTGTAAGTAACTCGTAACTTTTTGACTTAAAAACACAACCATTGTATATGTAACTTAGTACTATATTTAGAAATTGTATTTTAGATTTAAAAAAATCATCATTACAACATCAATATTTAGTCAACGTTGATTATTAAACATTGCAAACAAGCCATTACATTCTGAAACCTGTATTTCACACATGCTAGTAAACTGGAAACAGATAATACACTATACAATTTCTGCGATGTTTCATATTTAAGCCACAATTTTTGCATCTAGAATTATCTTTTTAATTAACTTTATACTATCTGTGTAATATTTTTATTTGATTTATGTATGTGTTTTATACCAGAGAAATGTGGCAGCAACTGTCTGAAATATTCTACACATGAAACTACCACACTTCACTCCAAGTTGCTCCAGCTCAATGTGCTGCCTAAATGAGTATAACTGGTAATAAACAGTAGTGAAGTTATGGACCGCATAGCTTTTGCGCATTGTTTTGCAGTGTGGTTTAATGTTTCACTGATAAGTGAAGTTGGTGTTGAAATGAATAGGTCTGTCAGGGGGTGTAAAGCACCGAGTGGATCGAAGGACTGGATAAAATGCTATATGAATGTGCTCGCATAATAAAATATTTTGCAAGGTAATTTGCATAATCGAGGTTTGAATTCGCAGAGTTTGCGAATGTTTGCACACCGATTTGCAGTTTGTTGGATGAACTTCCGTCTGATGACCATATATTTTAGGCATTTATCCATAACCATAAATCAATGAAAATTGTTTTTATCTTGTGCATCCTGTACAGGATGTCATGTCGTTGTCTCCTGAGTTGACATTGTTTAACAATCTTGCAATCTGTCTGCATATTGGTACCTCAATCAGGTGCCATTAAAAATTATGTTATGCAATTCTCTCAGAAATTACAAAAACCTGGTATCACAACCTTGTTAATGCTGCATGGACTGTATCGGTGGTTATGGACTGTATTGGTAGCTGTGGAGTGTATTGGTGGCTGGATTGTATTGGTGGATGTGGACCGTATTGGTAGCTGTGGAGTGTATTGGTGGATGTGGACTGTATTGGTAGCTGTGGAGTGTATTGGTGGATGTGGACTGTATTGGTAGCTGTGGAGTGTATTGGTGGATGTGGACTGTATTGGTACTTGTGGAGTGTATTGGTGGATGTGGAGTGTATTGGTGGATGTGGACTCTATTGGTACTTGTGGAGTGTATTGGTGGATGTGGAGTGTATTGGTGGTTGTGGACTGTATTGGTGGCTGTGGACTATATTGATGGATTTAGACTGTACTGGTGGGCGTAAACTGTACTGGTGGACGTAAACTGCACTGGTGGATGTCGACTGTACTGGTGGATGTTGACTGTATTGGTGACTGTGAACTGAATTCGTTAAGTACTCTTAACTACAACTTAATGCCTGGTGTTAAATGTTGTTCTTAGAATGTTAACAGTAGATTGTTCTAAAGAATGTTCGTCCAGTTTGATGTCATGAGCTGGTCAATTCAGATTAAATTGTTTTGGCTTTCCTGTCGAGACCACTACCATTGCATTTCATATGTGTTAGGTCATCTTGAAGGCAGTTCTGTAGTTTGTGGCATTGTAATGAGACCAGTGTTTCTAGTCTCATGGTTTATGGAATTAAGTTTCCGAACAGAGTATAGTTATATCTTAAACAGGAAATAAATTAAGTATCCATAAAAAATTTAACATAAACATATTGATGTTCCATATAAATAAATGAAAATGTGGCATCCTGCAGAACAAGTATCAGCCGTGTCTCTGTGTCTATGTACTCAATGTATAGTTGTGTATCATGTTGAAAGTAAAACCTACAGATCATATTTTGATAGCAATTAAAATGTTTTGCTATTGTTATTGCATGTCACACATACACATTACTGAAGCAAGTCTGTGATTTTCAGCATTTTAAATTCCTTCACCCTAGACATACATACAGTAACCACTGAAATTATGAAATTAATTGTGATTTGAGTGTCTAATTTTGCTGGGGTTGACTCCCCTCTGGCAGGGGTTGACTCCCTTCTGATGCTCCTTCCTCCATCTTCCCGCATGTGTCCGTGTCACCCTTTGGCCTCTTCTCCGTGCTCTCCCCTCCACTCCGAGCCTGAAACATGGAGAGGCTCCGTAGAGAGGTATTTCCATCTAATAAGACACGTGTATAATATATGTTTAATTCAGACAAAAGTGTATTATATATATATATATATATATATATATATATATACATATACATTAAATAAAAAATAACAACGAACTATCACAAATTGGCATAAACCTAGACAATAAAGACACAAAACCTAGAAAGAATGGCTGCTGATAGAAATGGATGGCGTCGATTGCTTTCTGCCTTAACAACAAGTAAAACATATATACACGCCATGCATTAAAAAGTACAACGCAAAGCCCACTGCACACAATACCTTCTTTGTACCAACTGAGGCTGGCAGAAGAATGGGATACTTCTCACCAAGCCACTGAGGGTGCCTATATTCAGTGCTAAGCATGTTTCTGTCACTGAATTTGTTTCCTTCACTGACTCATTTACAAGTCTTGTTTCCCTGGTGAGGGATGTTCATACAGCTGTCATGTAGGTGGGGGTTGTTCATACAGCTGTCATGTAGGTGGGAGTTGTTCATACAGATGTCATGTAGGTGGGGGTTGTTCATACAGCTGTCATGTAGGTGGGGGTTGTTCATACAGCTGTCATGTAGGTGAGGGTTGTTCATACAGCTGTCATGTAGGTGGGGGTTGTTCATACAGCTGTCATGTAGGTGGGGTTGTTCATACTGCTGTCATGTAGGTGGGGGTTGTTCATACAGCAGTCATGTAGGTGAGGGTTGTTCATACAGCTGTCATGTAGGTGAGGGTTGTTCATACAGCTGTCATGTAGGTGGGGTTGTCCATACTGCTGTCATGTAGGTGAGGGTTGTTCATACAGATGTCATGTAGGTGGGGGTTGTTCATACAGCTGTCATGTAGGTGGGGGTTGTTCATACAGCTGTCATGTAGGTGGGGGTTGTTCATACTGCTGTCATGTAGGTGGGGGTTGTTCATACAGCTGCCATGTAGGTGGGGGTTGTTCATACAGATGTCATGTAGGTGGGGGTTGTCCATACAGCTGTCATGTAGGTGGGGGTTGTCCATACAGCTGTCATGTAGGTGGGGGTTGTTCATACAGCTGTCATGTAGATGGGGGTTGTTCGTACTGCTGTCATGTAGGTGGGGGTTGTTCATACAGCTGTCATGTAGGTGGGGGTTGTTCATACTGCTGTCATGTAGGTGGGGGTTGTTCATACAGCTGCCATATAGGTGGGGGTTGTTCATACATATGTCATGTAGGTGGGGGTTGTTCATACAGCTGTCATGTAGGTGGGGGTTGTTCATACAGCTGTCATGTAGATGGGGGTTGTTCGTACTGCTGTCATGTCCAACCACCCTTACCTTCCTCTTTTCCCGCCTCATCCTAGACTTGTGTATGCCCTCCAGCCTCCGTTCCTCCAGCGTCTTCATCTCTCCCAGTTTGGCCCTTGGCATTGGACCCCAATCCCGTTCAGGGTTTGCCTGCCAGCGCAGCAGGCCTTTCTCCCGAGACTTGGGGTTGGCCTCAGGATGAAGACTGAAGTCAGCCTTGATTCCAGACTCCGCAGCAAGGATCGCGTGGGCCGGGGCACCTTCTTTCAGCCTCTTCTCATTCACAGGATTCTCCTTCGTCCAGCAGCGAATGATGTCCTGATAACGACATTAAATATAAACTACGTAGATACAAGTTTTTAGATAGTGTCATAGGAGTCAGAACCCGGGGGCCTGAGGTTACATATATATGTTGGCATATATTGGTTATGTATATACATATATATGTTGTCACCCTCAATATTCAAAACGTTCCGATGCTTATGAGTGTCATATGTACAGTGTACAACAATATTTGCCTGCTACTGTCAAATTTGGTTGTGCAGATCTGTAATATAAAATATATTATCTATTGTAAAAGGTAAGTAATATGTAATTGAGTCAACAGATCTCCGTTACTAATCTAAAAATATTGTATTTAATTACTATAATTTTTCTGAAATATAATCCAAAGCCCAACTTCCATATAAATATGTACCAACGTTGTAACAGAGACATGCGAGCATGCCTGTATGTGCATGCATGCATGTCTGTGTGTGTCTGTCACTAACCCATATCACATGATTCGGTGCATCCGTCTTCAGTGAATTTGGCTGAGCATGTGACATTGACACACGGTACCCAGCATGCAACAGCGCTGAACTAGAAATGAGAGAAAATAAAAACCTATAACAGCAACAATAGATTTATAGAATTACGATGGCATTTTTTGCCAAGCATGCTAAAAGGAATCAGAGTTATATATGAGGTACGGTTGGTTAGTCCAAGCCCTTAGCCAGGGACCCGTCTGCCCGTCTTGAAGATGGAAAAATGTCTTACAACAACGGGTAAAATAAAATAAAAGACGGGTTTTTCCTTTTTATAAGATGACATTTTTTCATAACATTGTTTGAACTGCTTTAATGACTCTTAAGAGGCTTAACACACACGGTTGTGATTCGACGAATGTTGGCAGAATAGCGAAAATGGCTGATCTATAAGACTATATTTTAACCTTGACATCATTGGAAAATAACGATACTGCAGTTGATCTCTATTTATGGTAATCGTGTACGTCTTTGGTTGGGAAACGCGTTTCTATGGCTTTTCTCATTGCATATGCATTGATTGGCACTCTCATTTGAAAAAACAATCCTGTGACCCGGATGTTGTGGGGCAAGTTGAAAATGGCACCTGCCAAACGAGTGAAAT
Organism: Lamellibrachia satsuma; assembly: GCA_033239005.1. NCBI lineage: Eukaryota > Metazoa > Annelida > Polychaeta > Sabellida > Siboglinidae > Lamellibrachia > Lamellibrachia satsuma. The sequence continues at coordinate 479,817 of BSQZ01000081.1, read as the reverse complement.
GATGTGATATGTCAACGTCAAAGTTCATGACAGTCGATGCCTTTTTCGTAAACATGAATAAAAGCAGCGTTCCTGGGATTGTCTCTGAACAGTCCGAGTCAGCATCCTTCGTTACGTTGATGGAGATCCATAATGTTGATGTGCCTGCTGCTAGTAACCGAGACGCTACTGTATTGTCGCCCACCGCTGGCACCCTGGACTGCAGTGCCCACTGGCAGTGGTAGACTTCGATATATTGAGTCTGATTCGGGCTCCAATTCACATACATAATCAGACACTCACATAACTGGCGTGTAGGCCCTGCTATCGACAGCAGTTTCCCGGTTCCTCAGACTCAGTTGAAACGACAAGCAAACCACGAACGATTAGGCTGTGCTCAGTCCAGTAAATTCATAATGTTATTTGTCCAATATGCAATACTGAATCTGGATGATTGGTGTTTTATCAAAGAAATAATGCATTACTTTCATAACCAGTTGTATTACCGAGTGCTGTATCTTCTATTTGTACTTGTTGTATTGCTTTACTTTTAGCGTCAAGGATTTGATTTTGATCGTGATTGTAATCATATTTGTTCATATTAGACGTACTTGCATGCATGCACTTAAAATCTTAAGATGCTTCAAACATTACTCCCATGTTTATATATTTAAAATAAAGTTTCAAGTTACTTTTTCATGAACCTTCATGTGTTGGCTCTTCTTTTAGTATTACTATGCAGGTGATAACGCCAACCTCGCTGCATCGGGATTGGGCCAATAATGGTTAAACCAGACTTGGCCTGCCTTTGAAAAAACCTAATTCGGCCAAAAATGACTGTCATTTACCATATCATTTAGCATTACCAGCAGAATATAAACCTGGCAATGCATAACTCACCATATTTACAGGTGCCACCTGCAATATCACCAGCGGTACAGCCGGCTATACCGCCTGCCATACCACTTGCTACAATACCTGATTGAGAGGTACTGACCGCATCTGGATGAATCGAGGGGCGGTGCAGTGGACGATGCGACAGAGGTCATCAGTGATGTAGTAGAGAGGCACATGAGACAGCTCTTCAGTGACGACGGTCAGCATCCCAGTGATCCTGGCCGATGTCCTGAATCTCGCAGGGTCCGCTTCCACTCCAGCAAGCACCTTCTGCACAAACTCTACGTCATGAATGGGGTCAGACCAGATGGGGCCGGCAAGGTGCTGTGTGAAGCCACAGTGGGCACACCGGGGCGAGACAGTCGGTCCGGCAGCAGGGGAATATTTCACCCCCCCACCATCCGTCTTTAAGCACATTCCCATTGGCTGCAACACAAACGCCCCACATCCAGAGCAGTGGTGCACAAGGGACGTCTTACTCAGTGACTGTTTCACTTTGCTCTGGCCAAAGTAGACTTTTACAAAGACCCGTACATAGAAATCTATGCTCAGTGAGAGAACGGGAACAATGTATCGTGAGTAGCGGTTGGCGTGTGAATCAATGCAGCGCAGGACTATTCTGACCGCCATCTCATGGCAGTACTTGGTGCGCAGCGAGACTGAGCCGTACTTGGAGTAACACGTCTCTGACGCGTTGCCACATAGTACGCCCATGTCAGTGCATGTTACACACAACAGACCGCCATCCTTGACGGCCTGCACAGCAGAGTCTAGGAACGTCACAGGTGAACCATACGGATCCAAGTCAATGACGTCAAAGCGATCATGCCGACGTTTGTTCTGGTACATGACAGCCGCAGCGTCGGCATAACTTGGTGTCAGCAGGTGCTCAACTTTATTATGTGCGCAATTCTTCTTTATGTATGCAAATGCAGTCTCATCAAAGTCATTACAGACAATTTCTTTAACTCCTGGAAGCTCCAGTGCAAAGCGAACAGACCTCAGCCCTGTTGCAGCCAATCCTTCAAGAACACGGATTCCATTAGCATGGTACTGGCCTCGCTTCCACTGTGACAGTTCATCTGCTTGCATCTCTGATGTCTTTGTCACATTTGCAGGATCGATCCTGCCTTTATCAAGCAGCTCATGTCCGTTAGACTTTCCAGCAACATCATTAGAAACGGCACCATTCACCCCTGTCTCAACCGGCAGTTTGCTGAAGTGCTCTTTTGCAAACTCAGAGACCACCGCAATTGTGAGATCTCGGTTAAATTCCTGCACCGGATTGTAGAAGACATGTGGAGGAGAAAAAACCTCAGCCTTGCCTTCCTTCACAATGTTGTCAGCCTTTCCTTCCTTCACAGTGTTGTCAGCCTTTCCTTCCTTCACAGTGTTGTCAGCTTTGCCTTCCTTCACAGTGTTGTCAGCCTTGCCTTCTTTCACAGTGTTGTCAGCTTTGCCTTCTTTCACAGTGTTGTCAGCCTTGCCTTCCTTGGTGTCGCCACCAGCCACACAGGCCACATGTTTGTCCTCGGACATCCCAGTCACTGGCCTCACAACACACGCTGCAAACAAGACAAAGTCAATTTATCTCAGCACCCAACAGTGGCAACAGGGATCAGACTCAGTGTTCAGCAGACTAGATAGTAGTAAGCAAACTGGCAAGTCAAGTCAAGTCCCAGTGATTTCAAAGTCCAAGTCAATTGATCTCTTTGAAATCCAAGTTAAGTCTCAAGTTACCTGGGTTCACTAATCACCATGACTGTTGTAGTTTATCTGCGTACGTTTGTAGTGGGACATTTGGGTGGATACAGCCCTGCCACAACATTAGCCAATCATGATAAGTTCTTAATAATTATTGTATTCGGTACGGTCTGTCACAACAACGTGGTGAATGCTAAGTCAAGTCTCGAAAATGGGCAACTCGAATTAGACAAACAGAGTCAAGCGTAGTTCCCACGTATGTAAAACCAGCAACCATGGTTTAATCCATAACATATCATCTACTCCCTGGCATGTAGAAGCAGAAGAAGTGTGCTGTGATTAACTGACTGATTCCAAAACATAAACAGTTGGCGTTTTAATTGTATTCGAATTTCGATCAAGTCGATAGTTCAGCCATGTTGCATTTATTGTTGTGGCTGTCTTGTCTGAGTCGGTAGCGTTATCGTCAGCATTTGGGTGGCCACAAACACGTTGGCTGCCTGTAACACATTAATGGAGATGACAATCAAATGTTTTAAATGTTACAAAGTTATTTTCAGTTACTGTGGCCCTAAGCAAACACATCTGCCCATTCTTCCAGTTTACAAAAATGGATAAACAGACCACTAAACATGTACCCGGTATGTATTCTTATATGTAGCTGTACAGGATTGTGATAATTTCCAATTTACCCGTTACCACTTTATTTACCGGTTATGCAAAACAAAAACCAGTTACACACGTACTGAAGGTTAATTGGGAGTGATCAAATTGATGTCCGTCAAAATCCACGGAGAAACGATACAATCACACATGTACTGTACATCTGTGGAGAAGAAAAACTGCTGAAACGCTAAGGCAAAATCACATGCCAATAGCCAATCCCTAAATTTAAACACTCCTTTATGAATGATAGATTCATAAAAATGGTTTGCCAAGTTCAAAATCAAATTGACGGTTAATTTAGATCAATACGGTCCATATTGATCTACTAGTAAACATTCAACCCCAGTTGGTCTACACTGATTTCCTGTACATGCTGTACTCATTTATACACACTTTATACTGGCATTTTCAGGATATACTCTGGTTGGCCCACTGCAAGAGTATGTGTTCACTGAAATATAGTGCACATATATCCCTTAATTATATTAATTAGTAATTTTCACACATTTTGAGTAATTAATATTGTCTTACTGATGCTTGATAGTTACAGATAGTTTGTTATTTCCATTAGTTATATAGTTCAGATAACTTCTCGTCTGCACCAATCTTTTTGCTTCGTCCTAGATTTCACAAAATATCAGCAAATAGTCACAATAATAAATGTACTCATAATCAATTATCTGGAGCATCTTTGTTGTTTCTTGATGCCATTGTGCAGATGGTATGTCACAGAATACACATGAAAAGGTTAGTGCGTATTAGCTAATAGTTCCGAACCGAATTTGGTTCCAAAGTACTAAAAAAACATGCGTACGTTTTCAAATGGGGCGGTTGACTCTGTCTAATGGGGCCCCTATTATCACTGCTTTATGCTGCCTCACTTTAGGTACACAAAGGGCAGATATGATTATTAAATATTGTATTTTGGGCACTTTTGCAGTTAAAATAGCGCTGCGAAATGCACCAGCATGTACAGCTACCTCATGACACTGGGCAATAACAGCACACACTGGTGCAATCTGCAGCACTATTTGGACAACAAAACTGCCATAAAATTCAATATTTGATAATCCAGCCCACAACATTAACACTGCCAGAGCGAAAGAAATAACGACCAAAATCGCATCCTTCAATTGTAATGTGATGTATTGCAAACAATGTGTTTTTAAATAACTGTTTATCCTCATAAAATTTTTTAAATGAACGTCTTAGAATATATATATATATATTATGAGGTATTTAAAAACCACCTGCGATAGAGCGTCAGACTTTTCGGTTGAAGGAACTGGGGTTCAAAACCACCTCTGCTGTTTCGAAGCTTGGGCAACTTCGTTTACCCCACTTTGCCTGTCTTTCGGAAGAGACAGTAAAAACTATTGGTCCCTTCTATCTATCCTCTATGTAATGTTTAGGAAAGATCGAATAGGAAGAAGGGGCGGGGGAGTTATTTTATATGTTGAAGAATCTATTCAGGCTTATGAAATAAAACTAGAAAGGGAAGCAGATTGTGATGAAGCTGTTTGGCGCAAAATTGTTTCAGGAAATTCAAAATTAACTATTGGATTAGTTTACCGAAATCCAAACATAAACGAAGAGGACAACACAAAAATAAAAAACGCTATAAAGGAAGTTAGTAAAGGGGAATGTATCATAATGGGAGATTTTAACCATGGACACTTACAATGGAATTCTCAAGATAGCACAGGGATTGAGGACCAACAAATTCTATTTTTAATCCAGGATAGCTTTCTTACTCAGCACGTACTAGAACCAACCAGGGGAGAAAATGTATTAGATATAGTTTTGTCATCACAGAAAGAATTAGTGGACAATGTAAAAATATTTGAACCATTGGGTAATAGTGACCATTGAGCTAAGGCGTATGATTTTGATGATGACAGGGCAGGGTGAGACAGAAGTGAACAGAGGTGGTGAGAATGGTGAGAGCAGAGGTGGTGAGACCGAGGAGAGCAGAGGTGGTGAGACCGAGGTGAGCAGAGGTGGTGAGACCGAGGAGAGCAGAGGTGGTGAGACCGAGGAGAACAAGGAGAGCAGTGGCAATGTGAGGGAGAAAGCTGGTAAGAAGAAGAAAGATGACAGAAGGCAAAGAATGCAACAAAAGAGAGGTAAGCGGGTGAGTGGAGAGGGATTGCCAGGTGGTAAGACGGTAAAGGTTGATGATAGGAGAGAAAGGGGGCATACTAGTAGTGTGCAACAGGAAAGGAGCTTTGCCGATGTAGTATCACAGGGGAAAGCGAGGAAAGCTCGGGTATTTATGGGGGATTCCATCATTAGGAAAGTGGATAAAATTGTAAATAGAGGAGATGACATAACAGTATGCCTACCAGGGGCAAAAGTAGAGGATATAGCAGAGAAGGCAGGACAGGTCATGGGTGGTGGCACGGGAGGTGCTGTTCTCGTGCATGTGGGAACGAACAATGCAGATAAGGAGGGAACGTCAGCCATCATTGGTAAGTACAGGAGGTTGATCAAGACACTCAAAGAGGCACGAGTTGGGCAGATCGTATTGTCGGGGATATTACCAATAATGGGAGGCAGGGGTGAGGAATATAGGAACTGTAGAAGGATGGCGATCAACACACAGGTACAGAAGGTATGTATGGAGGAGGGAGTAGGCTTCGTAGACATGTGGTTAAACTTTGTGGGAAGAGGTGACTTTTTCATGAGAGATGGACTTCATCTGACAGGGAAGGGCGCTGCAGTTCTTGCGTGTGAGTTTGTTAGAGTTGTCGGCGAGGGCACAGGTACCATAGATTATTTAAACTAGATGCGCAGGGGAACTGACAGAGAAAACTCAAAGGAGTACTACTACAAATACACATCCAAAGAAATGTTCACCAATAATTTCAGACAATGAACTTAAATGTGTATGCTTAAATGCCAGGAGCATAGTAAATAAAAAAGTGAGTTAGACATTATGGTAGCAGATATTGATCCTCATGTAATAGGCATCACAGAATCATGGGCAAATGAAGATATAGTAGATGCTGAGTTAGCACTGACAGGCTATGTAATGTTTAGGAAGGATAGACGAGAAAGAAGGGGAGGTGGAGTAATTTTGTATATTAAAGAATCTATCCAAGCATATGAAATTACTCTGAAAAGTGAAGCAGATAGTGTGGAAGCAATTTGGTGTAACATAGTTACCAGGAACTCAACATTAACAATAGGAGTAGTTTATCGTAGTCCTAACATAGGAGAAGAGGAAGATGTAAAATTACAAAAGGCAATAAGGGAGGTGAGCAAGGGAGAATGTGTTATAATGGGTGATTTTAACCATGGCCATATACAATGGGAATCATTAGAGAGTGCTGGAGGTGACGACCATCAGTTTCTACTTCTAACACAGGATTGTTTCCTTACTCAACATGTCTTGGAACCAACCAGAGGTGGGAATGTGTTAGATTTAATTTTGTCTTCTCAAAATGAATTAGTTGACAATGTTAAAGTACACGAACCTTTGGGTTCAAGTGACCATAACCAAATCCATTTTAATATAAAAGTAAAAACAGGGAATACATATAAAAAACAATGGAGGAGGAACTTCAACAAAGGCAGATATAAAGTGATGAGAACATATCTAGCAAATATAGATTGGAATAATTTGCTGAAGAACAAGACAGCAACAGAATGCTGGACTTGTTTAAAATATGAGATTGAGGGCATTATTGAGAAATTTATTCCATTAAGAAAACAAGGGAAAAGATCCAGGAAAAAACACCTGTCAAAAGAAGCTATTAGAAAAATTGCTCACAAACAGATGCTGTGGAAGGTCTATAAACACACTGGAAATGTAGAAGACTACACCAACTACAAAGAGGCACTTAACCTAGCTACTACTGAAATTAGAAAATCTAAAAGAACCTATGAACAAAAATTGGCAGGTAATATAAAAAATGACAGCAAGAGTTTCTATGCTTATGTAAGGAGTAAACAGAAAGTTCGAGATAAGGTCGGACCACTGGAAAGCAACAGTGAAAACATAATTTCAGATGGGTTCCAAATGGCAGAGGTCCTGAATGAGTATTTCAGCTCAGTTTTTACCACAGAAGATATCAGCTCACTTCCAGTTCCATTAACTAAATTTGAGGGCAATACATCAGAATATTTAGGGCAGTTATTTGTAACTCCTGAAATGATAGCAAAGAAAATTAAGAAGATGAAAGATAATAAATCACCTGGAGTTGATGGGATACCACCAAAACTGCTAAAGGAAATTGTTGATCAAATTAGTACACCACTTGCAAACTTATTTAACTTGTCACTAGAAGAAGGAATAGTTCCTTCAGAATGGAAAGAAGCAAACATTACGCCGCTGTTTAAGAAGGGATCGAGGAAGAAGCCAGAAAATTACAGACCAGTGAGTTTAACATCAGTTGTATGTAAATTACTTGAAACATTAATTAGAGACCACATGGTGGAATTCCTCATAAAACATAAATTAATAAATACATCTCAACATGGATTCCTAAAAGCAAGGTCATGTCTAACCAATCTCTTATGTTTTTTAGAAGAAATTACAAAGTGGGTAGATCACGGGTCACCAGTGGATGTTGTCTACTTAGATTTTCAGAAAGCTTTCGATAAAGTGCCACATCAAAGATTGTTACTTAAACTAAAAGCCCATGGTATAGGCAATGATGTAATCAACTGGATAGAAAAGTGGCTTACACACAGAAGACAGAGAGTAATAGTAGATGGTAAGATTTCAAACTGGAAATCTGTTTTGAGTGGGGTACCACAGGGATCAGTGTTAGGCCCTATACTGTTTTTAATATATATAAATGATTTGGAGGATGACATATCTAGCAAAGTACTCAAATTTGCAGATGACACAAAGGTATTCAGAAAGGTTACTAATGATACAGATAAACAAAGTTTACAGGATGATCTAGAAAAATTAGTTAAATGGTCAGAAAAATGGCAAATGTTATTCAATTTTGGGAAGTGTAAATGTATACACATAGGACATGGAAATATGGATGAGGAATATAAAATGGGGGATGCTGTACTAGGTAGAACCACACAAGAAAAGGATTTAGGAGTAATATTTAATGCTGACATGAAAGTTTCAGAGCAATGTGGGATTGCTGCTTCGAAAGGAAATCAAATTCTAGGCCTAATTAGGAGAACTATCACGTATAAGGAGAAACATCTAATTGTACCCCTGTACAAAGCAATAGTTAGACCACATTTGGAATATTGTATTCAAGCATGGAGGCCATATCGTAAAAAAGACATAGATAAGCTAGAAAGAATACAACGAAGAGCAACTAAGATGATTCCAGAATTAAGAGACCTTAGTTACGAAAGTCGCTTATTACAATGTGGTTTGACAACACTAGAGACCAGGAGACTAAGAGGAGACCAAATAGAAGTGTTTAAAATAGTGAACGGTTATGAGGATGTTGATAGGAATCTGTTCTTCAAACTTAAAGAAGGCAGTAGAACCAGAGGACACAAAGCAGCATTAGTTAAGGAGCAGTGTAGGTTGGACATGAGAAAGTACTCATTCTCACAGAGGGTGATAAATGAATGGAACAAACTGCCAAACGATTGTGTTAATGCTAGTAGTGTGAATATGTTTAAAAATAGAATTGACAGATATCTGATAAGGGCGGGCTACACATAGATGTGAAAATTGTTGGACTCTCGATAAGCCAATGGCTTCCTTGTCCACTTGCCATCTGGAACTTGTTCGAGATGGCAATCTTGTTAAATCTTGTTAAATAATCAAATACATTTTGACATCAATGTAAAATCAGAAAGTAAAAAAAAGTAAAATCAGAAAGTAAAAAAATTAAAACGTACAAGAGAAACTTCCACAAAGGTAACAACAAAGATATGAGAAAATACTTAGCAAAGCTAGATTGGAATAACATGCTGATGAATAAGACCGCAATTGAATGTTGGAATATTCTAAAATATGAAATTGAGAGTATCATCGATAAATTTGTTCCCTTCCAAAAACAAGGAAAACGGTGTAGAAAGAAACACTTGTCAAAAGAGGCTATTAGAAAAATAATACTAAAACAAACTATGTGGAGGTTTTATAGGCGTACCAGAAAGGAAGAAGACTATGCAAAATACAAAGAGGCACTGACAACTGAAATCAGACAATCTAAAAGAAGCTATGAGCAAAAACTAGCATGTAACATAAAAATGACAGCAAGAGTTTTTATGCATATGTCAGGAGTAAACAAAACGTACAAGACAAGGTTGGACCTCTAGAAGACAGTGCTGGAAATATAATATCACAGGGGTTTTTAATGGCGGAAGACCTAAATGGTTACTTCAGTTCAGTGTTTACCAAAGAAGATATTAGTTCATTACCAGTTGCTGATGCTAAATTTCAGGGGGCTAAATCTGACTATTTAGGTCCGTTAGTTGTAACTCCAGAATAACAAATCACCGGGAGTGGATGGGATTCCTCCAAAATTACTAATGAAAACAGTAGAACAAATCAGTATACCACTTGAAAGAGTATTCAACTTGTCATTAAAAGAGGGAGTTGTTCCGTTTGAATGGAAAGAAGCAAACATCATACCATTATTTAAAAAGGGTTCGAGAAATAAGTCAGAGAATTACAGACCAGTGAGTTTAACGTCAGTGATTTGGAAATTATTAGAAAGGTTAATTAAAGACCATATGGTGGACTTCCTCGTTAAGCATAAATTATTAAATTTATCTCAACATGGATTCCTTAAAGCGAGGTCATGCTTAACAAATATGTTATGTTTTTTGGAAGAAATCACTAAGTGGATAGACGTGGGATTGCCAGTAGATATTATCTACTTAGATTTTCAGAAGGCTTTTGACAAAGTGCCACATCAAAGATTACTACTTAAATTAAAAGCCCATGGTATCGGGGATAGCATAACTGACTGGATAGAACAATGGCTGACTGACAGAAGACAACGAGTTATAGTAGATGGAGAAGTTTCAAATTGGAAATCGGTTTTGAGTGGGGTACCTCAAGGATCAGTATTAGGACGTATATTATTCTTAATTTATATCAATGACTTGGACGACAGTATAACAAGGAACGTACTGAAATTTGCGGATGACACAAAACTGTTTAGAAAGGTTAATACTGATGGTGATAAACAACATTTACAAAACGATATATACAGATTAGTGAAATGGTCTGAGAAATGGCAGATGCTGTTCAATTTTGGGAAATGTAAATGCCTACATACAGGACATGGGAACTTGAATGTGAACTATAAAATGGGAGGAGTTACAATAAGCGCTGATATGAAAGTTTCAGAGCAGTGTGGCATTGCAGCTTCAAAGGGTAATCAAATTCTTGGATTGATTAGAAGAAACATAACATACAAGGGAAAAAAGTTAATTATACCTCTTTATAATGCAATAGTTAGACCTCATTTAGAATACTGTATACAAGCATGGAGACCATATCGTAAGAAGGATATAGATATGCTAGAACGAATACAGAGAGCAACTAATATGATTCCAGTACTGAGAGACCTTAGTTATGAAGAACGCCTGAAAGAATGTGGTTTAACAACTCTAGAGACAAGGAGGTTAAGAGGAGATCAGATTGAAGTTTTTAAGATATTGAATGGGTATGAAAATATTGATAGAAATATGTTTTTCTCACTCAAGAAGGATAGCAGAACTAGAGAACATGAGGTAAAATTAGTAAAGGATCAATGTAGATTGGACATCAGGAAGTACTCGTTCTCACAGAGGACAATAAATGAATGGAACAAATTGCTACAGATTGTGTAACTGTTAGCAGCGTGAATATGTTTAAAAACAAGGTTGACACATATCTCAGGAGGGCGGGTTATAAGTAGATGAACATTGTTGGACTCTCGATAAGCCAATGGCTTCTTTGTCCACTTGCCATCTGGGCCTTTGGCTTGGATGGCAAATCTTGTTAAATCTGGTGGGCACTGGTACTGTAGGCAAAATTGTCCGCCCCACTCTTCGTCTCTGGGGTGAAAGTCCACACCGGCATTTGCTAAAGCGCCGTTTTGGCAGTTCCGTAGCCAAATGGCTACGGAAATAATAACTTAAGTTTTAAAACCAATACGCACTAACCGTTTCACATGTGTATTCTGTGACATACAACTGACAATTGGGCGTCAAGAAACTGAAGAAATGTGCTCAAAATAATTACTTATGAGTACTTTTATCGGTGACATAGAAAACATTTCACAATTAGCCGCCATACTGTGCACGTGATGTTGCCTTTGGGTCACATGATCAAACGCGATTTCGTGTAGAATGAGGCCAGAATGGGCCAGCAGCACAGAGATAAATAAAACACCCGTTAGTAAGTTAGTAGTTTATAGGGGTATGATTAATAATGTAACTCCATGGCCAGCAGACGGCAATTGTTAGCATAACCTTATATAGATCCACGGGATTCCCGCTTGGTATTCTCGCTCACAACATCCGGTTATATGCAAATGTTGACAAGCACATGCGTTCTGACAAAAAGGTAATAATTTCACACTTTTACATGGTTATTGTCAGGTAACTTTAGTGATATACATATAAGAATGCATACAGACACGAAAGACGTGTTTATTGCTCTGTTTACGGCGTTTTTGTAAGGTTTCACGTTTCATGAAAATACTTATGTTTCAGCCGAGCGAGATCTTCGCCCTACTACAGCAACAGCCAGATAGAAAAAAACTAGGGCGATTGACTTTGCCTACTGGTACTGGTGCCTATCTATGCCCAGGGTCAGGGTAGTATGACCCCACAAATGGAAAATACCTGTTGTTGCCTCACTAATTTTTGAGAAGGAAAACTCCGAAAATAAACCGCTGCTATGTTAGCTCAAGACAGAGCTGTTTGGAGTTAAATGTCATCAGTCATAAGAGTGCGCGTACCTCGCCGAAATCCCTGTTTATCGCTCAAGAAGACCCGACGAACAGCTAAGGCAATACTGTCTAAATTGTTCACAATAACTCGAATGCTTTTATACATTTAAGCAAAACAAAGAAGAGAAAGAAGCTTCCTCGAATCATCCACGTTGACGTTACTTGAATATCACAACTGAAATAGAAACCATATTTCTCGCACATCCACAAACACATGGAATCCAAACATAACACACGACGCGAAATTTAACTGCATCGTTACCACAATGGCATTTTTTAACCACGTCATAGTTCTTCCATTTTACTTCATTGTGGCTTTATAAGCTTAGTTTATGGTATATAGCAATCTGGGTTGGCATCCAGTACTTGAATGCAACCTTTGTGCACTTTAGAATAATTCGACTAGAACAAGACTGCGAGAAAATGTTTAAATGAGAAAAACAGGCTGGCGGGCCTATACGGTGTGTTCCCTTCGCTCTCGTTTTATCACAGTTTTCTTCGTACCGCATTTATTATTTAACGATCAGCGCACGACAAAAAAATTGCATATTGCACTGCCATCTAGCAAATGCAGCGTACGCTGGCCTCCATTACTAGCATTGCCATTAGTACCCAGACCGATCGAGACGCAACGACGAAACATACGATTACCATGAGTGCAAGGTGTGTAATTGTTGCTCCTTTATTCATTTGTAATATACCTAGGCTAAAGTGACTGTCATATTTTTATAATGTTGAAAAACAAACGTTTGCTCAAGTAATAATGAATGATGTCAGCGGCATTCTGCAGACGCATCCGATCCATTTCCATCTGCGGCATTTAACCTCGAGAGAGAGAGAGATGGGCTGCATACCTGTTGTTTCATGGAGTTCCGTGTTGGAGATTTTGTTTGGCCAGTAGATTCGCAGTATCTTCCTGAGGCACTTGTTTTGGAAAACTTCCAGCATTTGGCATATGCCTTTGGTGACCTTCCATGATTCCGCCGCATATAGTAGCACACTCAGGACGTTGCTCTTGAACAGGCGGATCTTTGTTCTGTTGCTGATCTTGTTTGTCTTCCAGATATTCTTCAGTGCCGCAAATGCCCCTCTTGCCTTTCTAATCCTTACCTTAATCTCAGACTCCGAGTTTCCATCTGTTGACACCTAGGCCCCAAGGTAGGTGAACTCGGTCACCTCTTCAATATCCCTTCCTCCAATCGTGATGGGGTTTGCTGTTTGGCTGTTGTTTCGCAGCATCTTTGTTTTGTTTATGTTTATCTGTAGCCCAATTTTCCGGCATTTCTTGCAAGTTCATCGCTTTTTCTTTGGATGTCGCTGTAGCGGTGCGACAGAAGAGATATGTCGTCTGCAAAGTCTAGATCACCTAATGTTTCTGTGAAGGTCCATTTGATGCCGCTTTTGTCTCCTAGTGCTGTTTCCTTCATGACCCAGTCGATCCCGAGGCAGAAGAGGAAGGGGGATAGCATGCATCCTTGTTTCACTCCGGTCTTGATTTCAACATTTTCTGTCAGGTATTGGCCGCAAATGACCTTGGTCCTGAAATCGCCATATAGCAGTTTGATTATGCTCACAATCTTGGCATAGTACAAGAGTATACGCCAGAGAGATTCTCTGTGAATGCTGTCGAAAGCCTTTTCAAAATCGACAAAGTTTGCGTAGAATGGCGTGTTCCATTTCTGGCACTGCTCCAGGAACTGCCTTAAGGTAAAAATGTGGTCCCCACAGGATTTTCCTTTCCTAAAACCTGCCTGTTCTTTGCGCAATAGTGGGTCAAGGGCTTCTGAAATTCTGTCAAGGATCACCCTGCTGAAAACTTTGCTAGTGATAGACAACAGAGTGATCCCTCTCCAGTTTTTGCAAAGGCTAAGGTTTCCTTTCTTTGGTAGTTTGACGATCTACCCCATCTTCCAGTCGCCTGGTGTTTCTTCCGTCTCCCATATTCCTTCAAAGATCTCAGTCAAGGCTCCCATGGTGACTTCTCCTCCAGCTTTCAACATCTCTGCACTTACACAGTCTGCACCCGGTGCTTTCCCAGACTTCATGGTCCTGATTGCTTTTCTCACTTCTTCAGCAGATGATGGGTCTGTGTTGACCTTCAGGTCCTCTTTGCTTTCTGGAATTTCTGCTTGATTTCTTGGTGCTTCCTTGTTGAGGATGGTCTCAAAGTGTGTTTTCCATCTCTGGGTCTGTTTTGCTTCACAGGTGACAACATTTCCATCCACATATTTAACTGGAACATCACTATTTTTAAAACCGCCAGTCAGCGTTTTGGTTATCTTGTACAGTGTGGCCATGTTCTGTGTCTGTGCTGCTGCTTCTGCTTCATCTGCCAGATTTTCGATGAAGGCTCTCTTATCTGCTCTCGTCTTCCTTTTGACTTCTTTGTCCAGTTCTGAGTATCTACTCTGCAGCTGTTCCTTCAGTCGTTGAGATTTGGCGTCGTTTAGCTTCTTTTTTTGTTGCTTTTCTTTCATCAATTGTTGTCCATGTGTCTGACTTGATCCATTCCTCCTTCTTTTTTCTTCTGTACCCTAAAAGTTTCTTGCTTGTTTCCATCAGTGCCTGATTGAAACTGTCGATGTTCAATTCTTGTTCCTCTTGGAGTATGCGAAAGCGGTTTTTTAAGCCCAGCTGGAAAGCTTTCTCTGTGTTTGGGTTCTTTAACTTTCCTGTATCAAATCGCCGTTGTCTTTGTGTCTTCCGCAGCTTCAAGGACAATGTTGCCACTACCAGCACATGGTCACTCCCCACATCAGCTCTGCGTCTGGCTCTAACGTCCTGAAGTGATCATCTCCACTTCTGATTGACTATCACATGGTCGATCTGGCTGACAGTGTTGTAATCTGGGGACCTCCAGGTGGTTTTGTGAATGTTTCTGTGCTTGAATAGTGTTCCACCAATGACTAGGTTATTCTCAATACATAGGTCAGAGAGTCTCTCGCTGTTGTTATTTATGCATCCAAAGCCCTCGGTGCCCATGGCCCTTTCTCTTCCTGTGTTTTCCTCTCCAACTCTTGCGTTTAGGTCTCCTACCACCATGAGTACATCATGCCGGGGTGTTGTCCGGATTTCCTCCTCCAACTGGTCATAGAACTCATTCTTGATCTCCTCCTCCGCATCCTCTGTTGGTGCATAGCATGTGATCACTGTCAGCTTTGCAAACATGGAATTGAATCTTGCCTTGAGTGGTCTGTCGTTGATTGGCTTCCACTCCAGCACAGTTTTTTCAACCTTCCTCGTCACAATGATGGCAACTCCACCTCTGTGCTGGTTATCTGATCGGCCTGAATAAAGTATGGTGTGACCCGAGGACAGGGTCCTCTTCCCTGAGTCTATCCATCTTGCCTCGCTCACACATAAAAGTTCCACTTTGTAATTTTCCATCTCCCGCAGTACTTGTTGAAGCTTTCCTGCTTGATACAGTGTTCTCACGTTCCAGGAGCCCACTCGTATCTTGTTTTTCAGCTTGAGGAGCTCCGCTCTCAGGGTGTCAGCTCCCGACCGGGTTTGGCTGCCATCCTTCATGATCCCAGTTTTCTGGGTTACTTCACTCCTCGCACCATTGACGTATTGTTCTTTGGTATTGGTTTCTGTAGCTTGAGTTTTTCTAATATGGTGAGGGTGCTAACCTCACGCACAGCCCTCCTCCTTTCTCATCCGAGCTTGGGACCGGCAATCAATAGAATGCAAAAAAGGTTAGGAAAAAAAAACATGTCTCGCAAACCTTTTTTGTTCCAAAAAGTAAACTTTGTCGTACGTTTATACCCCCAGTGACCGGTAACACGAGAATCCACATACATTTAACAAATTTGACATCATTGTCCCAACCTGGCCTGGTGTCAGAGGCATAAGTCAGCATGCCCTCAAATGTCTAAAACCATTTATTTCTGTTGCTTGTTCTGCTGATGGTTGTTTAAATGTAAATACTAACACACACCAGTAAAAATTTGACATGTAATTAAGGAAAACATCCTACTTTAAAAAACTAATTTTTTTTTTATTTTTTCATACAAGCATTATTGAAATGAATTTTTTTTTCCCTCAAAAATATGTCCACATTTTATGGCTTATATCTTCTCGGGTCTTTCCCATAGATTTCTCATTTTGCACACAGTACTTTTTACAAAGTATCTATGGTATGTTATAGGCATAATTTCCTACTGCATATAATTTATAGTTTATAGCAATACAAATTTATGCTAATTTGTTTCACAGAATTAAGAATTTTATTCAACCATAACTTAATGACAGAGTAAGACAGGATTTTTTTTAGAACAAACCAAAAACACTGGTAATGTGAATTAGTGTACACAATTTTAAGTAAATTTCGTGAAAAAACAAATAATGTATGTACAAAACCTTACAAATTTCTTTTAAATTCCTTTTTTTGTAATTCCTTAACTTTTTTCTGAGGGTGGTATGATGACTGAGACTACCTTATTTTGTGTGCATCAAGCTTGGCAACAAATCATCAAGGCAGCCAAATTACAGCCAGATTTAAAGGTACAAAGTCTGATTGTTTTTATTGTAAAATCATGTTTATGTATTGTAAACTAAATTTAAAATTTGAATGAATCAGGAGGAATTCTGAATGGAGAAAGCTGACAAGGCACACAAAGGCAAACGGGATAGCCATGTTGTTCTTGTTTAAATTATTTATTACTCCCAACTGTGCCTACAGTGTGGAAATGTACTTGTTAGATTAATTGTATTTTTGTGGTGATTGTAGGGATTTGTAGCCCCACTCCACTGTGTGCTGTTTATATAACCTGGTCCACCCTGATCCGTTTTTTAGGCGGCCCCTGCTGAACCACAAGGTCGATATTCATTAACAGATGACAGTCAAATTATATTTTTTAATTGTGGTTCATTAAAGACATTTGGTGGTCATGATGTTAGATTTAATTATAGTCTACATTATATAACAAGATTTTATGAGGAATAGATCAGACTTTGCACCTTTAAGATATTGCCTAGGGGTGGCTCTTTTACCACCCAGTATTGTTCTTGGTGGGTGTGGCTGTGTATGTAAGTGGTTATAATGTGTATGCCAAACACATTGTGTTAGCATTTTTTTATGCAAGGATGCCTGTATTACAACAACAGGTTACGATTTTTATATGTGCTTTACTATTTTAATCCATTGTAACGACCATGCACCAAGATACAGCAACTTATTTTTAACTTGTAAGCTGTACCTTTCGTATCTATAGGTGGTACAATAGTGGTATTGGCCTGAAGTATTTTGGCACTGACGGTTTCAACATGTGCTAGCTTGTATTGAATATGTAGAGTACTGTATAGTGGCTGTTGCTATATTGCATAACATTAATATTATGTGTGTGCGTGTGCATGCAGGCAGGTTGCATGAGTGCGTGCATGCATGCAAGTGTATATTTTTAATGATTCCACAATTAATAAGGCTGCAATAACGTGTTTATCATGATGGCCTGCACTAAAATTATAAAGTGCATGCAATTTGTAACTAGTTGTTTTCCCCCCTCAGAATGGCAATTTTGAGCCACCATATTCATGCCAAAATAACACCAATATGCCCTCAGAATGCACCAAATATAACCATATTTCAAAAATAATTCAGCATGCCCCCAGCCCGAGATTTTGGGGGTGCATTGGCATATTTAGGGGGCAGGGGTGGTCACTCCAATGGTGGTAGCTATGAACAGGGTCACAGATTTGCCCCCCAAATGGTAATTCAAGATCCTGGATATATATATGTATACATATATATATATATATATATATATATATATATATATATATATATATATATATATAATATATATATATATATATATATATATATATATATATAATATATATATATATATAAATATATATATATATACATATATATATATATATATATATATATATATATATATATATATATATATATATATACCTGTGAGGAGGTGCCCCCTTTTACAAAGCAATGCCCCATCCCAATGCGAATGTTACATTTTGGGTCTAGGAGAGGCTTAAAAAGCATCACAGAGTATCTAAAATTGTTTGGCTTTTGGGGCCCTTGAACAGGCCTCAGACACCACGCAGTAGGGGGCTTGCTTCACGTGCAGTTTCTTTCAACCTTATCTCCTGGATTTTTAAACTCACAGGTTGGCAGGTATAGGCTGCTCGAGAATGAGTTGGCCTACTGCGGAAACCAACACTGCATTAAATGCTTAAAATTCAAACTTGGGGAATATGAGGCAATGGGGAAGCCTGGATAAATTTATTAACGAGGCAACACATTATAAACACTCACATTTTCTCTTGCTTGGAGATTTTAACTATCCCAATATAGACTGGAAAAACAGGTGTACACCTTCAGATGATACTGATAGCCCAGACTCTAAGAATTTATAAGAAATGAATTTCTCTTCCAACACATTGGACTCCCCACAAGGGGGCAATTACGAAATAAATCGAACACTCTTGATTTAGCTATAACCAACGAAAAAGGTATGGTGGATGATATCGTGTACAAAAGTCCAAGAATGATCACTAGGACTTTATTGTTACATTCAAGTGTTATGCAGAAATAGCAAATCATTCACAGCTTAAATATTAGTATTAGCCTACCAAGGGGATTATAAAGGTATGAAGACTATATGGGACAATGCAAACTGGGGTTCCAACCAACATAGACAGGAAGTAGCCCTGATCACCCAGAAGGTGAACGGCAACACTCTTCTTGAATGGAAACCAATAAATGAACGACTTCTTTATGCTAGATTTAACTCCAAATTTATTAAACTCTCAGTGGTAACCTGTTACGCACCTACAGAGGAAACAGAAAAAGGACAACTTTGGAAGACATCCCCAAACATTACGTACTATTGGTTCTTGGGGATTTCAATGCACGAGTTGGGAGTGAAAACACTGACAGGGAAAAGATCATGGGCAAACACAGAACAAGTACAATGACTGACAATGGCAGCAAACTGTGTGACATATGTGGGGAGAATGACCTCGTGATTGGAGAGACACTCTTCCAACATAAGACAATACATAAGCTGACATTGAGATCCCCAGACGGCAGAACTGAGAGTCAAATAGATCACATCCTTGTAAATAGAAAATGGAGACGCTCTCTACAAATCTTCAAAACAAGAAGACTAGCTGATGTTGGCAGTGACCACAACCTGTTGATAGGGAAACTTGCACTGAAACCGAGAAAGGCAAAAACAGGAGAGAAGAAGAAACAGCGTTTGATACTGCCAAGCTACAGAACTAAGAAACCAAGCAACAGTTCACAATTGCTCTGAAGAACAGTTTTGGAGGAAACGGAGATGACTATTCACAATTTCAACATGGCCATGGAGCTAGCAGGGAAAGCAGTGCTAGGTTACAGAAGAGCAAAGAAAGAGCAGTGGATTTCCACATCAACTTGAGACTAAATAGGCCAAAGGAAAGGAATATAGAAAAAGCTGCTCACCACAAAGTCCCCAAGACTCAAAGAAAGACTTTCAAGAGAATACTCACAAAAGACAAAGAAGTAAAAAGGAGTACCAGAGCAGACACTTACATTGAAAACCTCGCAGAAGATGCAGAAGCAGCAGCAAGGATATGAAGTCACTCTATCAAATAACCAAGAAGAAAGGATATGAAGTCACTCTATCAAATAACCAAGAAGAAAGGATATGAAGTCACTCTACCAAATAAACATGAAGCTGAAAGGAGATACAGGTCCAAACCAGAATCTCCCACTGAAAGATGCAAATGGAAAGATCATCACAGTCGAGAAAGAGAAGATAGAGAGATGGAAGGAGTATTTCCAACAGGTTCACAATCGTGTAGGTCCACACAGACTTGCAGACATTCCGGAGGCAGCAGATGACTTTGAAACCGACCTCGACCAAATCACAGAAGCAGAAGTCAGAAAAGCCATTAAAGCCCAGAAGAATGGAAAAGCACCAAGTTGCGACAGCGTCTGCGCAGAAATGCTGAAAGCAGATGAACAATCCTGCGCCAGATCTTCCAGAGAATATGGGATGAAAAAGACACACCAGATGATTGGAAGACAGGCACAATTATCAAGCTACCAGAAAAGGGCGACTAGGGGAACTGTAACAATTGGCGGGGCATAACCGTGTTCTCAATGACATGCAAGATTTTCAGCCGCATAATCCTGAAGAGAATATCAGTAGCTACCGACACAATCCTCCGCCAGGAACAAGCCGGGTTCAGAAGAGGCAAGCCATGCATCGACCACATTTTCACGTTACGGCAGATTTTGGAACAAAGCACGAATGGAAAAGTACGATCTACGTTGCCTTCATTGAGTTTGAAAAGGCCTTTGACAGCCTTCACAGAGAATCCTTGTGGAGAATACTACGGCACTACGGGATCCCACAGAAGATGGTAAATGTGATCAAGATACTTTACACAGACGTCCAGTGTCAAGTCGCCTGTAACAGTCACATGTCAGACAGCTTTAGCGTAAAATCCGCAGTAAAAGAGGGATGCATTCTCTCACAATTTCTTTTCACCCTTGCCATTGACTGGCTGATTACAGAAATTACCAAAAATGGAAACAGAGGCATCAGCTGAACACTTACCTCAATTTTGGAAGACCTGGGCTATGCAGATGACACTGGACTGCTGTCTAGCAGGCACAAGGACATGCGAGAAAAGATGGACAAACTCATAACAACAACATCACGTATTGGGTTAAAGCTCAACACAGCAAAAACCAAACTGATGAGGATCAACTACAAGACAAATAACCCCATCACCATAAATAACATAAACAACAGTGAAGCTTAGGAAGACGTTCAGGACTTTGCATACCTGGGAAGCAAAATCACAACAGATGGAGACTCTGCAAAAGATGCCATGGCCAGAATCAGAAAGGCAAGCCAAACCTTCGCTATGCTGACGCCCATCTGGAAATCCAAGCAACTGAGATTGGAAACAAAACTGAGTCTGTGCAATGGTAATGTTCTCAGTGTACTTCTCTACGGCTCCGAGTGCTGGAAACTGACAGCCAAGCTAGCACACAAGCTTGAGACCTTCCAAAATAAGTGTCTACGGAAGATCCTAGGGGTATTTTGGCCGAACACCATCACTAATGAAGAGCTGCTCCACAAAACAGATGCAACATCCCTGGCCACACAGATCAAGAGGCGAAGATGGAGATGGCTTGGACACGTGTGCCGAATGTCACCTGGCGTACTGCCCAAGACAGCCTTACGCTGGACAGCAGACGGTAAAAGGAGACGTGGTCGTCCAAAAGAAACATGGACACGAACAGTGGAGAAGGAGATGAAAGAATGCGGCTTGACGTGGAACACCAAATGGGTTGCAAACCGACAGCAGTGGCGCTCTCTTGTTGATGCCTTATGTGTCACCAGGCACGAAGAGGACTAAGTATGTAAGTAAACTGGGGCCAGATGTTTGGCACTAGCACTATAAATGACCAATGGTTATGTTTTAAAGAATACATTAAAAAGATACAGGATGAATTCACCCCCTTATCGACTGGTGAGTAATATTAACAGACATGACTTGCTTAAGGCGAATCCTATACAAATTCGATGGCGATACGTTGTATCAAATCGATATGTTCTTGCAAAAACAAAATTGAAGACACTCAGCACCGATGTCAAGTTAAGAAGATGGAAATGGGTAGGACATATCCTACGAATGGACAAGAACAGCAAATGTGAGACGGCATTGACTTGGACGCCCGATGTTAGAAGAAAGGTTGGTCGACCAAAGACAACGTGGCAATCAACTATTGAAACTGAAAGACGTATACTATGGTAGAACAGCTGGAACGAAGCCAGACGTGAAGCAGCTGACAGAGCGAGCTGGAGGAGATGCACTTCGGCCTTATGCCCGGGACACTGAGCCCGAAGAGGATAGGTGAGGTGACTTACTTGACTTAAAAGCATAGGCCATAGTGACACCTAGCTGTCCTCCGGGAAGTTGTATCCCTCCAATCTGTTTTGTTTATGGCATGGCGTTCTGCTGTCAATAGCGGGAGCCCAGTGTCATTCCTGGTCAGATCACTCCACCTCTTCAGTGGTCTTCCGCGGTCCTTCGAAGTCTTGGCTGTATGCTTGCCTAACGATATCATCTGTTTGCATACGGCAAACATGCCAAAACCACCTGGGTCTTCTGTATCTGGTGACATCTGTGATAGATTCAGGGGTAAAGGTGTCTTCTCTGAGATGCGTATGTTGAAAAATATGCAATTTCTCAGTTTGCCAGAGGCTGCCGATGCTAACGCTATGCATCGACTAACATATTTCTCTCTGTAGACGGTACTGTGTCACCCAAGAAACAGAAATTTCCCGCATTCTCTAGTTTTTCTCCACCGCGAGTCATACGCTTCTCCGATGAAGTGAAAACCTTGTATTTGGAAAAAAGTTGATTTTCATACCCCATTTCCTACAAGCCACTTGTAATTCTTCAGCTAAGAGTTGTAGCTTCTCAAGCACGGTGGACATAATCGTTGTGTCATCTGCATATGTGGTGTCAAAGATGAGGTTGATATCTAGCTTGAACTCCTTGCATAAGCTCTTCAGGTCTGCCATGACGAACTCCAGGAACAACTTAACATGATATGTGATAACAGACTGCCCTCTCTCATTCATATTTCCACTTTGCAGCATTCTGTCATTTGACCATTGATGACGACTGCACATTCAACATTATCATACATAGCTCCAGTTAGTGATGGGATCTTGGGATCTACCCCAATATACCTCAACATCTTCTTCCTGAATACAGACTAGTTTTGATAGATGTGTGTCAATGTTGTCATACATCCTCCTGTGTATCATCTTGCAGAAGATCTTACCCGGGATGGATATCAGAGAAATTGCTCAGTAGTTTGACGAGGTTAACTTGCACCCTTTCTTGTGTGCTGGGTTGATCATACGTCTGCACCAGTATGTTGGTAACTTTTCCTGACGTCATGCTGCATTGCATATTTTCAGGACGATATCAACCATCCTATCTCCTCCTGCTTTCAAAGCTTCAGCCGTAATGCGATCAGCATCAGGCGCTTTCAATGCTTTGACAGCCTTCTCTATTATTATTATTATTATTATTATTATCACCTTCGTTCGGACTCAGAATCCACAAACAATGGTGGTCCAACCAGTCCAGGGATGTTATCTAGAATGTCGTCAAGTGCTTCCTCTGAACTTGGTCAGTTAGTGTTAAGATGTTTCTCAACATAATATTATGTTTCCCAGCATTTCAACACCTCATCTGGAGCTGTTTTTAGATTTCCGTTACCATCCTATGCAGCCATGTTCCAAAATTATGCGAGTTGTTTTTTTTTTAAATCCTCCTCCATAACTTGTATGTTTTCCTAAAGTTGTTTTCTCTTGTGGGTTCATATTATTTCTTCACTGGTCTGTTCTTACCTATGTACGTTTCACGCTTCTCTGCATTTGAGGTGTTCTTCAAATACTCTGTGCGTGCCTTTCTCCTTTCCACACACTCTCTTGCTAAAACTGATGGAAGATTGATGACCTGCTTTCTACGCCTGAAGCCAACCACCTTCTCAGTGATTAAATTTGTTGTCTCTTTGAATTCTAACCAGAGTTCCTCCACTGGTCTGTTACAAAGCTCCACCAATCTTCACGTAAAACGATTATATACCAGGATGGTGTATTGCAGGCTAGTTCTGGTTTTGATCCTGACAGTAACCATCTTTGGAGAAACGGCTTCGTAAGAAAGCAGACCACTCGCATACTGAGACGAGAGGATTAGTGCCACATCTTGTCTGTAGGTAACATCTTCTCTCCCAGAGTGAATGATCGCGTATCCATTTTG
This sequence comes from Lamellibrachia satsuma, assembly GCA_033239005.1. Taxonomy (NCBI): domain Eukaryota; kingdom Metazoa; phylum Annelida; class Polychaeta; order Sabellida; family Siboglinidae; genus Lamellibrachia; species Lamellibrachia satsuma. Next base: position 455,872 of record BSQZ01000081.1, on the reverse strand, counting down.
TTGAGATGCCACATCCACACACTACAACCGTGTGTTTCTGATATACCCGCAATGTTCAACATACATAAAGGGAAAGTTACCATAAACAAGGGATCAGTAAAGAATATTAAGAAGAAATACACCTTACGGAAGCATTACATGTAGATTATCTTTATGGTGTATATTGGTATGTAATGTTTTGTTATGTAGAATTCCACATTTACTCGATAATTTTTGTGATGGTACAATGTTAAGCTGTAATCTGTTATGATTCCCCCAAAAATAAATTGTGTCAGTCGCTAGATAGGCATATGGTTGATTTGGTGATGGGTATTTTTCAGCTATTTAACGTTGTTTGTTTATAGTGAAAACTCTTAGGGAAAGTCCATTTACGGCTATCCAGTCTCATTATATCTACATATAAAGTTATTCACAAAAGTGAACTAAATTAGCCCATTAAATCGACACAAAATCATGGATATGGGGCTATTCTTAATTGTAGTTACAAATGGTTATGTTTTAGTAACTCGTCTAGCAGTAGTGGTTGAGTTCGCGTCTGTGAGTTGGTCTCTTCAACATACGTGCCTCTGATTTGTGGTTCAGATCAAGTGAATAAGGCATCCATGGTATAACCGCGACAGCGCTGGTGGGTCCACCGAAGTTGAACACTGATGGCACCACACCAATCTGTTTCGATGGTAGGCATAGCTGTGGGCTTGGACCCCTGAATGGTCCCCTTGCAGCCAGGTAACTATCGTGAAGCCTCCTTCTAACAACTGAGTTGCTGATTCGCTGGTTGTTGCGACCTGGTGTTACAACAGCTGTGTGGCTTGCGTTGCGAAACCTGTCCCATGTATATAACTATGATCAAGCTAGCATATCTTTGTATGTTGTTATGTCATGTTATGGTATTACGAATGAAACGTAAAGCATTTATTTTTTCGAAATACCCTGTATACCAAGGGTTCTTAGTGCTTTTTATGGTAAATAAAATGTTCGCAACGTAAAACGTTAACTTCCAACAATCGCAGAAACCACGCGCGCCCGGCGAATACTTCGGTACGTAAACCGTTTGAGAGTACGTAGCGCCATCTGGACGGTTTATATTAATGATAGTCGAAAACACGCGTAGCGATTGTACATGATAATAATAATAATGATAATTAACTTCTATGGCGCCTATATCCTCAGGAACCTGAGCTCAGAAGCGCAACAAAACAGAATCATGAAGCATAACCGTGAACAGGGATGCGCAAAAGTCAGTACCAGAACGAGGGACAACCGAACATTTATGGTGGAAATGCAATTTGGAATAGATATGTCTTGAGTTTTTTTCGGAAAAATAGTTTCAGATGTTTTCAAAGTGATAGATTGCTTGGTGTTTATGTAGCGCCCTCTGGCACAACACATCGACTAGGTTGCTTGGCAACGGCAACATGAATTAGACGCTCACACAAGGTAGGAAGTTGTAGACATTGTTTTCTAGCCATATTCATAAAAGCGATCACCTATTTGGCAAACATTGCTGTCATGACTATGACTGTCACGTTTGAAGAACCAAGGTATCCCTTATACACGTACGCACGCACGCACGCACGCACGCACGCACGCACTCACGCACTCATACATACATACACACACACGACGATGAGTCGATCTGGTCGGTGTGTGGTGATTGGCGGTCGCCTGAACCACCAAAATTAGATTATTAACATCTGGCCACCTGCTATCACAGAAATATGCGTAAAATAAAAGTTTCTTTCGACGCTGTATATATAGCATCTCAAGGTCATTGCCACCAGACTTGGGATCAATTATATTGTATCAATTCCAATTACACCTAAAAAAGCAATTCCATATCGAAATAACATGATGAGAACAGAGCAATATATTCATCAATTTTTTTAGAGCAGCTTTATTAAATGTCTGCATATTATGGTACATGATGGCAAACAGATATGATATACACCACAGAATATTATTATTTTTATTGATTATTTGTAGCGAATAACTAGTTAAAAATGACATGATATAATTGAAAAGTAATTACATTTTCACCAATTCCAATTCCTTTTTAAAAACAAAACACCAATTCCAAAATTTGCGTTTTATAAAGTGAGCTTACTCAATTAATTCATGACTTTCTAAGCAAGGCGGTATTTCTTAATTATGGATCCAAGTTAGTTTAAATACTTTATACTGACACGGGCTGATCTAGGGTTTGACCAGGGGGGACGGTAGATTCTTGTGCTAGATCAACAGTTTAAGATCACAGAACCCAAATTTATTTTTTAACCAGCGTGGCGTGGTGGCGATGTCGGAACTACCCACTGCGTATGACATTATATAACGTACATGACTTGTTGCGCGTCTGAATTATATCGGACTATCAGAATACACATATTCTAATACTTCGAAACCTAACTAAACAAAAATAAGTGACACTCGCGTTAGGATCAGAGGTTACTAGCACTTGATCCTCCTATGACCGCGGTCTTTACCACCGAGTTAAGCTAATAATTAAAGTCCAAAAACGTCTGTTCAATGGACTACTCTACTTAACATAATAACTGACTAGCACTGAATCAGTCTGCCAAAATTATAATATGCAAATTTTACTAAGTCTTCTTAGCACGTAACACAATCACGAGTTATCGCGAGTCCGAACTTCACCAAGTCTTCTTAGCGAAAAAGCAATGGTTTCTTGATTAGTCTGCCCGAACGAGTTTTCACTGGGCTGTTGGTTTTCATAGGATACGTCGGTATGGGCTCAGGTCTCGACGTGATGATGATACCCGGCATTTCACCCGATTCCAATTCCCGCGAATCTGTGTTCTCGTCTATGGGTATCACGGGAATACCTCGACTGTGAATCCTATCTCTGTGGTCTTCCTGCTCAGTCGAAGTTGAAGGAGTAGGTCTTATGGTGTGGTCTATCTTCAGATAACGTCGTAGTCTACCTTCGATTTCGACGATGCGTGATTGGTTACTGCATTTGTCCGCGACCATCCCTTGTGTCCATTTCATTGTATCATATTTCTTCAATGATTGCACGAAGACAGGTGTTCCTCTTCGTAACGGCGACAAGTCGCGAGCATTTCGATCGTAGTATTGTTATGACATTTCCTGCTTTTTCGTCTTGCGTCTGAGGATTTGACGTCAGGACCACGGGTTTCATCGATTGCTCCGCTTAAGGCACTGACGCCCGCGTGCGTCTTTGCATTAGCCGCTGCACTAGACTGAAATTGATTTGAGACGTTGGCGTGTTTCGCCACCCCAACACCGCTCTCAAAGGGTCGTCCGATTTCTTCAGAATATTCTTCACGATCTTGACTGCCGATTCTGCTTTTCCGTTCGATTGCGAATGATACGGCGATGACATTAAGTGTTTTGAATTCCCAGTTGTTTGCAAACGCTTGGAATTCCGCAGTGATGAATTTAGGTCCGTCATCTGATTGCACAATTTGTGGTACGCCATAACGTGCAAACTGCTCTTTGCATGCTTGTATGGTCGTTTCCGCTCTCTGATCGACAAGGTTTGTGAACTCGAAGAAATCTGAATAGTAGTCTACGACGATGAGGTAAGTGGCATTGGCATACGTGCAGAAGTCTATCCCATGGCTTCAAGAAAATGTCGTGACTTTGTAGCGTCTCTTTCTGTTGTGATGGCGTTTCTTTCGAACACGCCTGACATCTCTCGATCACATGCTTGATGTCGCTTGTCATTCCCGGACAGTCGATGTTATCTCTGGCTCGTCGGAGAGGTGCTTCGATTCCCTGATGGCTACTGTGAAGTCGTTCCAGCATATCTTTCTGACAAGATTTCGGAATCACCATTCTCTGAATCACCATTCATCCGCTGACAATTGTTCACGCAATGTCCAACATGTTTTCTACCCTGGCAACAGCTTTTGTCTGTACTCGGGCCATACTGACCGAACCGTTGTCATCAGTTTCTGCAATGTGTCATCCCCAGCTGTCGTTTGTCGAATTTTAGTGATTCTTGGCTCGCTGACGTTGACATACATTTGTGGGTCGCCCGAGTCGATCTCTTCCGCCAGTTCATCTTGGATCGCACACTGGAAGATCTATTCTGTCGACATCTCGTTGACAGGTTGACGGGATGATGGGGAAACAACATGTCTACAACCAGCTATTCTGTGCCTGGTTAGTACTCCACTTTCACGTTGCACCTCTGTACTGCGAGCATCACCCGTTGTAAGCGTTTAGGAGCCTCGAACAACGTCTTTCGAAATATGGCTTCGAGAGGTTTGTGGTCGCTGTGTATCGTAAGATCTGCGTGACCATATATATATATATATATATATATATATATATATAAATATATATATATATATATATATATATATATATATATATATATATATATATATTATATATATATATATATATATATATATATATATATATATATATATATATATATATATATATATATATATATATATATATATATATATATATATATATATATACTGATCGAATTTACGACATGCGAACACAATGGCTAAGCATTCTAGCTCGATGGGTGCATACTTCTGTTCATACTTTGTCAAGGATCGTGAGACATACGCCACAGGTTTGCCGTCTTCCACCAGACTCGCGCCTAGCCCTTGCGCACTCGCATCACACTGCAGTACAATCGGCTTCTTCACATCGTAGTACACGAGTGATTGTTCTAATGTTGCAACCTGATAGTGGAGAGAAGTAGTATGTGTGTTTTGTTTAAACCTCAAACGAGGAGGAATTTTGGGAGGTATCTATAAATAGATTTCAGGGAATCTCCGATGACGTCACATCCCTGATGACAGTGACACCCCCTAGCAACGGGGTTTCCCCTAGCAACGGGGTTTCCCTTGGTGTTTGCGCTGATACAGTCGCCGGGAGGGGGGCGCTCACGGGGTTCCCCTTTAGGTTTTCGCGCTGATACAATCACCAGAGGGCGCTCACGGGGTTTCAGGTGACCACGTGCACGATGGACTTCCGTTTCCGGTTTCTTGCGCATGCACAGTGTGTGCTTCTATCCGGCCAACTAATCCTAACCCCAAATCCGGCGACCACATGCACGAAGGACTTGGTAGCATGAGCACCCCGCGGTGACTGTATCAATGCTTCATGACGTCTGCAGCTAACCCTAACCCACCTACTCCTGACCTCGCAACCGTACATCATCAACAATATGTATATAACCACGGTGAAGTCGTTGCAGTCGATAATGTGGTTTCAGTAAGTTCTACACATGTTTGGTTATTAATATAAAAGGTGAACACATATTTTGCAGTTCCCGTGTACTAGAATTACGCCAATTTACGGGTGAATAGTTGTTCTAACGCGTGTTTAGGAGGACGTTACGGTTACATAAGTTTTATTTGTTTTCTGAATCCTTCTGTATACCAATTAGCGTCACGCAATTCCATATTTGGTATTGCGAACGGGAGCGATAAGCCGCACACAGAACAATAAGGGAATGCAGCTGACGTAGGCCGCAAATTTTATTAAATATTAAAAAATAATGACATAGGATATCATAGTAAAGCTTTGTAATATAATTAAATATTGGTATCAGCAGTCTTATATAGCAAGCGTTAAGCAATGCAGATAGCCGACGTTCAGCTGACGTAAACTATAAACGTGTCAGGACATGCAGCTTGTGGGGAAATCCCTTTATGTATTGCAGGACTGGGCGGTATAGGCAGTATATAGGTGTCGATATGAGACGACATACGACGAAAAGTTCTCGATATAATGGGATAATGCGATATGTGTTGTATAGCTTACACGCATGACTACGTTTTTCTCGCGGCATGCATGGACATTCGATCGCTAGGTCACGATCTGTTAGCAGGGTGAAACGCGGTCGTGTTTCTTTTGTCAGCGTGTTTAGAAATCGACGCGACACCCTCGTAACGAATTTTATTAATTATTTAAAAATAATGACACAGGATATCATATTAAAGCATTGTAATATAAATACATATGGGTACATTATTAAAAAAATATTGACATATAACGAAAATATAAAATAGTAGAATGGTCATTGTTCGTTCGCCGCTAGCGTTGAACTCCGACAGCGGGCATCGCTTTAGACTCAGTGTGCAGCGCGCTTTCTTGTTGCGACCGTGTTTGGTATTGTTCTGCATGCGGCTTACGTCAGCTGCATGTCCTTTTTTGGTATTGTTCTGTGTGCGGCTTACGTCAGCTGTATATGCATGTAATGACACGTTTATAGCATTCGAACGAAGTCACACACTTCCATATTTGGTATTGCGGACGGGAGCGATAAGCCGAATTGAATCCGATGACGGGTAACTGATGCATCCATACATAACGTTGTCGCATCAGCGTTTTGTACGGATTGGACGGTGGTCGAGATTCGTCGTCGTCGTCGGGTGATTGTGCAACGTGCACTTGTTCGTCCCTATGCGTCTTCGCTTCCGCGTCCTCGTACGAATCTTTGATCTTGTCGTAGGCGGTGTCACTCATCGATCGCAAGATATCCATCATGGCGCTCATCAACTTGTTGGTGTCTCCATCCGTAACGAGACATTGCACTTGCTCGTGTCCGGGTACGTTGGATGCCACGCTGACGCTCAGCGGGACGTGACGCGCCACCCACTGGACCTTGTCCGACGGAAATCGTGTGGTGTCGAACCAACACTCAAGGTCAAAGGTGGCTCGGTTCGGATATTAGCGCAACGATTCGGACACGCGAATGCCATCAAACAATTCCTCATTCCCTACTTCCTGTCCACGTCAAAGACAGAGGAACAACAACAAGAAGAGAAAGAGGATAAGGAACAAGACGACAAAGAGAAAGAAGAAGAAGAGAACGATGGTGTCGGGTTGTTTTTCGTCATCAAACGCAACAACACGTTCATGTGTCTACGGATCATGTGAAATTCCTAGACATGACCAATTACGTAGCCCCGGGGTTCAGCTACGACAAGTATCTGAAAGCGTACGGATGACGAAAGGTCATTTCCCGTACGAGTACATGGATTGTCTGACGAGACTCGACGACACAGCTCTTCCACCGAATGAGGCCTTCTTCAGTCGACTGAAGAACGAGGGTATTTCCGAAGAGGATTACGTTGGTTGTCAAGAGGCCTGGCGCGAGAACGGCATGACGACTTTGCGAGACTTTCTTGTCTGGTACAACAATAGAGACTTGGTTCCCTTTCTACAGGCCATCAACAAACAGTTTGTCTTCTACCAGCAACGCGGCATAGATATGTTCAAGCAAGGTATCAGCGTACCTGGTCTGACCTTGCTCTACCTGTTCAACGACTTTCCGGAGAAGACTTACTTTACACCCTTCAACGAGAAGAATAAAGATCTTCATAACCTCGTCAAAGATCACATCGTTGGCGGTGCTTCGCTCATTTTTCACAACTATCACGAGAAAGGGGTCACTACGCTACGTCAGAACGAGTACGGAGAGGCCGCTCGTCCGTGTCGATCGATCGTTGGCTACGATGCCAACGCGTTGTACTTGTGGTCTCTCATGCAAGACATGCCGATGGGGTGGTACACGCGACGACGGGAAGAGGACAACTTCCGGCATGAATCGGCACAGCGGTACGGACAGATGGCTGCAGAATGGTTAACGTGAGAACAGGATAGGTAAACTTCCGGTGGACTGTTGGTGCAGCACAACAAAGACGACTGCTCGCCGAGACCCGAATGAACACCGCCTACCTACGTCACTTTGTCAAGGACGTCGAGCTGTGGGAATGCGAGTGGAAAGAGACGAGAAGAGATCCGACCGTGAAAAAGTGTCTTGATGCTGCATTTCCGCGACTATGCCATGCGCGGTGGACGATGACGTCGCAACAGATTCTGAGCGGCGTGCGTGCTGGAACTGTGCTCGGACTGATCGAGTGTGACGTTTGCGTACCAGAAGCACTGCACGCGCACTTTGCCGAGATGCAGCCCGTGTTCAAGAACATTCGTCTGACGCGCGACGATCTCGCCGACACGCCGAAGAGCACAACATTATGGCGACCCCGCGGCGCATGCTCGTGGGTAGTTTCCGCGGCGACAAGATCTTGCTCGCCACGCCCCTGTTGCGATGGTACCTGGACCACGGACTCGATTTGACGCACTTCTACCAGATCATCGAATACGATCCTACCCCGTGCTTCCGACGGTTCGGCGATGCAATGTCCACGGCCCGGAGCGAGGGAGACGTCCAACCACACAAGGCTACCATCGCGGACACCATGAAGTTGCAGGGAAACTCGGGCTACGGAAAGACCATCACCGACGTGGACCGACATCGCGACGTGAAATATTGCACGGAGAAGGCGGCATCGCTCGTGGTCAACGATAGACGGTTCCGACAACTCGACGTCGTCGTCGACGATGCGTACGAGATAGCGATGAACAAGAAAACCGTCATGTACGCCCTGCCCGTACACGTGGGGTTCTTCGTTCTGCAGAACGCCAAGATGCGCATGTTGCAATTCTATTACGACTTTATCAACAGGTACCTGGAGCGTCCTCTTTTTCAGTACAGTGCCTATTTGGCCTTGGCCGGTGAGTCCATCGACGACCTCGCGACCCCGGAACTACGAGAACATTATTTCCGACACCGATCCGAATGGCTGCCGTCCGAATGTTGCGACGAACATCAGAACGAGTACGTGCGCTATTGACTCCCCGTGGGTCGGTGACGAAGCGTGCTGTAAGGCGCGCAAGGCGTACGACAAGAGGACACCGAGTCTATTCGAGGTTGAGTGGTCCGGTGACGGGTTCGTGGGGTTGTACAGAAAGACGTACTATTGTTTCGGAGCCACCGACAAGTACTTCACCAAAGGACTGAGCAAACGTCACAACGCCATCGACAAGGACGCGTTCTTAGAGGTGCTCACCAATCGTCGGAGCGGAAGTGGAAAGAATCGTGGGTTCCGGGTGCATCACTCGACCATGTTGACGTACATGCAGGAACGAGCGGCCCTCACATACTTCTACGCCAAACGCGTGGTGCACGAGGACGGACTGAGCACGGGTCCGTTGGACGTGTAGACAAGGCGATGCACGCTGGTCGTACGACCTGCCGCCACGACACGCGGTGTCGCGCACCTTCACGAACGAATATTGTTCCGAGTGGACTCATAATAGCAAGAGACTTCAGAGTCCTTTGTCTAACGTTTGTGGACAATATTGCATAGCTTATAGCTTGTATTGCTTCGTTGTAACGGCTTTCCGACGAGAACATTTATCAACCTATTCGGCACCGATTTAGTAGCTAACGATTACCTCTGTCTAAGGTTTGTGGAAAATATTGCATAGCTTATGTATTACTTCGCTGTAACTACTTTCCGTCGAGAGCTTTTATCAACATATTCGGCACCGATTTAGTAGCTAACGATTGTCGCGTGTCACGACACGCTGCGTTTCGCACCTTCACGAACGAACATTGTTCCGATTGGACTTATAATAGCAAGAGACTTCAGAGTCCTATGTCTAACGTTTGTGGACAATACTGCATAGCTTATGTATTACTTCGTTGTAACGGATTTCCGACGAAAACTTGTATCAACCTATTTGGCACCGATTTAGTAGCTAACGAATGTCACGGGTTTGATTGACTTAAACGGCTGCGACAGGGTAGACTGTACTATCACACATCGTACTTCGATTGAGCCTCTGGCGAGGTGGACACACCACCCTTAAGCTCACGACCTCTGGCATGATGGTAAACATCCGCAAGTCGCCTCATCATCATCATCATCACCCTCGAGCCTCTGGCGAAGTGGAGACACTCCTAAGCTCGCGACATCTAGCGTGATGGTAAACATCCGCAAGTCACCTCATCATCATCATCATAGTTGTAGTCTTAGTGATATTACACGCTACCCTTGTATCATCATGCTGCTTGTGTTGTTCAATGACATACGTGTGTGCTCGTACGATATCGTGTTGTGTTCGTTTGTCGTTTCCTCATTAGCCCCTTTGATCCCTATTACTGACCGCCGCCGCCGCCGCCGCCGCCGCCGCCGCCGCCGCCGCCGCTGCTAACAGAACCTTTGGTCCCTGTTCACGAATGCCTCCGCTCCCGCTACAACACGCACAAAAACACACAACATTCAAAACACACACACACACACACACACACACACACACACACACACACACACACACACACACACACACACACACACACACCGCAAATTTCCAACTCACAGACTTCCTACTCATAAACGTTCAACATGCAGACTTCCAACTCGCAACTTCCAACTCATAAACTTCCAAAGCACAAACTTCGAAATCACAGACTTCCAACCCGCAAACGTCCAACTCGCTGACTTCTAACTCACAAATTTCCAACTTGCAAACTTTCAACATGCAAACTTCCAACTCGCAAACTTCCAACTCACAAACTTCCAACGTGCAAACTTTCAATATGCAAAACTTCCAATTTGCAAACTTTCAACTAATAAACTTGCAAACTTCCAACTCACAAACTTCTAACTTGCGAACTTTCAACATGCAAACTTCCAACTCGCGAACTTCCAAATCATCAACTTGCAAACTTCCAAAGAGCGAACTTCTAATTGACAAACTTTCAAATCATCAACTTCCAACATACAAACTTCCAATTTTCAACTCATAAACTTTCAACATGCAGACTTCCAACTGGCAACTTCCAACTCATAAACTTCCAATTTGCAAACTTCCTACTCACAAACTTCCAAACTTTCAACATGCAAACTTCCAACTTGCAAACTTTCAACATGCACCGGTTTGACACTGTTGTCCACCATTATGTCATACTGTCCCGGCAGACTCCCTATTCCAGAGAATACGTCTGTGCATTCCTCCAGCATTGCATCTACGTTTCTGTACGAAATGAACGTGCTAGCAGCGACCTTTGAACCTAACCACGGTGCCCTTATACATTGTCAGTCTGGCGTGACTTGGCTTCAGAGGTGGATCGCCGAGTTTATGGTAATCCTTGACACTAAGCACATCGCATGTGGCTGCAGTGTCTACTTGACAAGTAATTTGCTTGGACACCTGTCCCTCTGTCAGAACGTTGACAATAGCTAACAGCTTGTGCTCGATATTATCAACTTTGATGTGGAGGATGTCCGAATCGCTGTCTTCCCCGATTAGATGGACTTGATTTGTTCTGCAAATTTTTTAGAAGTGGTTCTTCTTTTTGCAGGCGTAACATTCCTTACCCCACGCCGGGCACTGCTTCGCAAGATGGGAAGTGCCGCATCGACGATAAGCCTTCTCGTGAATGTAATTCTCATACTTCTACGCCCAGCCTTTTACGTGAACGTAATTCTCGTTCTTCGCGGTGTGCGCCCCCTGTGACCTTTGTACGATTCTTTGGCTTCTGCCTACAGTGCGCTAACCTCTTCGTTCAAGTGTAACTGTTTCATCTCAACTTCTGTGTCTTCAGCTAATCGACACAATCCGGTAGCTTTATTCAAAGTGAAATTTTCCGTTTCAGATAACATCTGCCTCGTCCCTTCTTGATCGAGCCCCAGCGTCACTGCATGCAGCACCACATCTTTGGTCAAGTATCCAAACGTGCACTCTCGAATCTTCTTCTTCAATAACGCAGTCGGAAATTCATCGACAGACCGATTATTCTGTTTCATAGTTAAACACTGGTGCCTTGTTGTGAACACGCTTACACGCGGCTTGCAAAACTGATCGATTTGTCCAAGTCCAGGACGTCAACAAACGTTGGCTGCGCGTCCACTTCAAACGAGAAATTGTCAAACATGTCGAGTTTGATGTCTTTGTGTACATGAAGTAGAACCAACGCATTGAGGCGATCCTGGTGCCTGGTGCTCCACATTACGGTTTTCACCAGTTTTAGTGCAGAAGTAGCCCGCTTCACCCCGGCACACGTGACTGATATTAGGCTTTAGCTGGCGTAGACACTGCGGATGGCAGGTCATGGCAATAGCACTCTTGGAGGTCGACTATGTTAGCATATGTCAGAGTTATTGGGCAGGAGCTTCAGGCCGAGCACAGCTTTCCATGTGATTGCACCGAATCTTGTGTCAAACTTCTGGAGGTGGTGGTCTAGAAATGGTAGGATAACTAAAGCTAAGCGTCGGCAATATATTCCTGGGGTGTCTGCCTCTACGTTGTTTCTCATGGTCTGCCTCCTACAGCACCATGGGATCGATATCACCGTTCCAGCAATGTTGACTATCTCTACAGTCATCTTGTAGATCTCACTGTACTACGCATCTTCATTAGTCTGATGTAGATAAATATGTATTTTACCAGAGTAGGCCCGGAGAACATCCTGCGTAGTACCCTGGAGCAGCTTGCTGATGTCTATGGTGTACCGATTCACTTGGAATGCAGTGATGAATGCAGAACTTGTGATTGCACAAAGTAGGCAAGAAGCATCCGTCCGTTTGTTGCCACACATTGTTCGAAATTGCAATCAGTCATTCAAGGATGGCTTCATACATTTTACGAAACTCGTCCAGTGTAATGTGTCGTTCCACGCACCTTGGTTCACACAATAGTTTAACTTTTCCAACACCCATTGCTTTCAAACCTTCACGCTTCCTCCTCTGTAGATTACTCTAGTCGTCGTCTCGTGGGTGGGTATTTGAAGAATATAGCTAGGGTCTGCCGGGTAGACATCATGTTTTGTATTTCAGGAACCTTGCGTGCCTTGGATAGTGCCATAGTCATGTTGTGGCTATACACAGTGGCAATAATGTGTACTCAGACTAAGTTAGTTACCGGATAAGAGTAAAAACCCCCCAAAAAATGGTTTTCAAGCAAAACGGGGGTGGAGTGTGCCCCCTCAAAGCCACCTCTGGATCCGCGGCTGTTAACGTGGGACTAGAACATAATATTCCAAAGAATACTTTTCAAATTGACAACAGCAGTTCTTGGAATATACAATAAATGTGTATGGTATCACTGTGTAATAACAGTCATTAAATGCACATGTTTGTGCATGTACTCGTATGATCTGTACAATGAGTTGAGGTACACTGAACAACGTGAACTCCTGCAACAGCAGCAGTAGGAATGAATGCTGTAATGTATGATGTTGGCCTCACAAATTACACAGTACAACAGTGCACACGAGTGACACTGGGCTAGTGCTTGCACCTAACAACGGTCCAACACATCTCAGATGAGCAGTAATATACTGACTAATGAACAAAGCTTTGGGGTCCAACATGTCCTCATATTATGAATGGATGATAAAATGCACAATACAGTTACTTATTATTAAATGTGTCCGTCCGTGGCTTGCAGAAAGTCATATTTGTTTGTAGCAGCGTTACTGGGAATTTCCAATGAGGAAGTCAAACGTCATCCAGGTGTCCGCCAGAGATCTGTATCTGCCTGCAGTATCACACTCCAACAGATTCTGCACTTCTATTAAGCATTCTTCGGGCATGACTTCTAAGCATGCAGGTACACTCTTCAGTTCAATAGCAGCATCAAAGTCCAGCGGGTCTAAGTTTTGCAATTTCCGTGTCTTTGCTTTCTGAAAGCAGATGGAACAGTTAGTCACATAATTATGTGATGTATGTACTTGGCAGCTATCTGGAACAACAACAAAATAAGCAATTACTTATTTAATGTTTATATTTGTTCACCACATTAGTGTTTATGAAAAATGCAATAATTTTTTAGAAAAAGTACTTACCCTTGTAGTTGTAGTAGGAATATATATTACGAATGACTGACATGGAAATGGCAGAGGGTAGTTCAGTGCAAAGTCAGTGATCATGTGGACAGTAGCCTGGGTAGTTTCTAGATGCATTTCAGTTTGGTACACTTTATGGAGGCCTGTTTAACCATGTAGTGAACATTAAAAATAGTTCCCAGATATCTAGGTAACAGGCTATATCAGGTACCATTTTCTACTCTGCTTCTACCTGTGTAGCGCTGCAGCAAGCTCTCTGAGATATAGTTTGTGCAGCTTGATTAGTTCACATTTACGACTGAGAGTCACCGAGTCAGACATAATAAAATATATTTTCAACCTCTGATAAAGCCCAAACTGGTGGTCAAAGCCACAACTTTGTAGAGTCCGTACACTCGAAACAGTAATGCTAAACGCTGAACACCATACCACTTGCCAACTTGAATTAATAATTTGCCAATTAGTGATAAAAACATGTCTGCATGTTGTATTAAATTCACCTGCAATGTCTGAAAGAAGTGTCTGAGTTTTGTTGACACTACGTTCCAGTATGTCGTGTTGAAGTAAACCCGTTTGAGCAGTATATCTTGGCTGCTTTTACAGACGGCCATGAAGTCACACCATGGCTGCCCAGACACGGCCAGCTGGCCTTGCATCTGAGCCATGTACATGCGTGGTATGGCGTGTGGAACAGTTGCCTTCTCTTGATACATTTGATATACAGGTGCCTTGTACTCTGCCAACCCAATACAAGTCCGTGTACCTTGCACGTTGGCGTACACTTTAGCATCGGGTGAAGCACCAACTAAGTTATACAAGATGTTGTCTTCGAGAGGCACCCAGAATCCACTTTCACAAGTTGTGTTTCCAGTGAGGAGCTGGTACGCTTCATTGACCACTGGTTCAAAGGCAACACCGTGTGACATTAAACAATTAGTCGCGTCATTACTGTCACACACATCATCAGAAATAAGTGATGCCAGAAAATCATAGGGTTTTCCACGACCAACGCCAATAGCATCGCCAAACCTAGATGCTGTCAACAATACAGACTGCCGCAGTTCAAACCACCTGGCACTTCTCTGTTGCACGTGGATTTCAGTCATATCGAGACACTGTTGAAGAGTGGTTCTGTTCTAGATTATTTGATTAGATGATGTGAAATCTTCAATTCATATGCATGCACAACTTGATTGCTATTGCCAGTAATACGTTTGGCTACAATTTCAATTCTTGGTCATTCATGACGTTATGGCTCGTGGCAGTACTAATTAGAGTTCAGCAGTAATGTGTCATTGAATACTGTTATTCACGTCTCTCAGACTCACTTATCACTGTTCTTGTAAATTGCACAGTATTGTTCGTTGTTGCTATTATTAGCCATTGGCATTGCCTTGTCTTGCCCTTGCCCTTGGGCTTTGGCATTGCCAATGTTGGTCGTTTTATTTGGTCAATCCAACCTTATAGTCTCATAGTATTCCCACACGAACCGCCACTAGCGTCCCTGTAGTCCTGGGCATACAAGCATTACATGTTAGCAAATACAAATCGTATGTAACGTACAACGTTTGCGCAGAAATACGGAGCCGCGAACTGGGCGATATTAAATGCAGTCTCAATAATAATTATATACCCCGGGTAGTGGCGCTGTATCACTTTCCATTGGCCAGCGTCCGTGATGTGGCGCCACCGTTTGTTGCCCCCACTAGCCCATCAGCATTGTTCGGCCGTAGTCCACCAGCATGGTTAGGCTGTAGCCCACCAGCATGGTTAGGCTGTAACCCACAAGCATGATTACGTTTTAACCTACCATTATGGTTAGGCTGTAGCCCACCAGCATGACTACGTCTTAACCCACCATTATGGTTAAGCTGTAGTCCACCAGCATGGTTAGGTTGAATATAAGGTTGTGCGCTTTGTGCAGCCACAGTATATATTGTCTCGTGTAGATCTACGTAATTTATCTATAGTTATTCTTGTATGCGCGTGTAGTTTTTAGCTACTATATTGCAACGTGAACTGTTGGATGGTACCTGGTGCATTGATATAACATGGATATTACTTATTTTGTGCGATTTTAGTGTTTTTAAGCTGATGTGTTAGTAGCTGTTCAACCGTGACGCAGTACATCAGGCACGTCTGCCAAACGTTAACGCAGGTTGGCAAACAAGTTTACGTCGTCGTTGAGTGTCTCTGACTAAAGGTCTGCAGAAGCACCGACATTCTTGACCACGTTGCACAATGTGACTGTTTGCTGCATAACTAACGTTGGTCGGAACATGCCTATTACGTTTTCAATGGTAAATCAATGTTGATGCTTTACTGGTGTTTGTAAACATGCTGGTTTTCACGGGTCGTGAACTGCGTGCCATCGGGGTCATCGCAATGAGGGCAAAACAAACCATACCACTGAATACTCTGCAAACACTTAGGTCGTTAAATGTTTGTTCCGTCGCAAAAACCCACCGAGGAAACATAGCTGAAATAAGCCACTTTTGTTCGATCCCGACCGCAATCGGATTTGATAGGAACTACGACAATATTACACGTTTACCGTTGGTTTCGTTATCATCGTCTAATCTACGTGAACCTGGCGTCGAAGTCTGTTATACAAATGCACAATCCTGCCGGGATAAGATACTTGCAATCTCCGATCACATTCCTGAAAACGATTTAGATATAATGGTGAGACACGGTTGAAACCACCGACCGACGCTTGTGTGAGAAATGATCTTACACCCACAGGATATGCTATAAAACACACGCCCCGTCCGACTGGTAAAGGTGGTGGTGTGGCTATTATCTATAAATCTGGACTAAGCACACGCAAACGGACCGCTGAAGTGTTCCGCACATTTGAACACTTCAGATGTACGCTGAAGACCTGCAAGTCATCTATACGCACTGTTGTCATGTACCGCCCGCCGCCATCTGCAAAAAAACGGCTTAACAACATCGGCTTTCTGTGAAGAATGGGGGTCGCTTCGTTGACCAACACGTATTACATCTTGGTCTAATCATTGTCATTGACAAAGCTGATTCAGACGCAAGACGGCTAACAAGTTCTCTGGACTCAACAGGTATGGCGATGCTCGTACGCGGATCCACCCATAGAAAGGGACATACGCTGGACGTGCTGCTGACCCGTTGCACGGACGAACATCTCGTTCGGAATGTCGCGATCACATACATGGGAATATCTGACCACTCTGCCAAAAATGCTGCTCGACGTGGCGCTGTTCTGACAAAGATAAAGAATCGGAAGTTATGCGCAATAAATGTGGATATCTTTAGACAAGATATAACTGTGTTTCAAAAGCGTGACGTCAAACAAGAAAGACGAAGGCGTGAAGGCACATGGCGGAAATCAAAGCTGGACGTTCATAATGAATGACATGCTGCTATAAGTGCTAAACTACTTTCTATTCCGAAAAATTCCGGACCATTGAAAAAATACCAGAAAAAGTTGTTTGCTGTTTGCACTCTTCTTAACAGAAATAATAACACAAAGCTTTCCACTCATGGCTCACAATCCAAGTTGGCCGAGAGATTTGCAACACTCTTCGCCGAAAAGATAAACCGTATCCGCAGCGAGTTGTCCAGTAATACTGTGCCACAACTTGATCACGTGTTAGACAACAACAACTGGTGCACCATTGAGCTGTCGTTTTTCTCTCTACCAACAACAGAAGAGATAAAAAAATCATCATGGATGCTCCACCTAAATCGTGCTACCTAAACCCAGCTCCTACTTGGCTAGTGAGAGAATCGATCGGTGACCTTCTTCCAATTTTGTCACGCATAATTGTGCAATCACTTCAGTCGTCTGTCGTTCCCGATCAATATAAAACCGGTCACATATCGCCATTAATAAAGAAGATTGGACTACATACAGAATTGGTGCACCACTATCGGCCTGCCTGAAATCTGGCATTTGTCTCTAAAGTGATTGAGCGCGTTGTAGTAAAGCAGCTGAGCGACCACATGCAAGAGAACAATTTGTACGAGCAGTTTCAATCGTCATATCGCCAACACCATTCAACTGAAACTGCTTTGATAAAAGTGCACTATGACATTCTGTCTGCAATCAACCGTGGCTGCGTTGTTGTGCTGGTCATGTTTGACTTAAAACGCTGCATTTGATACCAATGACCACGCCATTCTGTTGAGTAGACTGACTCAAAGATATGGTGTCCCGTGCGCTGCGTCCAAGTGATTCACGTCTTACTTGACCTTTCGGCAACAGCTTGTGTGTGTTGAGATTTTGGTAGTGACAAATCTTCCCAAACGCCTGTGCAGTTTAGCGTTTCTCAAGGCTCTTTCTCGGGCCGTTGCTAAACACTGCACACATCTCACTGCTTGGCGACATCATCAAGAAATTCGGCTTGGACTGATTGTACTTATGTTAATATTGTAACAATTATTTTGTTCTTAAAAATATAATCTAATATTTAATTAATAGTACATTTTTTTCTTATTTAACTTTTTATCCTATTTGCTATTGTGGACATGTTTATGCTATTTTTTACGTTTTTATATGTAATTAGATTATATGCAGTTAGTTTTTGTAAGTACTAGTTTTTATATTTAATTTGATTATAAGATATGCAGTTATATTCCTGTGCAGCGCTTTGAGCATTTTATTGCAAATTGCGCATTATAAAAAATAATAATTATTATTATTAGTCCACCAGCTTGGTTAAGCTTCAGAATTTCTTTGGGAAATGTCTCCATGATATGTCTGTCTTGATAACACAAGAGCAACGCACTGCTCAATGCAGATAAAACAAAGTTGTCCATTGTTTACGTGTACAAAGGTGCGACGTGGACGAATTGACAAGTTTTTTCTTTAAACGTATCCTGGATCAGAACGTTTCACAGCATCGTAATCACATAACCTACGAATTGTCCTCGATAGCAATTAAGATTGTAAACATGTATTTTTTAGCACATTCGTGACCTTGGTCAAACTATGCCACCAACGCTGTTACAACTACTCTCACTAGCAGCATCGCTCTCATTGCGTACACGTTGAATGACAATAGTAGTTAATCGTCTCTTTGTTGGTCTAATTAAACTCCGCTTCTAAAATATAATTCTGGAATTTGATTATGACAAAATAAAATAATTTTACAGCCGCCATCTTAGATTTCAAGCTGGCTGCCGCACCCTTTCCCATGTTTCTCATCTCTTCTTCTAGACCACATAGAAAGCAGATTGTTGTGGCTAATCCCACGTTTTCAGGGGCAAGAAATATTCAATTACGTGATTTTCAAGTCACATAATATATGCCATATTTAACTTATATATAGATAGGATCTAGTCGTCAACGTCTACCACAGCAGTGTTGGTGTTGCCGCAGTCCTCGTTTCCTTCACACTTGCAACGTTCTGTGCACTCCAGAGTCCACTTATTATGGCATTTGCATGTGCATCTACCAGCACATATGTTACACCGCACTGGCAATGGATGAGTTCCACAACTACCTCTGGAGCAGCTTGTACTTCAGAGAGGATTGGAGCAAGCTATAATCTATGGCTTGGTGCTATAACCATATATTGTGTTCAGATGGCCGCCTGCAGATGGACCCTCAATGATTGCTGTCTGAATGCACCATATGTTGGGGATAACTTGTCCACTCCTTAAGACGGCGGCTAAAAAGTAATTTTATATTCGTCATAATAAATTTCCATGTCCCTCAAAGATGTAGGTCTAGGCACCCAAATCAATATGCTACAAGCCGAGATATAAGCTGTAGGGTCCAGCAAATTGTGATTTAGCAGCCCATCTTATTTTTCAAGATGTTTACGTGTAAAAACACTGACAATTTGGATTTAGGAAAAAAACTTTCTATGTGGTCTAGAAGAAGGGATTTGAGCGAAATGGGAAAATACTGTGGCAATCTTGAAATCTAAGATGGACGCCATACAGTAATTTTATTTTGTCATAATAAAATTCCATGTCCCCAAATAGGTGGGTCTAGCCACCAAAATCAATATTCTACATGGCTTAGAAGCCAATATATAAGGTGTGCAGTCCAGCATATAGTGATTTGAAGGCCATTTTAGTTTCAAGATGACTGCCAAGATGGATGCCAACAAGCAAGTTCAGCGCCTGCTGTAAAGTAAAATAGGTAAGCGCGGAAAGCTTAGGGATATTAAAAGCGAAACAAAAGTCATGGTTTTCGACTTATGCACATATAAGAGTTTCTAAAATATAACAATTTGTAACTACAATTAAGAATATTACGCCAGTCGTTTACTAGGAAAACCTTGTTGGACATACAGCATCTTAATTTCATGGATCGCGCCATACTGTTAGATAACCCTACGTCACGAGTGTGGCATTCTGGCAATATTCGCTCGCTAAATGAAAATATATTTGTATACACCATTTCCTATACTTGCCAATAGGTTTTGCTTAAGCTATTTGCGTCCAAACTCAACTTATGTCACATTGTTGGCCTTTGTTTACTAAATTAACCCTTTTTCTGGCTAAATGACACGTTTTTTTAGACTTTCCGTTGGTTTTGTGTATGTCGGCCTCCCTTAATGCGTCACTTTTAGTCTAGGCTATTCCATTCTGAGTAAACAACTGGCGTGATTATCTTGATTTTACTTGTACGTGGTTAATTTTTAGTATCTTTTTAGATGTGTAGCCCCAAAATCATGACTTTGATTCGCTTTAATAGGTGTGAAAGCCAAACTGGCCGTAGAGAAAGGTGCTCAACCGAAGTTCTGCAAACCACGGACCGTGCCATATGCAGTCAAGCCGTAATTTGAGAAGGCGCTAGAAAGGCTCTAGAAAGAGGGAATCATATTCCCCTTCGAATACAGCCGTGGGCAGCCGGAGTGGTACCGGTGGCAAAGCGAAAAACAAAGGATGTACGTCTCTGTGGGGACAATAGATTGACAATTAATCCGGTGCTTTGTGTCAACGTTACCATGTAACGAAGATAATTTTGCCAAGACGGTGGAAGGCAAAGCAATACCTCACAATCAACACACACGAGGGCCTGTATAAATATAATAGGCTGCTGTTCGGGATTAAGACGTCACTTTCTATATGACAAAGATCAATAGAGCAGACCTTACAAGGAATCCCTGTTGGTGAGGTGATGCTAGATGATATCATTGTTACAGAGAAGGTTGGTGCTGAATATCTGAAAAACCTAGATGCTCAGAAGGCTGGCATAGAAGGGTCAGCGGATCAATGCCAAGAAGTGCCGATTTCCATGGAACTGATTGAGTATTGTGGCCTTGACCTTATAAAGGTCAAGGAGACTCCCATTAAGACAAACATGTGTCGCTAACATGGGAGACACCTTTTGTCAAAATAACTAATAAGAATGTAACGAAAAGAAAAAGTCAATACAAAACAAATATAAAGTAATTTTAACACAGTAAAGGGCTATGTAGTCAGCTTAAAGTATTTCAAATCTTTCAGATGTAACAATTAGGAATAAGGCACTGAAGTCCATAATTACTAATTAGATACTTTTTAGTATAAGTCATGAAACCATTTAGACTATGTGTATATATTTTATTAATGATAATGCTTGGAGTATTGTTAACTGTGTCTATTATGTTGTGTCGGATATACGTTTTGACATATTCATTACTAATTCTGGGAATAAACGGATTATTTTTTCTTCGTGTATAGTGTTGATGAATTTGAAAATTGTGCATATAAGGGACGTGGCTAAAATATTCCGGTAGATCATTATTGTCATCGAGGAAATATGTAAAAAAATGTATCCGCATATGGCGTTCCGGAAAGGCTAGAACTGTCAATCAAACACATGTACATCAACACGAAGGACAACGTGTTGGTGTACGTGTACACGTACACCACATGGCGAGACAGCTATGTTTGATATCATTTTAGGAGTGCTTCAGGGAGATACTTTGGCTCCTTTTTTCTTTATTATTGTACTCGATTGCGCGATGAGGCAGGCAACTGATGGCCGAGAGGAGGAACTAGGCTTTACTCTCAAAAACAGGAGAGTTAAACCAGAGATGATAACAGACATTGACTTTACGGATGACATCGATTACTGTCTGACCAAATAAAACAAGCACAGGAGTTACTGAACCGAGTCGAAAAGGAATGTCAAAAAGTCGGCCTGGGCATTAATGCCAAGAAGACCAAGTTCATGGCATACAACATAGAAGAAGAGTTAGAGCTGAAACTGTTGATGGCATAAAGCTGAAGGAGGTGAATGACTTCAAATACCCAGGTTCATGGGTAGATTCCACTGAGGAGGACATACGAGTCAGAAAAGGCCTTGCGTGGGCTGCCGCAAACAAGATGAAGAAAATATGGAAATTAAATATCTCAAGGAACGTCTCTTCGTGGCAACTGTTGAATCAGTGCTCATGTATGGATAGGAAGCCTGGACATTGACCAAATCTCTGGGAAAAACAGCTGAATGGCTGCTAGACTAGACTACAGCGAATGGTGTTCAATGTTCACTGGAAAGAGCACTTGACTAATGAAGAGCTGCATGGAGTAATGATGAGGGTAACAGACAAGATTCAGGAGCGCAGGGTGCGGTTTGCTGGGCACAACATAAGGCAAGTGGGGACACCATTGTCAAAACTAATACTCTGGGAGTTTCCAATTGTTTTATTTCTTTGTTAGCTATTTTATTTGTATGAATATGCCCGTTTAAGGGGTTATTTTGTGTAATACCCAAAAAATTAAATCATTTAAATCAATGTTTGCCCTATCTATTTACAATAAGGGGATTTCTACTTTTTTTTTAATATTTTTTTTTACATTTAATGAAAGTTTGTTGGCTTTTAGCCAGTCGCTAATCTTATTGAGTTCTATGTTTATATTATTTCTTTTGGTTCAGTTATCCGGACTATCAACATTATTTAATGTACTAGTTAGGGTGATGTCATCAGCATAAGTTATAAATTCAAAGAATTCACTAGAAAGAGCTATGTCATTTATAGAAATAAGAGGGGTCCTAAAATTTACCCTTGAGGAACACCAGTAGCGATAACACTTTCTTCAGATTTCCACATATTGCTTTCGATTGAGTAGATAGCTTCTACAAAGATCAAGCGCTGTACCATTTAATCCGTAGTATTTGAATTTTTGTAACAGTATATTGTGATCAATTGTGTCAAAGGCTTTTGATAAGTTCAGATATATATTTATTGGCGTAGTAAATGTATTAATGTCTTGTGTAATTCTATCTATAGTTTCCAGAGTTGCAAATTATGTGGAATGTTTTTTGTAAACTTATATTGGCTATTGTAAAATAGCGTTTTGGACTGGAAATATTCATGTATTTGATCAAACATAATTGCTTTTAAAAATTGTAGATAGCTGGTAAGAGAGAAATTGGGCGATAATTATTAAATACAGATATATCACCCTTTTTAAAAAGTGGTATAATAATAATATAAGCAATTTTTTATTTGTTTGGAAAAACACTGGTCATTATTGATTAATTAATAATTAGAGTGACCACTTTACAAATTTCATTTTTAATTAATTTTAATAAATTTGTTGATATACCATCTTTCCCAAAACTAGACTTCGGATTTAGGTGATCAATTGTACTTCTAGCAGCATCCACACCTATTTGCTTAAAATCGAACAAGAACTTGGATTTTATTAATAATCTTTGTAGGATTGGTTTCCAGTGTTATTTCTTTGACTGGCAAGAGTAGGACCAATGTATGTAAAAAAAAAAACTAATTACATTCATTGGCAATATCATCGAATTTTAAAGAATCAGGGAACTGATCTAATCTAATCAAATATTTCTTTTAAGAATTCCATTATAAATATTCAAATTAGTTTTGAGTGTAATAATTGTTTTCTGTTTACAGGAGTTTGTTTAAGTTTTGAGTATAATTTCTCTCTAAATTTAATTGACCTTATAATGCTTAGAGTAATCCTTTGTTATCTTTGTTAAGCTTATCATATACGAGTTTATTAGATCCATTTTAAATGTCTTAATTGATTCAGGACTATGTTGTTTAATTTGTATAAACTTAGGCACATTATTAACAGTTTGAACGTAGTAAAATATGGAAAATGGTAGGAAATATTGCTTATTAATATACCAGCTGAGGATTTGAAAAATCCATTTGACAACTTGCATAGAAAATTATCTGTATTTGTGCCGTGATAATTTGAGAGTCTAGTCGGTAAAGTAATTGTGGGAAAAAAGCCATGTGAAGTGACTGGATTAAAATATTAACTTATCAGGGGTTTATCGTTTATTTTCAATCAATCAATATGATAATCTCCTGCAATTATAACCTCACTTTTAAATTTGTGTAAGTAAACTAGTTTATTAGCAAATTCTTCAATAAACGTTCGATAGTTTTCATTGACGTCTTTAGGTGGCTTATATATATTTCCAATTTTTTTTGTCATGGCATAGCATGTTATTTCCCATATGTTGGAGTTATTATAAGCATTCAGTGTGTGATGTATCAGATTAATTGCCAAGCCAAGTTTCTTGCAAACGAAGTGCTAATTTCACACCCATTATTTCTAAATGTCTATATCTTTATCTTAATTTCAACTTTGGCAATTTAGACTTAACACTAAAAATTTATTAATATTGTTCTGCAGATATTTTATTAAATTGTCGTCGTCAAAGTAAGTTGACTGGTGAATTACTTCAATGTCTTCATCTACACTGACCTCATCTATTTTTAGAATATGCCATAGAGAAGATTTCTCTAGTCCACCAAATTGTGATAAAAGACAATCATTATCGACCATGTTGAATAAAATAAACGAACATATTGTATACAACACAACATACATAACCTAGCATAGTTACTATGAAAACACTACACATATTGTATACAACACAACTTACATAACCTAGCATAGTTACTATGAAAACACTAAACATTAAAAGTATTACATAATACCAATGTTTGACACTCTGGCATCATAAGAACGTGCATTACAAAACACAAATGTATCAATGTAGTCAAATACGTATTGTATACTGTGCACCGACAGAAACATACTGTAAATAAATGTATCCTATTATTCAGAAAAGCTACCGTTAATAGAGTAAAAACAAGTTTGTAATATCGTAAACGATTAAAACATTATATGCAATGTAACAACATTATATGTGTTAATAATATATATAATATAAGCCATATAACATATTTACAAAGAAATTATCCATAGTTGGTTGTAGGTGTAACACAACAAGTACTACGTGTGGGTGTGCATGGAGTAGTCTTCATGGACGAATGTTCCTTTCGATTTGACAAGGCAAATCGAAAGTCCCCCTCGGCCACACCGTCGATTCGCAGGTTGTTGGGTCGGCGTTGGTTCTCTAAGTAATCAATGCCGTTTTCGATCTCATGTTGCACTGATGCCACGATCTCGATACGTTTGACAGGGTCATCTTTTAGATCAGATTTTTCATGAAGGATGTTCTTGATGTTATCGACTGCCTTCTGCGTAAACTGCAGACTCCTCTTCAGTTCTGCCGCGTCCCTCGCCGTCTCCCTCGTTAGGTCATTGAAACGCTTGTTCGTGGCCTCGACGAACGACTTCAAACATGCCTGGAATGTGTTCTGTTGTACGGCCAACTGCTTCATGAATGATTCTTGTTGAGCCGGTGCGTTGCCAACGATCGCATTGATGTCCTAATCCTGGTCGGTGTTTGACGCCGCTCTGGTTGTCTTGCCCATTTCAAATGCAAATTGTTAACCAATTGCTCCCACAAAGGTCGGACACAGTGTCACAGATCACTTGCAGAGTTCTATTGTTAACCGTCAGTGCGGTCAAGCAAGGCTTAACACTTTGGGACGTGACAGCGGGGGTAACATTTCCCGCCTAACACCAACAAGTTGGGCGATATTTCAACTGATTAAAGCGGCGCCAAGCACAAAATTAATGTTTGTTAGCAGTGTTATTTGACGTCACACCTGCACGTTTCCTTGTTCTGGCGAAAGTCCACTTACGATTTCATGCTGATGCACCTCATTACTCAGATCGATCACGTATAACTTGAGTTATGTGTAGTAGAATTAGCCCAATTTGGAAGCGACTTTTACCATCATACAACTAACACAGCGAGCTAATGAGATTGACCGCAATGGTTTACACATGACAAAGGCTAAGATTGAGGCCGTGCAGAAGGCACCAAGCCCTCAAGATCTCAGTAGTTTAAGAGAATTCGTCAGTCAGCCGGACTAGTAACTTCCGAAAGTTACTAGTCCGGCAGTAAAATTACTGGTCCTCATTTACAAACGGCACTATGCTCGAGCGCAAACGGCCTGTGTAACAACATATTGACCTCAAACGAGTCAACAATTGTATTATTATTAGTAGTGTCAGCTGACTATTAAATGTTGTCACGTAGTCACGAAATTACAAGCACAATGAGAATTGGTAGAAAAGAGAATAGGGAGAAAAGAAGGGGACCAAAAATGAGACCTCTCTGGGTTGCGCTAAAAAACCAAGAGACAAAGAATGAAATACTGAGAAAATCTGCAAAAGTGAGACAGGTAAAAACAGAATTGTACAATACAAAAACAGTTTTGATCGTTCCAGACTAAACCAAACTAGAAAGGGAAGCTGACATCGCTTTGCGAGCTCAGTTAAAAGAAACGAGCAACAGACCCAAACAGCAGGTTCAAAATCAGAGCAGGTCGGATCTTAAACATCCCACCAAACCAAACCTAGTAAACCAAAAATCACCTTCAAAAAAAGAAGGCACTTGTAAATATGTACACAGCACTAGCACTAAAAATTTAAAGGAGATTTTACCTCTAAAAATATACTCTTAATGCACAATGCCTAAGAAACAAATTTACACAACTTGAAGTTATTTTATTGGAGGAAGATCCAGATATTATTGCCATTACTGAAACATGGTTATCCTCAGACATTGCCGATTCAGAATTCACACCACCGCATTATACATGCTTTAGAAAAGACTACAGAATACATTTTTACACACCAGGCACATACACAGTGGAAGACAGGGGAGGAGTACTACACACCAGGCACATACACAGTGGAAGACAGGGGAGGAGTACTACACACCAGGCACATACACAGTGGAAGACAGGGGAGGAGTACTACACACCAGACACATACACAGTGGAAGACAGGGGAGGAGTACTACACACCAGACACATACACAGTGGAAGACAGGGGAGGAGTACTACACACCAGACACATACACAGTGGAAGACAGGGGAGGAGTACTACACACCAGACACATACACAGTGGAAGACAGGGGAGGAGTACTACACACCAGACACATACACAGTGGAAGACAGGGGAGGAGTACTACACACCAGACACATACACAGTGGAAGACAGGGGAGGAGTACTACACACCAGACACATACACAGTGGAAGACAGGGGAGGAGTACTACACATCAGGCACATACACAGTGGAAGACAGGGGAGGAGTACTACTATTAATAAAAGATAACTTAAGCGCAACAGTATTCATACCTGGCAATACAGATGCAGAAATAGTATGGGTAACAATATCCCCACACCCTAATATACAGTGGCAAAAACAAAAGATAAACAATTTAATGAATACAACTGAAAATTCGAATTGTCTCCTTCTTGGCGATTTTAATTTTAGAAAGATAGATTGGTCCAAAGGGGAGGGAAACAGCCAACTAGAGAGAAAAGTTTCATTGATACTCTTAATGACATTTTTTTTTGGTTCAGATGGTAGATAAACCAACTAGAGGTAACAACATCCTCGACCTTGTATGCATTTCAGACCCCAGTTGTACAGGTAAACTCAAGGTAGAGGAAAGCTTTGCTCTAAACGATCACATAAGTATAATGGTACTACTAAAATGTCCAGTTGTTAGAATAACATCACAATCCAGAAAAATGTACCTGTACTCAAAAGCTATTGATGAGGCAATAAACAAAGAAATAAAAAACATAGATTGAATACAATAATAAATTTATGACTGAAATGTGGGAACATTTTGAAGCAATGTTATACCCAACTAATGGAGAAGCATGTCCCATTCAAACAGATAAAACAGGGATAAAGCTAAAGCCTCCATGGGTAATATACAAATCTGTACAAAAGGCAAAAAGTAAACGTGCTAAACCTGTAGTGGCAAATAAAAGTGGGCTTTCAGCCGATCTTATAATAAATGAATTAGAAAAAGAAAAAGTACAGGCTACAGCCTTAGAGGAGGCATATTTGCACTATGAAGAAAAGTTGGTCGACCAAATAAATGTTAACGATAAAAGACTCTGGAACTGCACTAGACCCTTTACCAAATCATCATCAACAATTGGTGATCTTAACTATGAAGGAAAAAACTTCACAGATGATCAAGCTAAAGCAAACGTATTATTTCATATATGTTCTTACAGATGAACCAGAATTACACTCTTTACCAACTTTAGATAACGATGTAAAATGTATACTGTATAATTTAGACATTTTACCCACCGAAGTAAGGACCAAGTTAACAAAACTGAAACCAGACAAAGCTAGTGGTCCAGACCTATTAAAAGTAAATGTTTTAAGAAATTACTTAGATTTTGATATTCATCTAGCCTATATATTTAATAAATCCATACAAACAAACCAAATACCACATGATTGGAGGGATTCGAATGTAACACCAAGCCACAAAAAGTTCACGAAACAAGTGCAACAATTACATACCAGTGTTACTCACCAGCCAAGTGATTAAACTACTAGAAAGAATTATACAAGACAATTTGCTTAAACTAGCTGACACAAACAATACTATCAGCTGTGACCAACATGGTTTCCAAAAACAAATGTTCATGCATTACTCAACTGTTAAAATGTTCACAAGACTGGATTGTAAATACAGATAACCGTGCTGAAACTGATGTAATTTACTTAGATTTGTCAAAGGCCTTTGATACCGTAAAAGATTGATTTAGAAATTAAGACAATATGGTATTAAAGGCAAAGTGCTATTATGGATCCAATCTTTCCTAGCAGGTAGAATGCAGAGTGTGATCCTAAGAAATGGTCATTCATTATGGAAAAATTTCAGAAGTGCGGTTCCACACGGCTCAATTCTAGGGCCACTACTATTTTAAATATATAAATGATCTACACGACTCAGTCAAGACAACGGCCAAAATGTTTGCTGATGACACAAACCTCTACTCAAATATTTCTACATTAGCTGACTGTGAAGCTCTCCAAGATGATCTAAGCAAACTTGCAGTTTGGTCAAAAACTTGGCTATTAATTTCAATGCTACTAAATGTGTAGTTCTCAAAATAAGACAAAGCCTCAACTATGCATACACATTAAACGAAGAGATCTAGGAAACTATAATAAAGACCTTATATGAAACAATGATACGACCAGTGCTTGAATATGCATCGCCTGCTTGGAACCCCTTCTGTAGAAAGGATATAGATGGATCAGAGAAAGTTCAGAAGAGAGCGCCAAAACTCGCATAACATTTGTCGAATCAGTTCCTTTGGAACAGAGACGACTTGAGGCGGACCTCCATGACGTATATAAATATCTCAGTGGCCTAAATGGGAATAACCCTAAGCATTTGTTCTATCGATGTAGCAGCAGTCTGAGGGGCCGTAGCTTAAAGCTAAGGAAGACGTACACACGCACAGAGATCCGCAAACATTTCTTCACAAATCGTGTCATCGATTACTGAAACAAACTCCTTGAAGAAGTCGTGTCAGCTTCTACTCTGAACACCTTCAAGAAGAAGAGGTCTCTAGCCACCGGCTGAAAGAGACTATACAACCAAGTATTACATACACATATTCGTTATGTTGGTTTTCACTTGTTATCTTAGTTACTTTGTAATGCAAACTGTGGTAAAATCATTTTAAAATTCAAACATTTTGTATTCTTACTCAATTCTCTTTGCTCCAACTGGAGCGTGATGTGCCAACCAATCTTTTGCGTCCAGCACGGTTTTTGACGAGCCAGCACGGTCTTGGACGAGCCAGCACGGTCTTGGACGAGCCAGCACGGTTTTGGACGAGCCAGCACGGTCTTGGTCGAGTCAGCAGGGTGTTGGGCGAGCCAACACGGTCTTGGTCGAGTCAGCACGGTCTTGGTCGAGTCAGCACGGTCTTGGGCGAACCAGCACGGTCTTGGTCGAGCCAGCACGGTCTTGGACGAGCCAGTACGGTCTTGGTCGAGTCAGCAGTGTGTTGTGCGAGCCAGCACGGTCTTTGACGAGCCAGCACGGTCTTGGACGAGCCAGCAGGGTCTTGGTCGAGCCAGCACGGTCTTGGTCGAGTCAGCACGGTCTTGGACGAGCCAGCACGGTCTTGGTCGAGTCAGCACGGTCTTGGTCGAGTCAGCACGGTCTTGGGCGAGCCAGCACGGTCTTGGTCGAGTCAGCAGTGTGTTGTGCGAGCCAGCACGGTCTTTGACGAGCCAGCACGGTCTTGGACGAGCCAGCAGGGTCTTGGTCGAGTCAGCACGGTCTTGGACGAGCCAGCACGGTCTTGGACGAGCCAGCACGGTCTTGGTCGAGTCAGCACGGTCTTGGTCGAGTCAGCACGGTCTTGGGCGAGCCAGCACGGTCTTGGTCGAGTTAGCAGGGTGTTGGGCGAGCCAGCACGGTCTTGGTCGAGTCAGCACGGTCTTGGGCGAGCCTGCAGGGTCTTGGTCGAGTCAGCACGGTCTTGGACGAGCCAGCACGGTCTTGGTCGAGTCAGCACGGTCTTGGTCGAGCAATCACAGTCTTCGGCCAGCCAGCTGAGTTTATTCCAGATCTTCCCAATCCGCTTCATTTCTACTTCCACAGTTCTTCTCCGTGTGGTCTGCCTCTTCTCCTTTTCCCAGGTGGTGTCCATTTCTGTTGATGCGGAGAACATGGCCAAATCATATCCACCTTCTTTGTTTCACTTCATCGACAATGTTGTTGATGTTGGTGCGTTCGGAGATTTCTTTGTTGGTCACTTGCTGCCCCTAGCCTATTCTGAGGATTCGTCTGATGCACCTTCCCTCAAACCCTCTGAGCTGGCTGTCTATCTTCCTGTTTGTCCTCCACGTGTCTGAAGCACACAGTAGTACTAAGCGCAGGGCCGTTTCCTCAAAGAACCTTCCTTTTGAGAAAGGAACCTCCCGAAACCAATTTGTTCTTTATTTCCTTCGGTTTTACGTGTTCTCTTTGTCAATCTCTCCACCATCGAAGCTTATTTCCAAACTTCCAACTATTTTTCTTTTCATGTGTTTTTCATTCCAATCTCGTCTCGTAATTTCACCCTTCTCCTTCTGCCATCTTGTTTCGCTCTACATATTCTCCGGACCTATAACTTCTCCACCTGTCTCCATGTCAATGCAACTGTTCCTAACACCAACACATACACACAAGCAGGTACCACAAATGTCTCCAACACATTTCCTTTAGCTATTTCTTTAACTTTCTGTCCCACCTAATGCCTTCCACCCTCCCCCGTGCTTCCGCTCCTCTTAACAACTGTCTTTCTACTTCCTACGTTCTTACTCAAAGTTCCAAACAAGTACACGAAACTGTCAGTTTGCTTGGTCATATTTCCCTCGATACTGTAATTAATAGTATGAACAGTTTGGAATTTGCAGCAAACATTTTACAAGAGACCAATAAACAGGATTGGTCCAGCTAAAATGCCGAAATACGGCTCATGCACTGGGAGATCTACATGCTCTTCCACTGGGAGGCCTACAGTATCTTGCACTGTGAGACATACAAAATCTTGCCCTGGGAGACATACAATATCTTGCACTGGGAGGCCTACATGATTTTGCACTGGTAGGCCTACAGTCTCTCTTTGGGCGCCTACATCAGAGACCCACAACCTCTAGCACTGGGAGGCCTACATGACCTTGCACTGTGGTGCCTAATGTATAATGCACTGTGAGGCCTACAGTCTCTTGCACTGGGAGGCCTACATGATCTTGCACTGTGGTGCCTAATGTATCATGCACTGTGAGGCCTACAGTCTCTTGCTCTAGACCTACAGTCTCTTGCACTGTGAACCCTACTTGCACTAGGCATATAGTCTCTTGCATTAGGAGATCTACAGTCTCTTGCACTGGAACGCATACAGTTTATTTCACTGTGAGGCCAATAGTGTCTTGCACTAAGAGGCATACAGTCTACGGCATAGAGAAGCATATGTCTACACTGGACCGAGTAGCTTGCATATTTGTTTTGGTATTTGAAACGCACAATGGCGAGTGTTCCACGTTTTACGGATGACATTGATCACTATTATTGTATACATTTATTGCGCATGATTTAACAAGATTGTCATCCAACTGATCCAAGGCAAAGGCCTGGATGCTGGTGAACTCCCAACTAACTACTGTCGATGGTATCTCCATGTATTTGTAATAACTTTCTCCTGTGTACAACTAGTCCCTGTCTCCCCTACTTTGTTTAAATACGCGCCATGCAGGATAGCAATGTGTAGCAGCTTGGGCGCCTACATCACTTAATGAAGTGGCAGCAATGTGTAGTAGCTTGGGTATCTACATCACTTAATGCAATGGCAGCAATGTGTAGCAGCTTGGGTGCCTACATCACGTAATGCAGTGGCAGCAATGTGTAGTAGCTTGGGTGCCTACATCACTTAATGCAGTGGCAGCAATGTGTAGTAGCTTGGGCGCCTACATCACTTAATGCAGTGGCAGCAATGTGTAGCAGCTTGGGTGCCTACATCACTTAATGCAGTGGCAGCAATGTGTAGTAGTTTGGGCGCCTACATCACTTAATGCAGTGGCAGCAATGTGTAGTAGCTTGGGTGTCTACATCACTTAATGCAGTGGCAGCAATGTGTAGCAGCTTGGGCGCCTACATCACTTAATGCAGTGCAAGCAATGTGTAGCAGATTGGGCGCCTACATCACTTAATGCAGTGACAGCAATGTGTAGTAGCTTGGGTGCCTACATCACTTAATGCAGTGGCAGCAATGTGTAGCAGCTTGGGTGCCTACATCACTTAATGCAGTGGCAGCAATGTGTAGCAGCTTGGGCGCCTACATCACTTAATGCAGTGGCAGCAATGTGTAGCAGCTTGGGTGCCTACATCACTTAATGCAGTGGCAGCAGTGTGTAGGAGCTTGGGTGCCTACATCACTTAATGCAGTGGCAGCAATGTGTAGTAGCTTGGGTGCCTACATCACTTAATGCAGTGGCAGCATTGTGTAGCAGCTTGGGTGCCTACATCACTTAATGCAGTGGCAGCAATGTGTAGCAGCTTGGGTGCCTACATCACTTAATGCAGTGGCAGCAATGTGTAGCAGCTTGGGTGCCTACATCACTTAATGCAGTGGCAGCAATGTGTAGCAGCTTGGGCGCCTACATCACTTAATACAGTGACAGAAATGTGTAGTACCTTGGGTGCCTACATCACTTAATGCAGTGGCAGCAATGTGTAGCAGCTTGGGCGCCTACATCACTTAATGCAGTGGCAGCAATGTGTAGCAGCTTGGGTGCCTACATCACTTAATGCAGTGGCAGCAATGTGTAGTAGCTTGGGTGCCTACATCACTTAATGCAGTGGCAGCAATGTGTAGCAGCTTGGGTGCCTACATCACTTAATGCAGTGGCAGCAATGTGTAGCAGCTTGGGCGCCTACATCACTTAATGCAGTGACAGAAATATGTAGCACCTTGGGTGCCTACATCACTTAATGCAGTGGCAGCAATGTGTAGCAGCTTGGGCGCCTACACCACTTAATGCAGTGGCAGCAATGTGTAGCAGCTTGGGTGCCTACATCACTTAATGCAGTGGCAGCAATGTGTAGCAGCTTGGGTGCCTACATCACTTAATGCAGTGGCAGCAATGTGTAGTAGCTTGGGTGCCTACATCACTTAATGCAGTGGCAGCAATGTGTAGTAGCTTGGGTGCCTACATCACTTAATGCAGTGGCAGCAATGTGTAGCAGCTTGGGTGCCTACATCACTTAATACAGTGACAGAAATGTGTAGTACCTTGGGTGCCTACATCACTTAATGCTGTGGCAGCAATGTGTAGCAGCTTGGGCGCCTACACCACTTAATGCAGTGACAGAAATGTGTAGTACCTTGGGTGCCTACATCACTTAATGCAGTGGCAGCAATGTGTAGCAGCTTGGGCGCCTACATCACTTAATGCAGTGGCAGCAATGTGTAGCAGCTTGGGTGCCTACATCAGTTAATGCAGTGGCAGCAATGTGTAGCAGCTTGGGTGCCTACATCACTTAATGCAGTGGCAGCAATGTGTAGCAGCTTGGGTGCCTACATCACTTAATGCAGTGGCAGCAATGTGTAGCAGCTTGGGCGCCTACATCACTTAATACAGTGACAGAAATGTGTAGTACCTTGGGTGCCTACATCACTTAATGCAGTGGCAGCAATGTGTAGCAGCTTGGGCGCCTACATCACTTAATGCAGTGACAGAAATATGTAGCACCTTGGGTGCCTACATCACTTAATGCAGTGGCAGCAATGTGTAGCAGCTTGGGCGCCTACACCACTTAATGCAGTGGCAGCAATGTGTAGCAGCTTGGGTGCCTACATCACTTAATGCAGTGGCAGCAATGTGTAGCAGCTTGGGTGCCTACATCACTTAATGCAGTGGCAGCAATGTGTAGCAGCTTGGGTGCCTACATCACTTAATGCAGTGGCAGCAATGTGTAGTAGCTTGGGTGCCTACATCACTTAATGCAGTGGCAGCAATGTGTAGCAGCTTGGGTGCCTACATCACTTAATACAGTGACAGAAATGTGTAGTAACTTGGGTGCCTACATCACTTAATGCTGTGGCAGCAATGTGTAGCAGCTTGGGCGCCTACACCACTTAATGCAGTGACAGAAATGTGTAGTACCTTGGGTGCCTACATCACTTAATGCAGTGGCAGCAATGTGTAGCAGCTTGGGCGCCTACATCACTTAATGCAGTGGCAGCAATGTGTAGCAGCTTGGGTGCCTACATCACTTAATGCAGTGGCAGCAATGTGTAGCAGCTTGGGTGCCTACATCACTTAATGCAGTGGCAGCAATGTGTAGCAGCTTGGGTGCCTACATCACTTAATGCAGTGGCAGCAATGTGTAGCAGCTTGGGCGCCTACATCACTTAATACAGTGACAGAAATGTGTAGTACCTTGGGTGCCTACATCACTTAATGCAGTGGCAGCAATGTGTAGCAGCTTGGGCGCCTACATCACTTAATGCAGTGGCAGCAATGTGTAGCAGCTTGGGTGCCTACATCACTTAATGCAGTGGCAGCAATGTGTAGTAGCTTGGGTGCCTACATCACATAATGCAGTGGCAGCAATGTGTAGCAGCTTGGGTGCCTACATCACTTAATGCAGTGGCAGCAATGTGTAGCAGCTTGGGCGCCTACATGACTTAATGCAGTGACAGAAATGTGTAGTACCTTGGGTGCCTACATCACTTAATGCAGTGGCAGCAATGTGTAGTAGCTTGGGCGCCTACATCACTTAATGCAGTGGCAGCAATGTGTAGCAGCTTGGGTGCCTACATCACTTAATGCAGTGGCAGCAATGTGTAGTAGGTTGGGTGCCTACATCACTTAATGCAGTGGCAGCAATGTGTAGCAGCTTGTGCGCCTACATCACTTAAGGCAGTGGCAGCAATGTGTAGCAGCTTGGGCGCCTACATCACTTAATGCAGTGGCAGCAATGTGTAGCAGCTTGGGTGCCTACATCACTTAATGCAGTGGCAGCAATGTGTAGCAGCTTGGTACTTCCACGAATACAAGCCCGTCCTCGGAGTTTTGAAGGGGGGGGGTTCGAGCGTACACAATCAGCCGGGGATTTGTGGGATGATTTGTGACAAGCATGCGAATATGATTTATTAGTATTGAATATCAACTTTTTATTATGACCATGCAGCAATTATTGGATTTTATTATTAAAGAATATACATATTCACATACAAGATTTTTCATTGGGTAAAGGGGTGGGGGCAAAATATGTGACCCCGTGCGGATTACAGAGAGTAATGAACGCGCAAGTCTTGCTCTGCCCAGCTCACATCTGCCACCATTGGGGGGGGACCGCTCATTCACCCTCTCGCCCTCTAACTGCGGTTATATTCGCATAGGCGTCGGAAGCTGTTGAATATAGAGGGGGGCGAAGTTGGTTTCTGCGAGCATATTGATTGGGGGAAGGGGGTGCAATAGATAGTTAACATATATCCACCAAAAATAAGGAAGACCCTCTAACCACTCCCCCAGTTCCGACGCGTATGATTCATATGTCATGTCATGTTCGTCCGTCGAGTCGACGAGGACCACTCTAGCCATCTGGGGGTAGTTGGGGCTGGATCTGGTGAGTGCGCAGATGGCTGACAAGGCCAATCCGTGCACGGAAGGTACGTTGGCAGTTGAGACAGGGGATGAGGGGACGTCATCTTGAGGATTGCTGGCTCGGGCTTTCTTGGCTTGCCTCCTTTGCTCTGCTGCTGCTCTTGCTCGCATATCATGGAGCCTTTGTGCACGGAGAAACGCCACTTGGCCCGGTCCATGGCGGTTTGTTCCCAGGAGTCGGGGGTGTTTGATATAACGTGTTCGTCGAATGCGACTAAGGTCAACTTGATCAGTGTGGCGCCTAGTGCTGCTGCTGCGCCACCTGCGTCATCATATCCGCGCCTTGCATTTCTGCAAGTCATCTTCGAGAAAAGCTGCATACAGGGATCATGCCTCAGTTAGACTTCCTGGTGTGTGTTACGAATGTAGGGCACAGTAATTTTAGATGTGTAATTTTCAAAAAATCATCATCTGACCTAACTGCAACTGAGCAGACACATTGGCAAGTTTGCTGGTAGAACATGTTAGCAGTGTAACCGTGGATTTTTAGATGATTTAAATAGGCGGAAGGATGTTTGGCGATTTTTTCGCCACAAAGCACGTGTGCGTAGTAATTTATGCAGAAATTGGTAAATATTGACGGGTATGGCATGTTCAGCCGTTTTAAAAGAGTTAAAAAGAACTCGATCAACATGTCAGTGAGATGATGACAACGGCAGGAAAGAAGTTTCAGAATTTTTGATGCTCCCGTTTTCTTATAATCATGCAAAACGTTAACATGGTCGCCAATGGGAAACGTAACAGTAGGCTGAACCCTACACACGTAAGGCTACGTGCTAACAAACAGACACGCAGTGAGCACGACGTTTTTGATTAGTCCAGGAAACTGTTCCGTCGGCAAGAGCATGCGTTGAACTCTTTAAGCGGCACGCATCTCTTTCAAGTTAGTTTTGAATGCTACAGAGCATTGTAGTTGGATGAGCTCCATCTGCACGGCTTCCGGCGCGCGTCGACGTCGACGTGGAACGGGTTGGAACCAGGTGCTACTCGCCGCCTCGAGCCGTCAGATCAATTAATCGGTCAGCAAACTGCCGTCTTAACAGCTCAATGAACGCTATTTACGCGTACCGACATGCGGGTTTGTTTTCCATGAGCATATCCAGAATTGTGCGGAGTTGGATTTCCGCAGTTGAAACTCCAACAGTCGCAACTTCATCTCGGAAGCGGAGACGAACTGCAAGAATTCGTTAATTTAATGCTTTCGTCCCTGGAGTTGCATGTTCAGCTGATTGAAATGTGCTGTGATGTCGACTAGAAAGGCAACATCCACATCCATATGGGTTCAGCAAATTCCGGCACTCGCGTACCCTTCAGCTACATGAACACGCTAATGAAGTTTCAGCTCGCACACGCGGCAGCGGGGCACGTCGGCCTAGGCAGCGCACGTCGCTGCAAAACAGGTATTGATGTTGTGCATTCATCGCAGGCTGGAGACCTGCGTTGTGACGTCGGTTACTAGTGGCATCGGAAGCTGTTGAATACTGGGTGGTGGGAGGGGGGAGGGGAGGTGGAAGTCAGTTCCCGCGAGTGTATTAGGGGCCGGTTTCATGAATTAAGGGTTCGTACGAACTCTTTGTGGATCCAGTCCCTGGAAAATAACAACTGGTTAACGCGCAGGGTATTTATAATAATCAACCACAACACGGCTTCTGTTTTTTCGCCTTTTTGAATAAGATCAAATATAATATGCACATATAAGAGCATACACAACCGGCTTATAAATACTATAGTTTCCATTGTTTTCAACGCGCTTCAATGGAAGTGTGGCATTTGGAAAACAGTGCATATTTTAAGAAAAGTATGAAAAACAGATCTTATTGAGTCCACTTGTTTGAGTTTAGCGCTTCCGACCAACGTTCAGGAGTGATCCCTGGTGAGTTACTTACTGAGTTATATATATATATATATATATATATATATATATATATATATATATATATATATATATATATATATATATATATATCATATATATATATATATATATATATATATATATGATATATATATATATATATATATATATATATATATATATATATATATATATATATATATATATATACATATACATATACATATACATATACATATACATATATATATATATATATATATATATATATATATATATATATATATATATATATATATATATATATTAAGTCACAAGATATATAATCAGTTTAACAATATAATTTATCCACCGATCCGGGAATAATTTATATACATACTACCGGTCTAGCCGTACAATCATATCCCCTCTCCAATAGTAAAGAATGATACTAAAAATTAGATGATACAATAAGAAAGTATTCGGCGATTCTGAATTAAGAATAACTTAACATAGATTCATAAACAGGAACGATAACGTATGTCGTCTCCCACGCGGAGGACACCTTAACACAAACATAATGTACTTTGCTATCTCGCATCTAAACTCCTGCCCGTAGGACCCATAGACATAACGCCCTGAACTGTGATCACAACGCCCGTCAACTCCAACGCGGATAATCTCTAAAATAACCACATGAAACATAAGTACAACGCATCATTACTCCTATAAGGAGGATCGTTCACCTTAACGGGTCTAGGCCAAATTATTTATATTGTCCATATGAATACATTACAAAACACATATCACGGTTCCATCAGATAATTACACGTGTCAACAATGGAAGGA
Organism: Lamellibrachia satsuma; assembly: GCA_033239005.1. Classification (NCBI taxonomy): domain Eukaryota; kingdom Metazoa; phylum Annelida; class Polychaeta; order Sabellida; family Siboglinidae; genus Lamellibrachia; species Lamellibrachia satsuma. The sequence continues at coordinate 417,197 of BSQZ01000081.1, read as the reverse complement.
TACTGTCTTTTGTACCGGGCGGCCTAGGCCGGAATGTTCATATTCATAATATGTAGAAGTCCCTTCGGGAACTGGACGTAATCCCTGAGTAAATGTGTCACTTACGCGGGGTCCACGGTGCCTTCCAGACCGACTCACGCTCGCCTCACAACGAATCTCGTCTTACCTCCAATCTCGTAACAGTCTTACCTCCAGTGGTAATCTCGTAACCATCTAACCCCAGTGGTAATCTCGTAACATTCTTACCTCCAGTGGTAATCTCGTAACCGTCTTACATCTAATGGTAATCTCGTAACCATCTTACCACAGTGGTAATCTCGTAACAGTCTTACCTCCAGTGGTAATCTCGTATGGAAGCAAATGACAAATCTTCCTTCCCTAGTGGCATATTCTCGACACGAAGATATGTCTTTCTTTCAGCACATACACACCCTCATTTCTAGTCTACATACAGTATAACTTCCCACACAATGGCATCGACTGCTCTGACCATTTCACGTCTAAAGGGTAGACCGGGGCTAGTCCGCCCCCTTGGACATTCTAATAAATCTGGAGACTATATTTGTAGAGCTAAAGGATCAGTTGTGGCCTTAAGTAGAACGCAAATACCTTGCCCACATTTGTGCTATCGACGAAAAGCAAACTATTACAAGACAGCATCCAAATCTGACTCTTAGTAGACCTACCCAAGCATGGGCGGACGTGCCCCATGTCGGGGCAGGTCCGCCCGGGGCCCGGGTCAAGTTCGCCCCACACGTACTTTAACCAGTAAATACACAATAATATTGCAGTTTTTTCTTATCTTTATGTCATAAAACGTCATGTTTGTAACAAACATTCTTAAAATCCTCACAAATTCTTTTTATCTATGAAATAAACCAGGCAAACAAAAAAAAACAGGGTTTGGCACTACATCGGCTAGAAAATTATGTGGTTTCATAACGTTTTTGACTAGAAAATGACACTAAACTGGACAAATGGAAGTCTTTATAAGAGTGCGTGTGAACTTGCCCCAATCCACATAGGCGGACGTGTCCCAACACAGAGACAATGTCTTAGATGGATGCAAGAGTGTCTTGGATATATTTATTTACTAAATTAACGGTTGACTGTAAGACAAGTTATGCATCCATGTTTTACTGAATGGTGCAGTTGTTCACTGTTCTTAAGTTTACGTATCGGAGAAACAGTTTTCCTGTTTCAACTGCATAAGCCTGATTGTATTGGCTTCTTAAAAAACCTAACATATTATATTCGTCTTTGAAAAAAACGAGAACAGACTGAACATTATCGGTGGAACAGCTGAGATTCAAAGTGTATTTTTTTTTCATTTAACAAATAAGCATATCAAGAACACTCTGAAATAAATGTATGGAGTATTAAAAGTGTTTTAGAGCTGACATGTGTATTTTTCTGCGTAAGAACATCTGGGTTAGTTTACAAAGTGCAGTTAGAGTATTGCTAAGATACTACTTTTGTACACCACGGCAACGATGGTTGTTATTGAATATTGTAATTGTTCACAGTTAATTATTTTAAATTTTATGTCATAATGTTCTCTTGTGTCTGTTTCTTTATTAGTTACGTTGCACGAGCCTTGCTGAAAGGGCTTTCTGAGAAACCAAACATATTTTGACTTGAAAAAGAAAGAGAACAAATTAAGATTTTTTCATAAAACATTAAATAAAATTGTATTAATATTTTGATTCGTTGTAATATATGCTTTTTTGAAGTTTTATTTCAATTAGTAATGTTTTGAAGTTGATATTATGTAATTTGTGTATTTGAAATAATTAAATGTTAAGTGTACGTCCATAACATTCAGAGGTGTACGTCCATAACATGAAAAGTGTACGTCCATAACGACAGACACGTGAACCTCTTTTTGAAATGTTTGAAGCAACATTAAAAAATAATTTTCTCTGAGTACGTCGACACCGGGACCATTTTTAGAACATTTCTAAAAAATTAGTAAAGCTGGAGGGCTATCATTTGGCATGTTAATAGTACTAGATAGTACTAAGCCCATTTAAAAATCCACCTACTCCAATTGTGCTGTATTGCATGTCTTGACAAATTGTCCAAAATTCTCTCAAATGTACGTCCATAATGCCGGAATTGCCCATTAACAAACGTGATAGGAAATACAAAATAGAATCACATGTCGTCACGTCCACTGTCTTCTATCTGCATAAATCATAAACGCTCGGTAAAACTGTACACGTGTTCGTCTCCCCGGAGGTTCCCCCGGGGGGGGGGGGCAACTCCTCGCCAAAAAACTCAAAGTATAAAGAAATAAAAGCGAACCTTAGACTTAGTACAAACGGATGTGTCGTCTGCAGTCGCAACAGTGATTGGTCAAACCGGAAGCATGCGTGAAGCACCTGGAATGTAAGATCGCCGATGATTAGCCAACGATTAGCCATGCCCTTAGTCATGTTTACTAGTCTTGAACTTTCTAAAAAATTAACCTTAAGTGCGCGTACGGTTTCGGTGAAAGCCGTTCGCAGCCATTATTGGTCCAATTAGGTTTGTTTTTTTCACTGGTAAGCCAATGCCAGTTTAGCCAGAGACAACTGTTATTAGCCCAATCTAGTCTTGCTAGCTGTGCAGCGATGTTGGTATTATTTACCACCTGTACAGCAGTGTGAAATATACCCTCACATATGTGAAATATACCCTGACCCGGTGGCCTGTGACCACCTACATTACGCTTACATTTCTGCCGGGTCAGTAACTTTGTTGAGTTAGTGGTCCGTGTGACCGCCTACTTTTCCAGAAAAAAAATACAACGTTTGATACAAGTATTCATCCACTGATCGTCAAAACTGGCAGCCGAAAGAAGCACACTGTAAACAAAAATGCGTTTTTGCGCCCACATTATTGCCTGAACAGTCCGTCAAATTGGTATATTAAAAATGGTTGGTCAGCTGAGTAGTAAAACGTGTTGTATATAATTCAGATATACTTATAAATAAGGAAGGTGGGTAGGGAGTCGTTATGGTTACATTTTGGAAATGCATTGTACTACCAGTTGACGTAAATTGACCCAAGTCATTTGGTATCATTGGCGCGGACGTGCGTGTTCGTGTTGCAACCCGACTACCGCACCTGCGTTCGTCCGTGTACCTGCTTGAAATCCGCGCCTGTCACCTGTAGATATTTGTCACAACTGCTGCCACGCGTAATTGGAATAAATTGCCTATACGCATTCAATCATTGAAACAAACGTTGACTGCAGGTACATGAATTACATTATACTTGTATTCAATGTGCAATATATACAGTATAGCATACTAACCGCCTGGCCTTATAGTGTCTAATATCATAGGCATATATACACGTCGTCGCACGGCATTATTCCAATATTATAATAGGGTTGCCTGCGGGTGAAACGCCGAGCCGCCGAGCGATGGAGCAACAAAGATCATCAACAAGAGTACAGATTGCTTTGACGTCAGTCGGTCACCGCATCATATTATTACCATCGATGGTTGGAAGTGCGCTGCAGTACTGTGCGCTACAGTAATTGCCTGTAGATCGGACTTGGCTATGCTCTCACCAATTATTACAAGTCAAGTCTGCCGTCAGGTTTCGCTGCTGTAGCACTTAGATTAACGCCAGGTGTGCAGCGAAGGTATCGTTCAAGCCATCACACGGATAACGAGTGTAGGAAGCGTAGTTTTTGTCCGCCGACATTACCCTAACTACGCTGAAGCGTCGCCTTTATGCTAGGGCGCCAAACGCCTAGCGACGTAAATTGTGCGTGGCGTACAATTGCTGCGACACCGACCCGGTCAACTTTATGGCGTTGATTTTCGGCGTTCGAGTGCATGATTAATCGTTTTATACCCGTGTACTGCTTCGTTCGGCGAGTACACACGGGTGGTTTACTGTGCACTAACCGCATGCGGGATTCTGTGCATGTAGTTGGCGTGCGGACGACTGGGCGTACCGAGAATTGAGTTACATGGCATTGTGAATCGGGTTGTTGCCAGCAGTGCAGCACTGCCGGTGGCGTACACGTTTTGCGTGTTTACGATCGCTGATCAACAAGTCTTTATCAACGTTCCATAGCATCTTCTGTCTCGATCGCGCAAACAGGCGTTTCGACGGATTAAGATCATCGCCCTGGTGCCTTTGCAGTGAGATGCGAAGCCAGGCGACGCGATACGTTGTTGACGCTACATTCGCGTACGCTATTGTAAGTTAGCATGGGCTGTACGCCCAGTCAGCATTCGTCGCAAGCTGGCGTTAACTACAACCAGGCGTCGGATCTCAGCGTATGTGACTCGTGTGCGTCCAGTGGCCAAGCCGTTGACCACCGAGAGGGCAACGCCGTGCGCCCGAGCGCGACTAATAACCCTGAACAAGAATCATTGTGTCGGCGATTGAAAGGAAACATTTTCTTGACAGATACGAGCAAAGGCCAACAGCCACACGACCAGGTATGGTGTTTATTTATCGACGTTGTTTATTTAAGAGATTTGGTGCACACAGATAATACACGTTGCTAGCCAATGTTTATGAACATGTTTGCTCCAACTGAATCACTGTCATTGCCTTGGCATTATGTCAAAACTATTGAATGCACTTAATCATAGACAGAAAGGAAGAGTTTTATTTCAGGAGGTGATTTATGTTTACAATCGCACGCATGATAGGCATGCAATATCTGTGAGGTTTTTCGTAATTTTTTTTAATTCTGTCAACACTTGAGTAAGATCTACTCTTTGTCCATATGGAATCCTTACACTAGCACACAATGACACAAATCAACCATCTTGAAAGTACACAGTACAGCCAGATTTGTTAAAAATTACCACAGTCTAGACAAAAAATAAACCGAGTAGACTTAATAATCACCCAACTGGCCAACTCCCAAGTTTTTCATATTGCCATTATTTGTATAGCATACAGTTGTATGATAGGTGTTTTATCCAAGTTGTTTTTGCTACTGAAAGTTTAGTTGTGCTTCATTTCATGAGTTTACTCAGACAATTGGGTTATGTCATAGCCAGGTAATAGCTGGTTTGTTCATTTGGCCTAGTGCCCAGCAGCTAGCCACTGTATGATGGTACAGGAGTACTGAGTAACTGTCATCATTTGAAATCTCTAACACAGCAGTACAAAAAAATTAACTCTACTCATTTTTTCAATCCAAAATGCTCTAGAAAATGAACACATACATGTACAACAGACCTCCAACACTTGACAACTTGCTCTTGAGTCTTTATGAAGGCAATGGCAGAACGACACATACATTCACATGAATAACAGAGCCATCAAGTGGTAGCATGTCACACTAATGACATATCTGGATTTTGTTCTGTGATTTACGTGAACATTTTTAACCACTTTCCCGACACGTGTTCACTCCCTTTCATGACAAGTGTGTACTAGGTTTGCAGCAACATATCCGAGTAGGTTCTCATAGCGTATGGATCATTCTATAAATAAATGGAGATTGAGTTCAATGTGTTGTAACGTACGTCACATTATCAAAACTGTGTACAAGTTGATAGTTTATCAATGTTTAAAGTTTAAAACTTAGTTAATGGTTTCAATTGCAAGGCAAACAGAGAACCAACCGGCCCCACTGTTTGTAGAGTCCTAACAAGTCTTTAAAAGTCTCTTACTGATCAGTGTAAAACAAACAGCTTTACTTAAGTATTAGTATAATTATATGAGCAGTTATCATCAAAAACGTTACACATGAAGGGACCCAAGTATTGTAAGCTTGCAAAAAACAAATTAGCTAAATGCTTTTCTGCTGCTGCTGGGATCTTACAAGTTGCCGATATATATTTCTCTACCAAAGCGTGAAGTATTGAGAGAATGTGTGCAACAGATTATTTTTTATTTATTTTTTAAAACGTTAAGTCATAACACGTATGACTTGTTTTTGTTATCACTGACATTTGAGTTCCACGATGTCACTAGAACAAACCAAGGGAAGTAACTTCATGAAAACCCAAAACCAAGATATTTCTTCTACAGAAATACTTTAAAAGGTCGGAATGAAATTTTTTTAAAAGTTTTAGCAACTTTACCCGTCATTTCATTATGTTTAAAAGCTTGGAGATATTTTTTGCACATGGACATCTCCAAAACCGGTTCCAATCTATCTTTTAAATGCAACCAGGCTTCAATGTTCACGGGAGTCTGAGACTTCTTGTTTAATCCTCTGGACTCCTTATACAGCCCTTGGTAGGAGTCTGTGAGTCTGAAACTCCTTGTTTAATCCTCCGGACTCCTTATACAGCCCATGGTAGGAGTCTGTTTCACCCTCTGGACTCCATATACAGCCCTTGGTAGGAGTCTGTGAGTCTGAGACTCCTTGTTTCACCCTCCAGACTCGTTATACAGCTCTTGGTAGGAGTGTGTGAGTCTGAGACCAATACGGTTTAGTGTTGTTTCTTAGTGTCTCATAGATAAGTATTGGCACAGCAACCTTCATAGAAAATTTCAGAGCATTTGTTATTACGGTTATTTATCTACAAGCATATATATGTGAAATTTCATAGGTTTTTCGGTCTCATTTGTATTTTTATGAAATTAAACCACATGAGAATTAACAACCAAACGTTATGGGAAGAAAGTGAAATTCAACAATACTTTTATATATCCTCAGAAATGCATATACCAAGTTTGGTCAAGATTGACCATATATTTTTTGTTTTATGTTGACTTGAATGGGCTGCATGACTTTCCGTTAAAAAATAACAGCATAGTCAATTTCCACTTCTAACTGATTTAAAAGGCAGGGAAGGTGACACATTATGCACTAAAGTATTGCTACATGTAACTGTATAAACTGTTATAATGTTCAGCTTCCAGCAACCTGAGCTTTATTGTCTGGCCTGATACTTAATTTAGTAAGAACAAATTCCATAAAATAAAAAATGTGTCCTTTCCTGAACAACAAATTATGATAAGATTGCTGGCTATGGTGCAGGATTCCTGGGCATAGAGTTCTAACTATGCATGCATAGACTGGTTAAATAAAAAGTTATTTAAAGAACCGTGTGGTTCTTGGATTATCTGATAATGATATTAGAGTTTTGTTGGTAATGTCCTTTCCTGAACATATATTTTTTACAGCACCCTCTGCATGCTCATATTTGGTTTAATGGGACAACATTATTTATCAACATTTTCACCAAATTACAAACTTCTTAGTTTTTTGTAGAAATATTATAATTTTAAATGAAATGCAGAACTTTTGAAAATACAAGTTTGATTAAATATGAGTTGTTTTACACACATTAAATGCTGAACGTGGATGCCATTCACATTAAAAAAATTTATACACTGTCCAACATCACAATGTTTACAACATAGCTAGTGCAGCTCTAATGATGATTTATAACAGTGTAACTGAATACTAGACTTGATGAACAAACTGTTCAAACTTGTTAATACCAGATTAAACAGGTGCTCAGTGCATCAGTGTACAGTGAAGAGCATGATGAGTTACTTCAAAGTTAAATTCAGCTGGAACCTAAGAAACAGATCTTCAACTTACACAACTGACACCACTCCATGTAGAACAACGCGATGCTTACATACTCTGAAGGACTAGGATCCAGCCAAGTACACTGCGTACACCAACAAGTACACTGCGTACACCAACAAGTACACTGCATACACCAACAAGTACACTGCGTACACCAACAAGTACACTGCGTACACCAACAAGTACACTACGTACACCAACAAGTACACTGCGTACACCAACAAGTACACTGCGTACACCGACAAGGAACACAGCCGTAAGTGGAGAAGCCATGTTCCAGTTGTAGCACTGTCTATCACGGAGAAGGAAAAGTGGCGAGCACAGTGGAAAGCCAAGAAGAAGAAGCAGAGGGGATCCAAAAAGCATGCAAAGATGACAACACAGCTGAGCAAAGGCAGATGCAGCAAAACAAGCCACCAAAAAAGTATTTCAAAGATCTGTCAATCAAATGGTTGGCACTAAAAGTAAAACAATATAACATATAAAATATACTATAATTATAACATTCAATAATGAAATTGATTTTGAAAATAATACATTGAGACAAAAATTATTACTTCTTTGATAAAAAAACAGCAGTCATCCAGAACCAGTATTGCCTATTGGACAAAAAACAATATGAATTGACTAGACTGGAGTGCACAGCCTGGTCGTTTGTGGTTTGTCGGCCGTTTATGTTTTTTTCAGCAACCTGGAAATGGCTGCCGATAGTACACTCCCATTGTGTCTGTGAATCGGCGCCCGCCCTTATGAAAAGGTTACTAGGGCCAGACACATCAACATTGTGGATCTCGACCAATGTAACAGGATGTGGAACTTGCCGCTGCCTCGGACTGTTCAGGAACAGTCGCCAGAACACTGCTTTTGTTCACATTTGTAAAAAAAATCAATTGTCGTGAACTTTGACGTTGAGTTGATACATCGCATCGTTTCACTCGCTTTCGCTTGACATGTGTCTTTTTAAACTTGGTCCACGACATTCAGGTCATGGGATTGTTTCCCCAATGAGAGTACCTATAAATAGAAGCTGGGAAAGCCCATAGAAAGTCAGTGTTTCACAACCAATGACATGATTACAATAAATATAGTCTCGCTTATCCAACTCACTCGGCTTCGTTAACTCGCCGAGAAGAGAGTCTGGCCTCAGAGGTGTGGTCTTGTTGCTATCCACTGTCACCACTCCATTTTGTGTAGGCGTTCCTGTGAAGCGCCAGCAGCCAATTAGAGTCATTATCAAGATTCTACACTAAAAAATTTTTGGCCTGATTTAACTTTTCAGCCTGACAGTCAATATAATTAAAGTTTAAAGTTAATTTGAATTCCATCATATAAACTGTTAAAAGTTCACCTTTATTTTATGAATTAGCTAAATGCCCAGATGATATCATAATTAGCTCATTATGTATGCGCCCAGAATCTGGGTGCATAGATAAGTGCGACAAACAGTGGTGCCACAGCATGGAGCTTGGATAATGAAGGCTACGATAAATAGAGACCAGCATTCCCAATGCTGTCCGCAGTGTCATTATTTGCCAACAATATTGAGGTTAACAATACAGTGTATTTTAGATCGGCAGTATTCGCTATTCTGCCACCGATAACATTCGTCAAATCCCGCTAAGACTATGTTAAAAAAAATTCCATCTTGTAAAAAAAGAAAAGATGGGCAGACGTGTCCTTGGCTTAGGGCTGCCTACAATTTGAACAAGGGTGCCACACTTGACTGGGCACCAGTCAACACTACAGTGTGGTGCCACTGTTGTACTTGTAGCCTCTAGGGCAGCAGTTCTCAACCTGGGGTATGCGTATCCCTGGGGGTACGCTGGAGGTACGCAGATGGTTAGCTGAAGCTAAATTTACATGCAACAGTACAAAAATGTTGTCACTTTGTGTGATCCATGAAGGAGAAATTGTATTTCTGTAATACTATCAAATTCACTGAAAACATTCTTTCCAAGCCAATAGCTAGTAGAAAATGTCATCAGCCAAGTCCATCAATTGCTAGTTTCAGAGGACTTACAATTTTCCCAGTTAAAATATTTTGTTCCTAAGTTATTTTGTAAGTTACAATGATTTTGCCTTGTTGCAATTCATCAAGTAACTCTTGGACAACAGTAGCTCTTGAAACTGGCATGCTTGAACAACATCGTTCCCACCTGAATTCGCTTAACGAGTCACTCCAAGGCTGGTTCAGAATGGTGATTCATTTCATTAGCTTTGAGCTAATGGAATGGAGAAATCAAGGAAGGAAACTTCAGCATGCATGTTTGAACATCTAAGCGTGTCGCTTCAGGGTAAAAAAAAGGGACATGGAAACATGGGGCAACTTTGCAGACGCACCTGCCTTCCATGCAGAAGAAATTTCAGACATACTTCATCCATTCAGTGTGGCGGTGCGATCTCTCTCAGAGGTCTTTCGGAAGTTCGTGAATGACTCCAACGCATGTTATGCATTTGAACCTCTTCCCCTGATAAAGTTCCTATCCAAGATGAGTGAATCATATCTATCTGTGACTGAAGTACCCGTGAGTTCATTGTTCATGTTTCCATCTACCTAGCGAGCAAGGATTCTCTGTGATGTTCTACATAAAGACTATATTATGTTATGTCCATCTGTGCATGAAGTCTCCTTATCCAAAACTGTTCCCCAAATCGAGGCCTTGGTTTTGACCAGGAAAGCTCAGCCCTCACATGGTTCGAGGTGGATTCTCGAATACTGGTTTATTATCCTACCTCCATTCAGGGTACAGCTTTGTCGTCAATAAAATGTGTATCACTGAACTCAATGTTGAGTGTTGTTTCGTTTGTAATTCTATGTCCCTATGATGGGCTACCTGGCTGATCGTTTCAGTCCTGACACAGGGGGTATGTGGGGAGAAAAAGATTGGGAACCACTGCACTAGGGAATGATTTCAGAACCAGATTGGTGAGTGTTATACATAATGTTTGAAAAAGTACAGACTCCGGAATATTTCTGCAGACTCCCATATATAAGCAGAGTAAGAATCACGTGGACTCACTAATTTCCCATCAAGACCAACAAATGCTAACTTCATTGTGGCGTGTTTTTGTCGCTCGCATGATGCTTCCCCTAGGGCAGGTAGACGTTTGTTTGTTTGTTTGTTTCAACATGGACACATTTCAGTGTACCTCGGGCCACACCGCTGAGGTTGCGTTACTGGAGCTGACAGTTTGCCAAATATAGACCTCAAAAAAGCATGCAAAGTAATTCTAACTGTCTGAACTCGTATATATTAATAACCCACTTCAGGAATACTGCCAAACATTGTTCCGAAATTTTCAAGCGAAAACTTGAGAAATAAAACAAATTACAACATTGATTTTCCCCCTGATTATCACCCAGTGTCCGATTAGTGGTGCCTGTGTCTGTATCACACATGCTCACGCACACAGACATTTGCACAATAAATACCGTTGCTTTGTAGTGCTAACCCATCTTTCTGTTCCAGTCAGATTTATTATGACCCATTCTATTTACCAGCATGGATAGGTTTACTCAGATACAGGACGTTTTACTTACTAAGTAGTAAATAAAGGGCCATCTTTGTATCTATTTGTGTATCATAAAGCATTGACAAACTGTGCATATGGCTGTAAATCCTTCTAAATACCATTTGTTGATGCAAGTGATGTTCTGCACATCTGACTTGATGAGAGCTTCTGGCCTTCCGGGCGATGTGCCCTTTTGCAAATTTGAAACTCCAGTTCGTTGATGTGTGTGAATAGTTTAATAACACCTACAGTCGATTTAATAAAAAAAAAATTTTTTTTCAATCATCAAAAGAATTGATTTTAGTAATTAGATATGTTAAGGCTCAAGATATTGGATATCCAAAATGGTAAACACTTTGTGGGTCAATGCTGATCATGCATGTGATTTCTGTCATCTCGCCAAGCACGACAAAGTTATGAAATTTAGCCAAGGGTGACACTCGTTAGTTTTCAGCGTTTCCATTTTCACTTCATGTTTGCCCAAACATTAAGTAATTCAACCGTTTGTCTGATGATTTCACAAAAACTACACACTATAGTTGCATAACCGAGCTAGCATGTTGCGGTGGATTTATGAAGTGAAATTGTTGCAAAAAAGATATCATGTACATAGTAGACACCTATGATTATATTTTATGCAATCAACTAAAATTTTAATATATGTATTATTAGCTTATCTAATACCTACATGGTACACGCATTGCAGTTACTTAATATGATGTGGTATGGATGTAGCTCTCAGCCAAATAGACCCCACACATATGTAACCCGAGTAACCGAAATAGCTCATTTGTCCTCTCCGTTCTTCATTTCTTGTGTGTAGTAAACAAAACTTTCTTATGTACACTGACTTATACTACCAATGGTGAAACCATAAATGTTACACTATAGTGAAATGAAACATGGCAGTGTATCACTGCCAGTGATACATCAACATTTTTTAATAATTGGCAATCCCTGGAATTTGACAGACACAGCAAAACAATTGATTCCAGAGCAGTGCCTTTCACCCTGTCAAGGGACAGTACTGGAGCTGAGTGCCCCCAAGTCAATCCCAAATTTGCATGATGCTAAAATCACGTTGGGTAGTTAGTTGGTAATCGTATGTTATTGGATGCAAAGATTAATTGTTCCCAGAGGTGGTAGGCATATACATGCTCACATCAGAATGACTATTTGGTATCAGTGGTTACCAGCTGGACATTACAGGAAGTAAAAACAAAAGGGATGGCATTTATTAACATATATAAAATTGTTTAAACAGTTTTCTACTGCTTTTTAGAATATAAAGAAAGATTAATGTTGTGCTGACCAAGGGGGCTAAACATTTTCGTCACCCCAATTTTTTTTATTTATTGACTCTTTACTGTGATATGACTTTAATTTGTTGGTAATTTATACAAAGTAGATTTTTGTGGACCTGTTTTTTCAGTAAAGGTTCCCCATTTGAAAGCTGCTAATTATCTTTAAAATCAGTTGTTTTAGATATAACTTAGTACAGTAGTGGACAAATTGTAATGCCAGTAGCCATAATGTGAGTAAACAACTATTTTGACAACTACAAGTTTGTTAATTATGCTATGCAACTCCAAAACTGTTGCCATGTAATGGTACGTTGATACCTTGGCAACATAGCATGTGCAGCCAATTTCACAGCAGTTGTAGTTTGAGCAGACTTTGGATTTGAAATGTATCCAGTTTTCGAGTTTCCAACATTTGCACATTCAGAGAATGAAAAAGTAATCATTTATTTTCTGTTTTTCTTTTCTGTCACTTACCTTGATCATTTTCACTTGTACGGTAGCAAAGAAAAACACTTTACAATATATAATTATTAAAACTACAGCCGCTTAAAAAAACATAGTAAAAATGTAACAATAGTAACCGTGGAATGGCCCAGTATTAATTTACAATTTTATAAAGACTCTTTGATGAACTTCCTTTTTCAATCTCTTTTCTGATGGTGTGTTGGCCTGTCCTCCTCGCGAGCTCTTTCTTGTGATGTTGTCTTGCCATTCAAATTTGAGAATGTGTCTGAGACATTTGTTTATGAATGTTTGGAGTTTTCTGGTTGTTGTTTTGGTTACTCTCCATGTTTTCTGGTTGTTGTCTTGGTTACTCTCCATGTTTTCTGGTTGTTGTCTTTGGTTACTCTCCGTGCTCTCTGTCAGTGCTCTAGATGATGGCCATCAGTTGGCCTGGCTAGGAGCCTGCTCTCTGTAAATGCTCTAGATGATGGCCATCAGTTGGCCTGGCTAGGAGCCTGCTCTCTGTCAGTGCTCTAGATGATGGCCATCAGTTGGCCTGGCTAGGAGCCTGCTCTCTGTAAATGCTCTAGATGATGGCCATCAGTTGGCCTGGCTAGGAGCCTGCTCTCTGTCAGTGCTCTAGATGACCGCCGTCAGTTGGCCTGGCTAGGAGCCTGCTCTCTGTCAGTGCTCTAGATGACCGCCGTCAGTTGGCCTGGCTAGGAGCCTGCTCTCTGTCAGTGCTCTAGATGACCGCCGTCAGTTGGCCTGGCTAGGAGCCTGCTCTCTGTCAGTGCTCTAGATGACGGTCGTCAGTTGGCCTGGCTAGGAGCCTGCTCTCTGTCAGTGCTCTAGATGACGGCCGTCAGTTGGCCTGGCTAGGAGCCTGCTCTCTGTCAGTGCTCTAGATGACGGCCGTCAGTTGGCCTGGCTAGGAGCCTGCTCTCTGTCAGTGCTCTAGATGACGGCCGTCAGTTGGCCTGGCTAGGAGCCTGCTCTCTGTCAGTGCTCTAGATGACGGCCGTCAGTTGGCCTGGCTAGGAGCCTGCTCTCTGTCAGTGCTCTAGATGACGGCCGTCAGTTGGCCTGGCTAGGAGCCTGCTCTCTGTCAGTGCTCTAGATGACGGCCGTCAGTTGGCCTGGCTAGGAGCCTGCTCTCTGTCAGTGCTCTAGATGACGGCCGCCAGTTGGCCTGGCTAGGAGCCTGCTCTCTGTCAGTGCTCTAGATGACGGCCGTCAGTTGGCCTGGCTAGGAGCCTGCTCTCTGTCAGTGCTCTAGATGACGGCCGTCAGTTGGCCTGGCTAGGAGCCTGCTCTCTGTCAGTGCTCTAGATGACGGCCGTCAGTTGGCCTGGCTAGGAGCCTGCTCTCTGTCAGTGCTCTAGATGACGGCCGTCAGTTGGCCTGGCTAGGAGCCTGATCTCTGTAAATGCTCTAGATGACGGCCGTCAGTTGGCCTGGCTAGGAGCCTGCTCTCTGTCAGTGCTCTAGATGACGGCCGTCAGTTGGCCTGGCTAGGAGCCTGCTCTCTGTCAGTGCTCTAGATGACGGCCGTCAGTTGGCCTGGCTAGGAGCCTGCTCTCTGTCAGTGCTCTAGATGACGGCCGTCAGTTGGCCTGGCTAGGAGCCTGCTCTCTGTCAGTGCTCTAGATGACGGCCATCAGTTGGCCTGGCTAGGAGCCTGCTCTCTGTCAGTGCTCTAGATGATGGTCGTCAGTTGGCCTGGCTAGGAGCCTGCTCTCTGTCAGTGCTCTAGATGATGGCCGTCAGTTGGCCTGGCTAGGAGCCTGCTCTCTGTCAGTGCTCTAGATGATGGCCGTCAGTTGGCCTGGCTAGGAGCCTGCTCTCTGTCAGTGCTCTAGATGATGGCCATCAGTTGGCCTGGCTAGGAGCCTGATCTCTGTAAATGCTCTAGATGATGGCCGTCAGTTGGCCTGGCTAGGAGCCTGCTCTCTGTCAGTGCACTAGATGATGGCCGTCAGTTGGCCTGGCTAGGAGCCTGCTCTCTGTCAGTGCTCTAGATGATGGCCGTCAGTTGGCCTGGCTAGGAGCCTGCTCTCTGTCAGTGCTCTAGATGATGGCCGTCAGTTGGCCTGGCTAGGAGCCTGCTCTCTGTCAGTGCTCTAGATGATGGCCGTCAGTTGGCCTGGCTAGGAGCCTGCTCTCTGTCAGTGCTCTAGATGATGGCCGTCAGTTGGCCTGGCTAGGAGCCTGCTCTCTGTCAGTGCTCTAGATGATGGCCATCAGTTGGCCTGGCTAGGAGCCTGCTCTCTGTCAGTGCTCTAGATGATGGCCATCAGTTGGCCTGGCTAGGAGCCTGCTCTCTGTCAGTTGGCCTGGATGTGGAGCTGAGGCTGAACAATCAATGTCATGTTTATCTTAGCTGAGTCGGCTGTGCATAGACTAGGTGAAGGTCACTTGTATCTGTTCTTTTTCATGAAACCTTGTTTTGACTAGTCTGCCCTACAGCACCAGTTGTTCCTGTCTTTGTGTCACTGAGTTTGTCAAGTTCGTCATTCATCTGATGAAGCCTAGATGTGATTGCAGCACCTTGTGTTACAAACTTGGGCTAATTTTGGTTAGCTCAGCGTCAAACCTTTACACATGATGGTGACAACTGTTGGACAGTCTGTTTGATTTAAGAGAATTTAGTAATTAGAACTGGGCTTATCAAATTGACTAATTGTAATCATTACAACGTAGAGAGAAGAAAATGAATGATAACCTTAACCATGCATAAATAAAAGCGATTTCACCTTAATTGTAGATTCTAGTAAGACAAGCCAGGTATTTGGTGCTTTTCATTAAATGTCCTTTAGCCATAAAGTCGAGGACAGGGTGGACTTACACGACAGGGTGGAATTACACGATAGGGTGGACTTACATGATAGGGTGGACTTACAGCCTACAGGACAGGGTGGACTAACAACAATAAGTCATCATTCTGAGGGGTCACCAAGTTCAATATTGAAATGAAAGCCCAATAATTTCCAGGCAAAGATCAACCTTTTTAAACCATGCAAAGTCCTGTATTAGGTACAAACTTTTTAACAACAATTCATAATCATGTACTGTCTCATTGAGTTTTTATTGCAGCTGAAAAATCAGTGTTCTGCCTAGTCAACTTTTCCCACTCTGACAACAACGCCAATGTTTGTTTGTACACAAACATAAACCACAGTCACTATGGGCGAAACGTCAACTTTCATTGATTTCAACGGTACCATCATGTTGAATCTTGACTCACAATGTAAGATTTCTACGATATTTTTCCTTTTGAAAATTTTTTCGTCTGCCTTTTGAATTCCAAATTTAGAACTGCTCAAAAGGGCAGGAAAAATTGGCATAGATAATTAATTTTGTATCTTGTTTAACCTTTGATATGTTTAGTAGCGGTATACAATGAAAAATGTTATGCCGAAGAATTATGATGAAAAAAAAGATACATCAGTGGTGGTTAATAAAAATGTCTGCCTTGTCCATTAAGAACTGTCAAGTTGTCAGCCCTGTGGGCCACTGGGCACGCCTGCAAAATGTCAAATCCATGGGCCTGGGCACGCCTACAAAATACATACATACAGAGTCACAAACTTTCTTTTTTATATGGACATCTGTACGTGCTGCACACTTGAGTCTGCAATAAAGATATTGAATTGAAAATTGAATTGAAACTGCTATATAGTATAGATATACGTATAGTTCGTATAGATATACGTATAGTTCCAGTTCTTCAATCACCAACATTACATGTTACATAGCAGGACAATACAGACAGTGGCAGACATTGTTGTTAAGGCAGGGCAGGTAATTATGGACATGAGCCAGCTTATAAATTTCGCCTTTACAAAAAACGCAAACCGGGATTAAATTTATTCATTTCACGTCCACATCACCAACAATTGAAGCCACCCAAGAAAGAATATTTGCCTGGAACATGACGCATATCAAAGGTATGTTGAAGGTGCATGACTTTGTACGATTTATGGAACCTACTTCTCCAGGGAAAAATCATGGTACGATACCTGCTGCTATAAAATCTGTGCTGCCCTGGGTAGCAGGCGATTGACAACCGACCAGGTACGTGTACACGGTCAAGTTGAAGGCAGCTGAGAACCTCGTGCACACAGTTAGTGATGGGTATCTTGGCCAACACGCGACACAATACGTGGAAGACAAAAATCAGTGGGAGAGACATAGGACAGAATGATAGCAAAGAGGTAGACAGCAAACAGAACGGTGAAGGATGGAACAGTCGACAGGATGGAGAGACAAGGGACAGGGCAACAACGTGGAACTAGGGGAATTAGACTATGTGGCAGCAGTTTACGAGGGTTCGTGGTACATACAAGTTTTTTATTTGCATCAAATATGTGACCTTTTAAGGCATTAATTTAACTTTTAAAAACATAAAAAATGCTATTTTCATGAAAGGAACTAATCTTATGCTTTTGAATATGCTTTTAATGAATTCCCTGTGTCCAGAAACAGTAATGGATAAATAAATCATGATCGTAGCCCTTTAATTGACAAAATTATGCCAAAAACTGGTTTTACACGCGAACATCGCATTTTTTACTTCTAGTTCACAAAAAAGTTAGAAATCATGCAGATTTTTCACCGATTTAAAAAAAAATTGTATTTTCTTTCTTCTGACATATTTGGCCATCAAATAAGATGGGAGCCCCTGGAATTTGAAACATTGACCTTTTACCCCCGACCTCTATACATAGATAAAGATTTAAGCATCTAACTATAATCGATCTTGCGTATGTATGTGGTGATGTTAACGTTTTCCTCCTAGATGGCTTGCACCTCGGGCGCCAAACTTTCAGGGATTAATTTACGACCCCATGAATAAAACGTAACGCCTTTATTTTTTCGAAATACCCCATGTATCAAGGGTTCTTAGTGGTTTTTAAGGTAAATCAAATGTTCACTACGTAAAACGTTAACTTCCAACAATCACAGAAACCGCGTGCACGGCAAATTCTTCGGTGTGTAAACCGTTTGAGAGTATGTTGTGCCATCTGGGCGGTTTATATTAATTATAGTAGAAAACACATGCAATTGTACATAACATTGACTAGGCTGCTTGGTGTGTACATCCCATCCTGGGGACAGGCATTTTTGCTGGTGTTAATAATACTATTACATTGTCAATGTAGATATACTTTGAAATCAAAAGTTCCAAGGATCGACGCAATTTTAATTATACAGAAACACCGATTAGCCACATATAAGTTAACCACTGAAACTCATCGTACGCTTCATTTAAAATAAGAACCGGTCCCCAGGAAATTGTGTTGCTCTATTCCACCAGACGACGATGTATAGATGTAGATGAGGATCGCCGATTTCCAACATAGATATACACTACATAATACATTAAAAACTACTGTTGCTCTAAAATGTTCAGGAAACCCAAGCTCAGCAGTGCACCAAAACAAAAGGGTTAGATAGTTCTTGTCGGTTTAATAATTCCAGTCGTAAATAGTGGGATCGGTACGCTGGAGAGCTATAGACTATAAGTGAGTTTAAACAGGTGAATTTTTTGTTGACGGCGAAATGTTACTATAATTCCTGCCGATTTAACGTTATTGGGAAGGTATTGGCGTGACTTAACATTATTGGGAAGGTATTGGCATGACTTAACATTATTGGGAAGGTATTGGCATGACTTAACGTTATTGGGAAGGTATTGGCATGACTTAACGTTATTGGGAAGGTATTGGCGTGACTTAACATTATTAGGAAGGTATTGACGTGACTTAACATTATTGGGAAGGTATTGGCATGTCATTGCTTTGTACGGTTCTTTTGACAAGCACACTTGAATTACATTGCAGACTTAGGACCAATGACAATGTCAATGACAATAAAAGTCAATGTAGTATCTTCAGTCATCAGTTCTATGTCTTCATTTGTCTAGTGGCATTAGCCAGTTGCATGCCCAGGGCCGCGTGTCATCCGAGTGAGTCGGCAACATCGCCTTGATTTACAAACTTAGGCATATGCTTATTAGAACATATTTCATGAAATTCCTTTGTGTTTAAATTTTGTTTTTACACATACTGTATGCTTATTAGGATGATTACAGTACTTAATCCTCTTTACTCCAGCTGGCGTGTAGATCCGAAACATCTTTCCAGGTGGATCAAAAAGTCACCATTTCAACAGCTACTGTGTCTACTGTTTTGTGTAATTTTTTATTATATATATTCATACTTTTACATGATACTTTTAATTTTTTATCTAATTTATGTATTTCTAATAAAATTTTCATTATCTCTACATCTAAAATAAACTGGTTATGTAGACTGGTAGGCATTTGTAGACATGTTGTTAGTATGTTGGTGTGAGGGCAATTAGGTTGTGTTGGTGTCAGGTAATTATGTTATGTTGGTATCAGGCAATAAGGTTATGCTGGTATCAGAATAGTTAGGTTATGTTGGTGTCAGGCAATTAGGCTATGTTGTTGTCAGGACATTTTGGTTATGTTGGTATCAGGCAATTTGGGCTACGTTGGTGTCAGGATAGTTATGTTGGTGTCAGGATAGTTATGTTGGTGTCAGGATAGTTATGTTGGTGTCAGGACAGTTAGGTTATGTTGGTATCAGGCAATTAGGTTGTGCTAGTATCAGAACAGTTAGATTATGTTGGTGTCAGGCAATTAGGCTATGTTGGTGTCACAACAGTTTGCTTATGTTGGTGTCAGGATAGTTAGGTTATGTTGTTGTGAGGGCAATTAGGTTATGTTAGTGTCAGGACAGTTAGGTAATGTTGGTGTGAGGGCAGTTAAGTTATGTTAGTGTCAGGACAGTTAGGTTATGTTGGAGTCAGAACAGTTAGGTAATGTTGGTATCGTGGTATTTAGGTTATGTTGGTGACTTTGTGTCAGTGTAATTATGTTAAATGTTGGTGTCAGGGTAGTTAAGTTAGCTGTTGGTGTCAGGGCAGTTAGGTTATGTTGATGTCAGGACAATTCTAAATGTTAGAATTGTTTGGCAAATATTTAACTTGAACAGATGTGTGTCACTTGTGATCATGTCTGGAGATTCAAGGATGTTGACTTTGTTCAGCAGTGTGCCAGTAGTAGTTTACATAGCAAAGCTTTAGACTTTCTGCATGACGGGCTAAGGTGTCTTTAGACCTGCATTGTGGGCCAAAGTGTCTTTAGACCTTCTGCATGAGGGGTCAAGGTGTCTTTAGACCTGCATTGTGGGGCCAAGGTGTCTTTAGACCTTCTGCATGAGGGGCCAAGGTGAGTTTAGACATTCTGCATGAGGGGTCAGAGTGTCTTTAGACCTGCATGAAGGGCCAAAGTGTCTCTAGAGCTGCCTATACAGTCCATTGAGATCATCATCAATCAGGTTCATTGATGCTCATATCTGGGCAATTCTGCCAAATGTTCAACTTTATCATAATTTTTTTTCAAATTAGGTTTGTCTATGTAAATAGGGTAGATAAACATTTGTACTAAAGGGAAATATGATGGATGTATCAATATCATTGCATGAATCACAAAATATTTGATGTCAAATATGGTGGTATACAATATGCGACTTTTCAGAAAAATTCAACTTTCTGAAAAATATGTTGTTTTTCATCATATTTACTTTTTTGTTACAGATTCTTTTAATGTAGTAATGAGACAGAGCGACATAGTAGTCGGTAAAATTTAATTTCTCCATGTTCAGCATGATTATAGGAATCCTTGTTCCAATTTGGGTCACACCAGGTATGTACGTCCATAACACAAAATTTACAATTTTTTATTGTATTGTGAATAATTGTCTAGTAATTGCTTTATCAAAAAACAAAAAAATACACAAAGCACATTTTAGTTCTGAGTAGGCACAAGTACTTAACTTTATTGTATTCATCATAGTTTATGGTTTATCTTCATTACGGACATACACATTTTACGTCCATAACACAATTCTCAGCAGTGCAAAGTTGTTAAGCAACCATATTTTGTCACATATTTGAACTACACAGGATACATACAGTACCATATATAACTCACTATGTGGCTCTAAAGCCGTTGTTGTCACTTAATACTAGTTCTGTCAGTAGGGAAAAGTACTATGCTGAGCATTGGAATTCTACATTGACTGGAACATCAGTATTGACATATCAAGAAGCACATAGACATGAAATACAATTATGACATCCTAACAAAGGAATTTGATTAACCAAGGATATGTGAAATAGAGTGTATTCCAACTCCTAAGACAGTTTATCTTCGAGAGTCTTGTCACCTTAGTCGAATCTGATCCATTTTTTTTATTAAAGAATGATAACATTCAAAAATGGGAAGAACTTAAAAAGTGCATATAGATCTGACATACTAAAATTAATTAGTTTATTCTATTTTCAAGAAGTACAAATTAACAAAGGAAAATTATAAATATAGAGAACAACGAGGGGAAGAACATAAATACTCGAGTACATGAACATTATTTTGTTCTCTGATAACGTCTTAGTCAGTTTGCTAGAGTTCTGATAAGAGACTATATTTTGGTATTAAATATCAAGTTGTATGCCGTAATTTGTTGACTTTGACACAAGTTATGCAGCCATGTTTTATTTAATATTGCAGTTCACTGTTCTTTATTTTACATCTCAGCAAAACAGTTCTCCCGTTTCTTTATTATACTACCTGAGCTTGGGTGCAATGGCTTCTTGAAAAACCCAACAAATATTTTATTCAAAATGTATTTAGTTCATTAAACAAAGCAGCATATTAAGAACACTCTTACAATAATTAATGATTGGCATTTTGGAGTTTTGAAATTGTGTCTGCATTAAGAACATACATGTCAGTATACCAAGTGCTATTAGAGAATTGCTAAGAGACTACTTTTGTACACCACGGTTATTCAAAGATGCATGGATGTTATTGAGTATTGCAATTGTTCACCGTAAATTATTTTTTAAAGTCAACAATCTCTTGGGTCTATGTTTCTTTACTAGTAACGCTGCATGAGCCTCGATGAAAGGGCTTCCTGAGAAACCCAAGAGATTTTGAGTTTAAAAAGAAAGAGAACAAACTGAACATCAGGTTTTCAGTGGAACTGCTGAAAATTATGATATTGTTCATAAAACATTAAACATAAATTATATGAATATTTTGATTCTTCATAGTAAATGCATTTTTAAGTTTGATTTCAATCAGTAATATTTTAAAGTTGATATTATGTAATTTGTGCATTTGAAAGGGTAAGTCCATAACATTCAGAGATGTACATCCATAGCAGGAAAAGTGTACGTCCACAACAACATACACATGAACCTGTGACCTAGATACTAGCAGGAAATTAATTAATTTCTACTTTATTTGGAAGCTTAAAGTCTAGCGTACAAACACATTTTAATTTATTTTATATACTTATACTTCACAGAGTTTCTGAAATGTTTGAACAACATTCAAAAATTATTTTCTCTGAGTACGTCCATAATGGGACTATTTTTAGAACATTACAAAATTTAATAAAGCTGGAGTGCTACCATTTGGCATGTTAATAGTACTAGGAAGGTTACACATTATGCCCATTTCAAAATACACCTATTCCAATTGTGCTATATTGCATGTCTTGATAAAGTGTCCAAAATTTTCTGAAATTTATGTCCATTACGCTGGAATTGCCCATCTGCAGTATCACATTTGAGCTGATAGTTGGGTTGACAAGCTCCAGGCTATGCTATGTGGATTTATTGGTCTTATCTGCAGAGACAATTTATGGATTGAAATTGTTAATATAGTTTGGCATTATTATACATCAACAGATGATTTGTATATCAATGAGAAAGTCCCTATTGTTGGATTTAATTTGTGCTTCTGGGAGGAAATGAGACATCGACTGTGGCCTGGCTCTACAGTCACTTGAACTGCATGGGAACATTGAGTATATAGATCACTACTTTGCAAGTTGTCAAAATGAATGAGAGATAACTGGGGGTGAGAGATAACGGGTTGGATGAGAGATAACTTAGGTATAAGAGATAATTGAAGTTTCGATTTCCTGCAAATTGGTTCTTTGTGATGGTCAATGTCGATTGATTTTGTGAGACAAAATGTGATGCAGTGACGCATGCCAGTGAAGCAGGCACACAGCGGCATTGTTCACGCTGCACGTTGAGTTTAGTGGAAACTGAGATGTGTCCTTGACAATGTACACCATACAGTACCAATGTATTTGTGTCGCCACTGCAGATGTCAGGATTATTGATCTTCTGCCAGAACACGATGTCTTCACTGACAAGTGTGATGGCACAATTGTGCCCTCAGTCTCATAGGTTGGTCCCAGGTAAAGTAAACATGCCTTGGTAGTACTGATTATGTCTTTATGAAATGTCTTTTGTTGTCGGCTTTTGGTTTTCTTAGTTGTCATAGCATTTATTATTATTTATTATTTTGATTATGACAGGTGGAAATTTAATTTAACATTTTTATATTTTAATTAAATTGAATGCTGGTTAACTTTATTCATTTTCTTAGTTTATTGTAGGTTCTATTGTTTCACTTTAAGTTCGTGAACTTTTCTGACATCCTTGCGGTAGTTTTGAAACGTGTTTGTTGTCAATCTGCTTTCTGCGAGCCACATTTAAATTTCCCTTTGATTTTTTAGTTTCACTGACACACACATGACTTTATCAGGGATCTCAACTGTCAGGATCTGAGAATACAGTCAGTTATATGCTAAGTTATGACTTATGAAGGTTATATATAGACAAATGATTTGTATTAATGCTTTGTGTAGATGCAATCCTTGTTCAGAAGGACTGCAAATGATGATTGGTAATTCATCATAGAACCTGCTTTTGGTGTTAACTACAGGGATAAATAATTGTTTAAAATAATGGCCACCATTCAGGTGAAAGTAGGTACTACAGGTGTATACAGTGAATTAGAAATTTTAGAAGCTAAACAGATGTTGCTGCACTTTTAGTCGTTAAGACTCAGAGAAGATGACAGATGAGAGTAGAGTTCGACAAAGAAGATTAAATTGTGTGGTGGAATATCATCAAACATGCATTGTACAAGAGCCTGTTTTGAAGACCTATGGGAAAAGAAAACATCCAGTCAAGACATTAGCTGTTTATTAGTTTACTAAAACCTGCCAGATAATGTGATTAACTGAGCTCTGTTTGCTAAATGAACCTCCTTTATGCAGTGTTACCTGTTAGTTCACTTCATTAGCTTTGTAAAAAGCATTGTTTTTTGGGCATTCTCCTGGACTTCTTCTTTTGTTTTTGTCCAAGACAATGGTGAAACCACTTGACATGTAGTCATATGACTAGACACAAACACTGATTCAGTGATGCTTCCATGCATAAGCTAATATTGTACTCTAATATGGGCTAATACATACTCTACAAAACTTAACAAGATCAAAATGCTGCCAAAAAAAGCTGTTTGGATCATTAACAACTCTGATTACCTCGCTCCCTCTGAACCGCTATTTAAACAGAACAATTTGCTAAAAATTGAAGATATCTACAAACTGCAGCTAGGGCTACTTATGTACAAGCATTCTCGTCAAGCACTTCCAAATGGCATCTCAACACTATTTCAAAGGAATATTGAAATCCACAATCACAATACTAGGAACAGCAATGAGTTCTTTATGCACGAAGCATGGACAAACACATGGAAATTTACAATTAAATACTCTGGGCTCTTGTTCTGGAATTCCATACAGGAACACATACTGAATTCTACATCAGAAAACGAATTTAAAAACAAGTTAAAACAACGCCTGCTCTCAACATACTGCAACATGTCCTAATTTCCCACTTAGACTTGATTCGGGCTTAACCTGTACCAAAGATGTTTTTTTTGCAAATACTAATGAATCATCACTATATTGTTCAACTATCATTTTTCCTCATGTTGTTATATTGTGCTAGAATGATGGGTTACAACCACTTGTAATTTTCTATATGCGTCACATGTTTTGCGTATACTAACAAATATTCACTATATTGTTCAATTAACAAGTCGTACTAGATTGTACTAGATTGCTGGATTAAGACGCCAAGTTGTAATTTTTTATTTGCTTCATATCTAGTATTATTAACATAATTGCCAACTTGCAGCATCATTCCATGACAAGATTACTATACGTAATCATGGGTGGTTCTCGCAATAAGCCCCTTGGGGTTTCCAGAGAATCTCCTGAGTTACTAAATCAAATTATTTATGACCATACCTGTAACAACATTGTAAATGAGTAACCAAATAAACTCCCATTGATTGATTGATAGTACGAGGTCACCGATGTAAACATTGATTGATTGATTGATAGTACGAGGTCACCGATGTAAACAAATAATTACAATTCAAAAGAGAGTATTTCGATTAATTAATCTAAGGAAATACACATATAGATCCACAACTTTTTAATAATTTCAGAGTACTAAAAACAAATGGCCTTTTACGTACACAGGAATTAAAATTTTACTTTGAATTCAAATACCACAAATTCCCACATATTTACAGCACTAACGTCATAATACCCATGATGGAAACAACCAACAAACAAGATTTAACAAGATTTGCCATCCAAGCCAAAGGCCCAGTGGACAAGGAAGCCATTGGCTTATCGAGAGTCCAACAATGTTCATCTACTTATAACCCGCCCTAATGAGATATGTGTCAACCTTGTTTTTAAACATATTCACGCTGCTAGCAGTTACACAATCTGTAGACAGTTTGTTCCATTCATTTATTGTCCTCTGAGAATGAGTGCTTCCTGATGTCCAATCTACATTGATCCTTTACTAATTTTACCTCATGTCCTCTAGTTCTGCTATCCTTCTTGAGTGAGAAAAACATATTTCTATCAATATTTTCATACCCATTCATTATCTTAAAAACTTCACTCTGATCTCCTCTTAACCTCCTTGTCTCTAGAGTTGTTGAACCACATCCTTTCACGCGTTCTTCATAACTAAGGTCTCTTAGTTCTGGAATCATTTTAGTTGCTCTCCTTTGTATGCGTTCAAGCGTATCTATATCCTTCTTACGATATGGTCTCCATGCTTGTATACAGTATTCTAAATGAGGTCTAACTATTGCTTTATAAAGAGGTATAATTAACTTTTTTCCCTTGTATGTTATGTTTCTTCTAATCAATCCAAGAATTTTATCACCCTTTGAAGCTGCAATACCAGAATAATGCATGAATTTGCAAATAAAAGGTATTAGGTATGATATACCACTCCTCATAAACAATATTCTTGAATCAATACAATGCAAAATACACACACACACACGCACGCACACACACGCACCCACACACACACACACACACACACACACACACACACACACACCGCACACACCGCACACACCGCACACACCGCACACACCTCACCACCGCACCACCGCACACAGACCACAGCACACATGCACGCATGCACGCACGCATGCACGCACACACGCACACACAGATTTCCAAACTTTATAAAGACTCTATCTACAAAACTACAAAGAACAGAACTTGTACAATGCTGATTTGCTATGTATGCCGACAAACACAATTATTGTATGCTCCTCATCTGAACTGTAAACACCATATATTTGAAAATGGAAAAACAGAGTTATGTACGTGTTGCCTCTGATGTACTGTTGACGGATCCATATTTCAATATATATGGTGAAATGTTAATCGTGTTTTACTTACAAAATGTTTAAGTTATAATTTATATATGAAGGTGGCTCCCCTGATAGCGATCATGACCTTAATAGTAGTCTCCCTGACCCATATTAATAAAATGCTTGCTCCAAAAGACTCCATTTGACTCATTAGTAGTTTTGAACTTGTAGTAACCACAAATGGTGGACAGAAATTTACCGGGGAGCAACATGCTCTCGAAAGATGTAGTGGGAAGTAGTTCCAAAATAGTTTTGGGAAACGAACTTTGGTATACACTTAATATAGGGCGATTTCACGAGATAGGTTGCAAAATAGTCTCACCAGGGTCAAAAAATAAAATGTATTTATGTGGGAAAATATGTTTATTAATTCAAAGTAGAGATATACAGAAACGAGGAAATGTTTGGGTTGAAGCTTAAACACTTGCACATTTTTTATTATGTGGGATTCTATTCAGAGATAGTTATAAAAAATGTTGAACAAAAAGTGAACAACCTTTTTGCTTATTCTACCATCATACAGATGAACAAATGCTGCTTTTTCCAACCACATTTCTTGCTCTGCGAGCTTTCATTGGCATTCTGTTAAAAACTACGTTGTGTACTGATCACCAACGCACACTTCTACAAACCACAGGTAAGGTAGAACAACTGTGAACAGTTTTGTGTAAGTAGGGCTTGGCATTGTAAAGTTAGCGTATGCTATATCAGTGCACTGAATTTGAATTTTTTTTCAGGAATGGACAAAATCTTTTGCAGTGTTCAGCAGGCCCCAGTCAGGTTTATTATAAGAACTGCAAACATTAAATAGCTCAAACAGCAACAGGTTACACAGAGAACACTAATTATGGTAAAAGAAGAGTATAAAATTGAGTGAAAACGTAAGTTTTTCTCTTATGGGAAAAGACACATTGACAAATTACAAACATATTTACAACCAGACTGATGTAATTCACTCTGTAATAGTGCTAAACGTTTGACAGAACAGCCAAGAATTACTGTGCATGCTTAAGGATTATGCTGTACAAAGCAACTGAATTGCTGTCATTGTAATGAACCCAAGGCCAGTTCGCTCAGGAAAGGACAAATTTTTTACATGTTTCTATGCCATCTGTGCAACAGTATAATAACAACAGACAGTAAAACAGCTCAGAAGAGCAACATATTACGTGGTAAAAACTATTTTTGGTAAAATAATACCTATAAAAGTTAATAAAAATATCCTTACACAAGTCAGTGTCTCAGCATTGACAACCTTTCAACATATTTACAAGAGTGAAGTAATTGACTCTGCTACATATATGACACAACAGTCAGGAATTATTGTGAATGTCTGTGTGTTGTGCTGAACAAAGCAACTGTATGTCTGTCATTGTAATGAACACAAGACCATTTTGTTCAGGAAAGGTCAAACATTTTACAGTATTTAGCTGTCTCTTGAACAGTATCCCTTGATCAGTTGTTGTTTGCTTGTGGAACATTTTAAAACTTCTAACATTAAAACTGTTTGGAACAGCAACATGGAGCAAACTTGGTCAGTTTATGACAGCTGGATTGGCTTGGGTTGGCTTGTAGCACTCGCTCAATGTTCTCAGGTTTGAAGCTGAACTGTTACCGACCATTTTGTACGACAGGAGCAGCTAAAACTCCAAGGATAGCATCGGTGTCCTCCCACGATGTTTTACAGGATACTGTGATTTTGGTCTGATGATTTATTCTTCAATTTTGTGACATCTTTCAGCTTTGTCACAGTTTGGGCGAAGTTGAGACCACATCTGATATCTTTGGCTAACAAAACTTGCTTCTTGTGAGAAGTGGCATTGTCCACCTATGATTCAACAACTCCTGCATATGATGTAGGTGTGCTAGGCATGGCTTTCCTTATGGACAAGTATTTTCTAAAGTATGTGGCTCTACTTGTGGATGGTGGTGTTGAAGGAACCCATGGCTGTGCACATGTCTGTGTGCATACTTCTTCCTCAACAGCAACATGGTCAATGTGATATGCTTCTTTTTCCGGATCTGTTGCAGATTCATTGGGCCTAAGGAGTGCCCTCTTCCTTTCCCTGTCTCGCTTTCTTTCTGCTTGCACCGTTTGCCTTGATTTTCTCTTGCGACCCTCAGCTGCCTTAGTCTAGGTATACTTCTTCTTCTTTTCTTCTGCTGACAGATCTTTGAGATGCTTATTTGGTGGCTTATTCTGCTGCCTCTGCTTTTCCTCAGCTGTGTTGTCATCTTTACATGCTTTTTGGATCCCTTCTGTTTGTTCTTCTTGGCTTTCCACTGTGCTCGCCACTTTTCCTTCTCTGTGTTAGACAGTGCTGCAACTGGAACATAGCTTCTCCACTTACGGGTGTGTTCCTTGTCGGTGTACAGTACACATGGCCTGGTGTCAATTGTGGAAGATGAAGAACTGTTTCTTAGAGTCCAGTTGAATTTAACTTTGAGGTAACTCATCAAGCTGTTCACTGTACACTGAGCACATGTTTAATCTGGTATTAACAAGTTTGAACAGTTTGTTCATCAAGTCTAGTATTCAGTTATATTGTTATAAATCATGATCATCATTGGAGCTGCACTACGTTGTAAACAATGTGATGTAGGACTGTGTTTTTTTTTCATTTTAAAAATGTGAATGGAATCCACGTTCAGCATTTAATGTGTAAAAAAGTCATATTTAATCAAAGTTCTGTATTTCATTTAAAATGATAACATTTCTACAAAAAAACTAAGAAGTGTACTCTTTGTATTTTTGTGAAAATGTTGATAAATAATGTTGAATGGCCCCTAGGCATCCAATTAAACCAAATATGAGCACACAGAGGGTGCTGTAAAAATATATGTTCAGGAAAGGACATTACCAACAAAACTCTAATGGGGCATTCCATATCAAATCAATCAAGAATTTACATGACCGTGATTTTGATGAAACTTCGTGTGTTTGTTTGTGTTCATGATTCCATATTAGCAACCAAATTTCAGCTCAATCTGACCTTCCTTTCCAGAGATAGAGGTCATCAAAGTTTGACCTGACCTTGACTACCTCACGACCTTCCAGGTGTTATAACTCCTTTCCTAGGTAACCTACAGATGTGATGTTGGTGTCATTTTAAAGCTCTGATAAATATATATCTGTGTAGATAATTAAATACAAAAAAATGTGAAAAACATGTTTTTTTTAATCTTTGACTTGACCTAGCAAAAATCATGTAAACTCAGATTTTTTTGATTTTTTTTCGAAGCATACATATTTGGCAATAATCATTGAAAGTTTGATCATGCGCATTTCAACACTTTAAGCAACATCGTGTTTTATAGCGTACAAACACTTGTGTCTATCTTTGTATGCTATAAAACACTAAATAATGTGGAAAACATTAAAAAAAGTTTTACCTTTGATTTGACCTTGCAGAAGTCATGTAACCTCAGATTTTCGTGAAATTTTTATATATATTGTAGCACACATACCTGGCAATAATTGTTGACAATTTAAACATGCGCATTCCAATACTTTGACAGCAATTCCCTTTTCAATCACAGTGTTCAAAACCACAAATTGATAATTTTTCAGGATTATTAACAATTTATTATCTCACCTTTTCACACGCATAATGAATGTGTGGTTTCTCTGTTCTACTGTTGAAGCCATTCCTTCAGTACATTAGACATTTGTGCAATGTGCTCTTTCTTCAAAGTACTATGTTCTTCCAGTTGCTGTAGTAGGGTGAGCAGTGGTTTAGGATGTCCCCCATGCCTACCACCAGGTTATCAGGTCGCTTGGAGTAAGTGAATGATCTAACTGGTATACAGAGGATTGAGAAAGTTAATAGCCACCTCTCTTTCTCTCTGATCCAGGGACATGACCATTCCAAACCACCACCATCCATCATACTGAACTGTGACATAACCCTTCACCTCTTCAAACCTGATGAAATGTTCTTCAGCTGTCACGGTTTCTTGTCGGGTTTGTGTACTTGTCGAGAATTTACTCACTTTTACTTTGAACAATCACACAGGATAGAAGCAATGCAACTGTTGGGTCCACGGCACTGTCCGCACCTTTGCAAAGTGGCTCTCAAGCAGTTTCCCTCAGCTTCCCAATCTCCGACTGAAGTATTCAACATTTATGGAAGGAACATTTTGTTTTGCAAACTTGTACAGCTGGTGAGGTGTTCGGATCTGATCTTAATAAGGCCTCTGTAGACTAGCCTTTGTTGCCATCCTCTTCAGTAATCCCCCAACATCATCGCATGGCCCTGGTGAAGTGGCAAAAAAATGCCATTCAGCTTCAAATCCAAAGTCCACAGAATGGTGACACAAGCTCAGGAAGTTCTTACAGTTGTTGTATTGACCTACACAACCATCTGAGAAATAGAACACTTTCTTTGGCTTCTCTCCGAACATCTCCTCGAGGAACACAGGATGTTATTGAAACAGATGGACTGTAATGGTGTCATGTGTCAGGCAGAGACAGCAACACATGACACATGTTTGACACTCCATTCTCCAAGCAGTAACAAACAAATTGGTGGATGGTAGCTTGTTATGTTGACGTTTCCACTAGCTACAGATCATCATACTATTTATACAAATATTAAGTATACCAACAGATACAGATAATTAGTTTATGGGCAGAGAATATGCAGAGAACAAAACACAACACATTCTAGGAAGGCAGCCCCCGTTTGCATACTGACAGATCATGTGACTCATTTAGTTCTTACCACATGACCAGAGTGACGTGAGATGATGGTGCATTTAAAATGCCATAACTCTTAAAGCATTGCAGTGCGCATGATAAAACTTCCAGTGATTTGTGCCAAATATGTATGCTTGAACATTAAATCAACAAAATCTGAGGTTACATGATTTTTGCTAGGTCAGATTAAAGGTCAAAGATAAAAAGCACCATGTTTTTAACATTCTTATTTGTGGTTTATTGTCTATACAGAGACATTTATCAGAGCTTTAAAATTACACCAACATCACATCTGTAGGTTACCTAGGAGAGGAGTGAGGTAGTCAAGGTCGGGTCAAAGTTTGAAGACCTCTATCTCTGGAATAATAGGTTAACTGAATATATTGATAAATTGGGAATAATGGGGGAAGAACAAACTGGATTTCGGCATGATTATTCCACAATGGATCATATATGAAAAATTGTTTTGAAAAAGAGGACATTGTTGTGTATCTAAAACTTTTAGTGTTGCTGTATGCTGATGATACAATTGTATTAGCAGAGTCACCTATTCAGTTACAATCTGCACTTGACGCCCTAATTAGCTATTGCAAAACTTGGAAAACGCATGTTAATACTGCCAAAACTAAGGTGTTAGTATTCTCAAGTAGTAAGATTAGAAAATTGCCAGAATTTAGATTTGGACCAAATAAGTTTGACATTGTACATAAGTATAACTATCTAGGAATTAATTTTAACGGTAGATTTTCTAAAGCAATCAGACATTCATATGAACAGGCAAACCGAGCAATGTAATGTTTAATTTCTAAAGCTAGGAAGCTAAAACTTCCTATTGATATCCAGTTAGAACTATTTGATTCCCTTACATGCCCAATCTTGTTATATGGGTGTGAAGTATGTGGATGTGAAAATATTATGTTAGTTGAAAAGCTACATAGGAAATTTTGTAAAATTTTACTTGGGGTAAACAATAGAACACATACTTCCATGGTTTATGGAGAACTTGGGCAATTTACACTAAATATTAAAATAAACAGTAGATTGTTGAATTTTTGGGGAACTATTGACGGGAAAGGAATCTAAACTGTCTTGCATTATGTATGAATTATTATATCTATTATATGTTAAAAATATCTTTGAATCCCACTGGATTACTCATGTTAAATATATTTTAAATAGCATTGGCCTATCTAACTTGTGGCTGAATCAAGAAATAGTGAATCTTAAATGGTTTAAAGCGGTTGTCAAATTATAACTTACTGACCAGTATCATCAGCAGTGGGGTAGTAATATTTGCAATAGCGATGGGTGTATAACCTACAGAATAATTAAACATGATTTTAAAATGGAGAAATATTTGCTAGTTTTACCACCAATCTATCTAGACCTCTGTGTAAATTTCGTACTTGTAATCATCAGTTGCCGATTCAGCAAGGCAGGTACAGTGGAATCGATAGGCAAGAGAGATATTGTACTCTGTGTGATTATAATGATATTGGGGATGAGTTTCATTATTTGTTTAAATGTACTTTTTTTCAAGAAGCTAGACTTAAGTTTATTTCTAGATATTATTTTGTGAGGCCAAACACTTAAAAAAAATGGATCATTTGTTTAATTTGACAAGCCATGCAAAGCTAATTAAATTATGTAAATTCGTACAGGAGATTTTAAGTAGTTTTAAGTTGTAAGTTTTAAGTTGTAAGTAAATCTTCCTGTGATACTTTTGTGTTTTGTATTTTGGTAAAACCATTTACCAATGTAATTTATAAGTTTTATTGAAGCCTGGATTACATACACTTATAGCCATTTCACATTGTAACAGTATGCAACATTGTGATTCTCGTGTAACCTAATAAGGTTTTTGAAAATAAAGTTGAATTGAATTGGAAAGGAAGGTCATATTGACTTGAAATTTGGGTGGGAACATTGACCCATGAACATAAACTAACATACAAAATTTCATCAAAATTGAAGGTGGTCATATAAATTTCACCCTGATTTTGATTGATTTGGCATGGAATGCCCCTAATGTCAGTAGAAGATAATCTAAGAGCCACTCTGTTCCTTAAATAATGTTTAGCCAGTGTATGCAAGCATAGTTAGAATTCTATGCCCAGGAATCCTGCTCCCAAGCCACCAATCTCATCATATCTACCATTATAATTCCCAATAGTAGTGCACTACCTAATAGATACACACACCCCTTTTTTAGAAGTGAAACCATGTGCAAAAACAGATTTTCAAGAGTGAAGGCACGCTAAATGCAAATGACAACAGTGCTGTTGCGGCTGGCGTCACTCTTGCGGACTCTTTAGAAATAATTTATAGTGTGTGTTTTTAGCCGCAATGTGGCACCACATTGTTATGACTACTGGCGGCTATCTCGTCAGATGTCTGTGGAAGTACTAGGACTAGCTTTTATTTATTTTATCGCACACTCACCATCAGCAAAGTGTGTGAGTTTTAATTGTCTATTTAAAGAATTGAGTGGCCGGCTGACGTTGTTTGTCTGGGATTACAAAAATCGCGAATGAATGTGCTTTTTCAGTGTCTGTCTCGTACGTTTTTGTAGTGTGTCAATCAAATGTCATTTGGTTTGGTAGATGCGCTGAAACTGCCTCGTTGCTAAGTGCAAAACAATGCAACACCTCATTGTAGGCTTTCATTAAGTTGTTATGAAATAGATCAGATTTCACCCATAGTCACCCCAAGTTTCAGAACTAATAGACGCACACCCAAGCCTTTGCACCCAAGCCTTCACACTCACACCCAAGCCTTCGCACCCAAGCCTTCGCACTCACACCCAAGCCTTCACACTTGCACCCAAGCCTTCACACTCACACCCAAGCCTTCGCACTCGCACCCAAGCCTTCGCACTCACACCCAAGCCTTCGCACTCACACCCAAGCCTTCACACTTGCACCCAAGCCTTCACACTCACACCCAAGCCTTCGCACTCACACCCAAGCCTTCGCACTCACACCCAAGCCTTCGCACTTGCGCACTGCGCGTCTATAGGGAATAATACAGTAGTTGTTCAGGAAAGGACACATTTTACAGAATTACAGGCCAGACAGTAGAGCTCAGGTTGCTGGAGGCTGAACATTATATCAGTTTATACAGATACATGTAGCAATATTTTAATGCATGATGTGTCACCTTCCCTGCCTTTTATATCAGTTACAAGAGGAATTGTTCAGGAAAGGACAATGCTGTTATTTGTTTTACAGAAAGTCATGCAGCCCATTCAAATCAACATAAAACAAACATTTGGTCATTCTTGACCAAACTTGGTATATGCAGTTTTGAGGGTATATAGAAGTATTGCTGAATTTCACTTTCTTCCCATAACATTTGGTTGTTAATTCTCATGTGGTTTTATTTTATAAAAGTGCAAATGAGACTGAGAAACCTATGAAATTTCACATATATATGCTCGTAAATAAATAACCGTAATAACAAATGCTCTGAAATTTTCGGTGAAGGTTGCTGTGCCAATACTTATCTATGAGACACTAAGAAACAACACTAAACTGTATTGGTCTAAGTATTTGGTGCAAGTTAGGCATAACTGTCATTTTGCAACCTTTCCCGTTAAATCGCCCTATAACAGGTTTTGTGACATTTCTGCATCTCAAATGTTTTCAACCATACTGTAAGCTTAATGTCACGATATGTCGAAGTGATAAATGCATGTATAAAACACAAACATGGTGGAGTGACAAATGCATGTATAAAACACAAACATGGTGGAGTGACAAATACATGTTAAAAGGACAACCACATTGAAACTGCAAATGATAAAAAGATAGCCATGTAAAATAACAAATTTATGGTGAAATATAAATATTTTGAAATGCTGAAGTCATAGAATCAAGAGCAGTAGTTCTTCAAATTTCTGCTCGATTGAGAAGTTTTAAGACCTTTATCTTCCTCAAGCCACTGGCTGACACATGCCACTGGCTGAAGCTTCCAACTGGCTGAAGCTTTCCACTGGCTGAAGCTTGCCACTGGCTGACACATGCTACTGGCTGAAGCTTGCCACTGGCTAACACATGCTACTGGCTGGTGTCTCCACTGCCACCTGCCACTGAATGAAGCCTGTTGCTGGCTGATGCCTACCACTGGATAGAGCCTCCAGTGGCTGAAACCTCCATTGGCTGAAGCCTGCTGCTGGTTGATGCCTGCCACTGGGTGAAGCCTCCATTGGCTTAAAACTTCCATAGGCTGAAGCCTGCTGCTGGCTGATGCCTGCCACTGGGTGAAGCCTCCATTGGCTTAAAACTTCCATTGGCTGAAGCCTGCTGCTGGCTGGCTGATGCTTGCCACTGGGTGAAGCCTACATTGGCTGAAACATGCTGCTGGCTGATGCCTGCCACTGGGTGAAACCTCCATTGGCTGAAACATGCTGCTGGCTGATGCCTGCCACTGGGTGAAGCCTCCATTGGCTGAAACATGCTGCTGGCTGATGCCTGCCACTGGGTGAAACCTCCATTGGCTGAAACATGCTGCTGGCTGATGCCTGCCACTGGGTGAAACCTCCATTGGCTGAAACATGCTGCTGGCTGATGCCTGCCACTGGGTGAAACCTCCATTGGCTGAAACATGCTGCTGGCTGATGCCTGCCACTGGGTGAAGCCTCCATTGGCTGAAACCGACATTGGCTGAAGCCTGCTGCTGGCTGATGCTTGCCACTGGGTGAAGCCTCCATTGGCTTAAAACTTCCATTGGCTGAAGCCTGCCACAGGTTGATGCCTGCCACTGGGTGAAGCCTCCATTGGCTGAAACCTCCATTGGCTGAAGCCTGCTGCTGGCTGATGCCTACCACTGGATGAAGCCTCCATTGGCTGAAGCCTGCTGCTGGCTGATTGTCACAGCATTTCTACCACAACTGCACTAGACTGCGTCACTGTCAGTGTCGCAACAATTCTACCACAACTGCACTAGATTGCATCACTGACAATGTCACAACAATTCTACTACAACTGCACTAGATTGTATCACTGACAATGTCACAACAATACCACAACTACACTAGATTGCATCACTGACAATGTCACAACAATTCTATCACAACTACACTAGATTGCATCACTGACTATGTCATAACAATTCTACTACAACTGCACTAGACTGTATCACTGACAATGTCACAACAATTGTACAACAATTACACCAGATTGTATGACAGACTATGTCTCAACAATTCTACCAAAATTACACTAGATTGCATCACTAACTATGTCACAACAATTCTACCACAACTACACTAGATTGCATCACTGACTATGTCACAACAATTCTACCACAACTGCACTAGATTGTATCACTGACAATGTCATAACAATTCTACTGCAAATGCACTAGATTGTGTTACTGTTGGTAGCATCATTGTAGCTCATGTGACATTGAACTATTATATTTTCTGGTGATTCATCATACACAACATAATCAAAAGAGTGTTAAAACTTAACTGTAGAAGTAATGATTCATAAACAGTGGTCCCTGCTGCATTCGATCAATGCAGGAAACGCCATGTGTCATGTGATATATAACTTCTCAATGTTGTAAATGTTAATAAGATGGATGTGATGACACGATTGTTTGATTTTTATATTTAGGTGGTCCAGTATCCCAACCATAAATGTAACATTATCCATGATCTTACCAAACCTGAGAACCTATGAGATGGGGGGCTGCTTCAAATGGGGCTAGGGGGCTGTTATATGTGGGGCTAGGGGGCTGTTATATATGGCGCTAGGGGGCTGCTACATACTCGGGGTGGGGGGCTGTTACATACAGGGGCTAGGGGGTTGGTACATACATGGGATTGGATGGGGGTTAGGGGATTGCTACATACAAGGGATGGGATGGGGGCTGGTACGTACTGGGGCTAGGGGGTTGCTACATACAAGGGATTGGATGGGGGTTAGGATGTTGCTACATACAAGGGATAGGATGGGGCTGATACATACAGGGTTAGGGGGTTGTTACATACAAGGGATGGGATGGGGGACGGTACATACAGGTGTTAGGGGGTTGCTACATACAAGGGATGGAATGGGGGCTGGTACATACAGGGGTTAGGATGTTGCTACATAAAAGGGATGAGATGGGGGCTGGTACATACAGGGGTTAGGATATTGCTACATACAAGGGATGGGATGGGGCTGGTACATGCAGGGGTTAGGGGGTTGCTACATACAAGGGATGGGATGGGGCTGGTACACGCAGGGGTTAGGGGGTTGCTACATACAAGGGATGGGATGGGGGCTGGTACACACAGGGGTTAGGGGGTTGCTACATACAAGGGATGGGATGGGGCTGGTACATACAGGGGTTAGGGGGTTGCTACATACAAGGGATGGGATGGGGGCTGGTACACGCAGGGGTTAGGGGTTGCTACATACAAGGGATGGGATGGGGGCTGGTACACACAGGGGTTAGGGGTTGCTACATACAAGGGATGGAATGGGGCTGGTACACGCAGGGGTTAGGGGGTTGCTACATACAAGGGATGGGATGGGGCTGGTACATACAGGGGTTAGGGGGTTGCTACATACAAGGGATGGGATGGGGGCTGGTACACACAGGGGTTAGGGGGTTGCTACATACAAGGGATGGGATGGGGCTGGTACATACAGGTGTTAGGGGGTTGCTACATAGAAGGGATGGGATGGGGGCTGGTACACACAGGGGTTAGGGGGTTCCTACATACAAGGGATGGGATG
Organism: Lamellibrachia satsuma; assembly: GCA_033239005.1. Lineage (NCBI taxonomy): Eukaryota > Metazoa > Annelida > Polychaeta > Sabellida > Siboglinidae > Lamellibrachia > Lamellibrachia satsuma. Next base: position 379,324 of record BSQZ01000081.1, on the reverse strand, counting down.
GGGCTGGTACACGCAGGGGTTAGGGGGTTGCTACATACAAGGGATGGGATGGGGGCTGGTACATACAGGGGTTAGGGGGTTGCTATATACAAGGGATGGGATGGGGCTGGTACATACAGGGGTTAGGGGGTTGCTACATACAAGGGATGGGATGGGGCTGGTACACGCAGGGGTTAGGGGGTTGCTACATACAAAGGATGGGATGGGGGCTGGTACATGCAGGGGTTAGGGGGTTGCTACATACAAGGGATGGGATGGGGGATGGTACATACAGGGGTTAAGGGGTTGCTACATACAAGGGATGGGATGGAGGCTGGTACAAGGGGATGGTACATACAGGGGTTGGGGGTTGCTACATACAAGGGATGTGATGCGAATGGTACATACAGGGGTAAGGGGGTTGCTACATAGAAGGGATGAGATGGGGCTGGTACGTACAGGGGTAAGGGGTTATAACATACAAGGGATGGGATGGGGGCTGGTATATACAGGGGTGAGGGGTTATAACATACAAGGGATGGGATGGGGCTGGTACGTACAGGGGTAAGGGGTTATAACGTACAAGGGATGGGATGGGGGCTGGTATATACAGGGGTAAGGGGTTATAACATACAAGGGATGGGATGGGAGCTGGTATATACAGGGGTAAGGGGTTATAATATACAAGGGATGGGATGGGGATGGTACATACAGGGGTTAGGGGGTTGCTACATACAAGGGATGGGATGGGAATGGTACATACAGGGGTAAGGGGGTTGCTACATACAAGGGATGGGATGGGGCTGGTACATACAGGGGTAAGGGGGTTGCTACATACAAGGGATGGGATGGGGATGGTACATACAGGGAATTGTGATATTTTTATGGAAAATTGAATGGCTAGGAAAGATGTCCCCAACAAACATGCAGCCACTTTTGGAGAATTTCTATATTTTTTATAGAAAACTATGATAAAAACAAGTTGTCCTGCAATCTGATAAATTTTAATTTGTGCCACTTTTAACGCCAATTTGAAATCGACAGTAACCAGGTGTATAGCACCACATGCCTGCAGTGACCAGGTGTATAGCACCACATGCTTGCAGTGACCAGGTGTATAGCACCACATGCCTGCAGCAGGGGTGAGATTTAGCAAGTCATGGAAGGTAGCCAGTCGGGCTACCATTCTTGCAAAGTGAAGTAACCCGACAGCTTCTAGGTAGCCTACTTGCTAATAAATATTTTGATGATAGAAAATAAATACTTTGAAGATAGAATGTGTGAATGACAAATAAAAACATCGAAAACGAAACAATTTTCGAAACATTTTATTTTCAAGACAGGATCAATACAATGTAATACATAATACTGAATAAAATACAGTAAACAATTGTACATATGTGACAGATTGTTTTGTTTTCATAACATGGTACACCAACAGTCTACGCGAAAAGTCTCCAAGCATCACAGGACATCAGGTCCTGTGAAATGAACAGTTTACAGGACCTGCTGATTTTTCACAGGACCTGAATTTACCTCCAAATATTACTGAAACAGTCATGCACACCATGTGGATATTTATATATATATATATATATATATATATATATATATATATATATATATATATATATATATATATACATAAGTGGCGCCACGTGGCACCAGCCTAGAGAAACTTTAACCAGGTTCCCGATTGATTCACCGGAGGCGCTCCATGCACTAATGTGGATATATAAAACTGGCGCCACACTGCTCCAACACTATTAACATGACCAGTTATTATTTCAGTGTAGAATGACTGTTCAGTTACATGTCGAGTGTCGGTGTGGTTGATTAAAAATACAATTAATGCTCCCTATTTATATGGATTCGGCTACGGTTTTGCAACATTTCTTGCAATGTCAAATGTGTCACAAACACACGCAAAGACACGATTTATGGTTAACACTGTTAAGCGATGTAGACAAGACAACACTTCTGAGATGTTTATTAACATTCCGTTTATTTTTGCTGCATTTAAAATATTGCAGCTCCGTAAATATTTGGAGTTGCCATAAAAAATTGTCGCTCGAAGCAATTTTTGGGCGCCATTGGCGACCAGGCGACTGCTAAATCTCACCTCTGCTGTATTGACCAGGTATATAGCACCACATACCTGAAGTGTCCAGGTATATAGCACCACATGCCTGCATTGACCAGTTATATAACACCACATGCCTATAGTGACCAGGTGTATAGCACCACATGCCTGCAGTGACCAAGTGTATCGCACAACATGCCTGCAGTGACCAGGTATATAGTACCACATGCTTGCAGTGACCAGGTACATAACACCACATGCTTGCACTGTCCAGGGGTATAGCACCACATGCATATAACACAAAATGCCTGCAGTAACCAGGTATATAGCATGACATGCCTGTAGTGACCAGGTATATACAGCTATAGCACCACATGCCTGCAGTGACCAGGTATATAGCACCACATGCTTGCAGTGACCAGGTATATAACACCACATGCTTGCACTGTCCAGGGGTATAGCATCACATGCATATAACACAACATGCCTGCAGTAACCAGGTATATAGCACGACATGCCTGTAGTGACCAGGTATATACAGCTGTAGCACCACATGCATGCAGTGACCAGGTGTATAGCACCACATGCCTGCAGTGACCAGGTGTGTAGTACTACATGCGTGTAGTGACCAGGTGTGTAGCACCACATGCCTGCAGTGACCAGGTGTGTAGCACTACATGTGTGTAGTGACCAGGTGTGTAGCACTACATGCGTGTAGTGACCAGGTATATAGCACCACATGCCTGCTGTGACCAGGTGTGTAGCACTACATGCGTGTAGTGACCAGGTGTGTAGCACTACATGCGTGTAGTGACCAGGTATATAGCACCACACACTTGATTTATACTTGTCTCTTTAAATTTCACTGATTGCTCATCATCATATCCATGGCAACAGGGGATATGATTTATTTTATACTCGTTACTTGTGTGACTGACTCATATGACTCTTGATTTATGCTATCACTACATTTATGGTTAATAACAGACAATTTATGTGGTCCAGTTGTGAGATTGTAGGCTGGTTTCATGTTATTGTGTATGTTTGAGCCTTAATAAAGATTGTTTGATTTCGAGAACTGCAAGTATGTCAGTGCAGGTGCGAATGTACCAGTGCAGGTGTGAATGTACCAGTGCAGGTGTGAATGTACCAGTGCAGGTGTGAGTGTACCAGTGCAGGTGTGAATGTACCAGTGCAGGTGTGAATGTACCAGTGTAGGTGTGAATATACAAGTGCAGGTGTGAATGTACCAGTGCAGGTGTGAATGTACCAGTGCAGGTGTGGATGTACCAGTGCAGGTGTGAATGTACCAGTGCAGGTGTGAATGTACCAGTGCAGGTGTGAATGTACCAGTGCAGGTGTGAATGTATCAGTGCTAGGACAACTAATAATGAAGTGCCTGTTTAATATCCCTAACATCTAAGAAATGGGATCATGTGTTATTATTGGTCATTGCATCAGATAACGGTAAATAGACCAGTTCATGATCTTTCTAATGGCCAAGGAGATCCATATATACCTTGAACCCATATTTTCCTCTCAAGAATGATTAATATATATTTATTTAGACATAAATAACAGTTGAAGGAGCTTGTAAGGTCACCAGTGTCTACGAAACCGCAGGTGAATTACAACATTTAACGGCACAATATCAGTTGTGACAGTATAGAAATGGTGTCATGTCTAATGTTAATTGGATATTGGAGCTTGTGTATACCAATATAGGCAACACCACTTTGGCTTCAGTTGTTAGTACAGTAATTGCTAATATAATATGGTTTCTTTCATAAATTCCTGTCAGTTTTAAGTGTCAGATATGTCAAATTGTTTCTTCTCTTCACATTATTTCTAGCTTCATTGTTGCATTACTTGCAGCAAGGCGTGTGCCCACTTCTATGACTAACCAAGCAGCACTGAATGTGGAGCCACATCCAGGCACTCAGTTATCTAGATTAGATAACCAACTGGACCCAAATATTGACACTGAGTCTTCTAGATAACCACCTGGAGCCAGGTCCAGGTACCCAGTCCTCTAGATAACCACCTGGAGTCTTATCCAGGAACTGAGTCCTCTAGATAACAGTCTGGAGCCAGATGCAGTCTGTGTGGGTGTAGTAGACTTCCTATCCACAGACAATGAAGGTGAAGTGTAGTAGACTTCCTATCCACAGACAATGAAGGTGAAGTGTAGTAGACTTCCTATCCACAGACAATGAAGGTGAAGTGTTGTAGACTTCCTATCCACAGACAATGAAGGTGAAGTGTTGTAGACTTCCTGTCTACCGACAATGAAGGTGAAGTGTAGTAGACTTCCTGTCCACATACAATGAAGGTGAAGTATAGTAGACTTTCTGTCCACAGACAATGAAGGTGAAGTGTAGTAGACTTCCTGTCCACATACAATGAAGGTGAAGTGTAGTAAACTTCCAGTCCACAGACAATGAAGGTGAAGTGTTGTAGACTTCCTGTCTACCGACAATGAAGGTGAAGTGTAGTAGACTTCCTGTCTACCGACAATGAAGGTGAAGTGTAGTAGACTTCCTATCCACAGACAATGAAGGTGAAGTGTAGTAGACTTCCTATCCACAGACAATGAAGGTGAAGTGTTGTAGACTTCCTATCCACAGACAATGAAGGTGAAGTGTAGTAGACTTCCTATCCACAGACAATGAAGGTGAAGTGTTGTAGACTTCATATCCACAGACAATGAAGGTGAAGTGTAGTAGACTTCCTATCCACAGACAATGAAGGTGAAGTGTTGTAGACTTCCTATCCACAGACAATGAAGGTGAAGTGTTGTAGACTTCCTATCCACAGACAATGAAGGTGAAGTGTAGTAGACTTCCTATCCACAGACAATGAAGGTGAAGTGTTGTAGACTTCCTATCCACAGACAATGAAGGTGAAGTGTTGTAGACTTCCTATCCACAGACAATGAAGGTGAAGTTTAGTAGACTTCCTATCCACAGACAATGAAGGTGAAGTGTAGTAGACTTCCTATCCACAGACAATGAAGGTGAAGTGTTGTAGACTTCCTGTCTACCGACAATGAAGGTGAAGTATAGTAGACTTCCTGTCCACATACAATGAAGGTGAAGTATAGTAGACTTTCTGTCCACAGACAATGAAGGTGAAGTGTAGTAGACTTCCTGTCCACAGACAATGAAGGTGAAGTGTAGTAGACTTCCTGCCCACACACAATGAAGGTGAAGTATAGTAGACTTCCTATCCACAGACAATGAAGGTGAAGTGTAGTAGACTTCCTATCCACAGACAATGAAGGTGAAGTGTTGTAGACTTCCTATCCACAGACAATGAAGGTGAAGTGTTGTAGACTTCTTATCCACAGACAATGAAGGTGAAGTGTAGTAGACTTCCTATCCACAGACAATGAAGGTGAAGTGTAGTAGACTTCCTATCCACAGACAATGAAGGTGAAGTGTTGTAGACTTCCTGTCTACCGACAATGAAGGTGAAGTATAGTAGACTTCCTGTCCACATACAATGAAGGTGAAGTATAGTAGACTTTCTGTCCACAGACAATGAAGGTGAAGTGTAGTAGACTTCCTGTCCACAGACAATGAAGGTGAAGTATAGTAGACTTTCTGTCCACAGACAATGAAGGTGAAGTATAGTAGACTTTCTGTCCACAGACAATGAAGGTGAAGTGTAGTAGACTTCCTGTCCACATACAATGAAGGTGAAGTGTAGTAGACTTCCTATCCACAGACAATGAAGGTGAAGTGTTGTAGACTTCCTGTCTACCGACAATGAAGGTGAAGTATAGTAGACTTCCTGTCCACATACAATGAAGGTGAAGTATAGTAGACTTTCTGTCCACAGACAATGAAGGTGAAGTATAGTAGACTTCCTGTCCACATACAATGAAGGTGAAGTATAGTAGACTTTCAGTCCACAGACAATGAAGGTGAAGTGTAGTAGACTTCCTGTCCACATACAATGAAGGTGAAGTGTAGTAAACTTCCAGTCCACAGACAATGAAGGTGAAGTGTTGTAGACTTCCTGTCTACCGACAATGAAGGTGAAGTGTAGTAGACTTCCTGTCCACATACAATGAAGGTGAAGTATAGTAGACTTTCTGTCCACATACAATGAAGGTGAAGTATAGTAAACTTCCTGTCCAAATACAATGAAAGTGAAGTGTAGTAAACTTCCAGTCCACAGACAATGAAGGTGAAGTGTAGTAGACTTCCTGTCCACAGACAATGAAGGTGAAGTGTAGTAGACTTCCTGTCCACATACAATGAAGGTGAAGTATAGTAGACTTTCTGTCCACATACAATGAAGGTGAAGTATAGTAAACTTCCTGTCCAAATACAATGAAAGTGAAGTGTAGTAAACTTCCTGTCCAAATACAATGAAAGTGAAGTGTAGTAAACTTCCAGTCCACAGACAATGAAGGTGAAGTGTAGTAGACTTCCTGTCCACATACAATGAAGGTGAAGTATAGTAGACTTCCTGTCCACATACATCGAAAGTGAAGTGTTGTAGACTTCCTGCCCACACACAATGAAGGTGAAGTGTAGTAGACTTCCTGTCCACATACAATGAAGGTGAAGTATAGTAGACTTTCTGTCCACATACAATGAAGGTGAAGTGTAGTAAACTTCCTGTCCAAATACAATGAAGGTGAAGTGTAGTAAACTTCCAGTCCACAGACAATGAAGGTGAAGTATAGTAGACTTCCTGTCCACAGACAATGAAGGTGAAGTGTAGTGGACTTTCTGTCCACATACAATGAAGGTGAAGTGTAGTAGACTTCCTGTCCAAATACAATGAAGGTGAAGTGTAGTAAACTTCCAGTCCACAGACAATGAAGGTGAAGTGTAGTAGACTTTCTGTCCACATACAATGAAGGTGAAGTATAGTAAACTTCCTGTCCAAATACAATGAAGGTGAAGTGTAGTAAACTTCCAGTCCACAGACAATGAAGGTGAAGTGTAGTAGACTTTCTGTCCACATACAATGAAGGTGAAGTATAGTAAACTTCCAGTCCACAGACAATGAAGGTGAAGTGTAGTAGACTTTCTGTCCACATATATTGAAAGTGAAGTGTAGTAGACTTCCTATCCACAGACAATGAAGGTGAAGTGTAGTAGACTTTCTGTCCACATGTGTAGCAGGAGGGTGTGGTAAGAGGGTGTGGCAGGAGGGTGGCATAGGAGGGTGTAGTAGGAGGGTGTGGCAGGAGGGTGTAGCAGGAGGGTGCAGCAGGAGGGTGTAGTTGGAGGGTGTAATGGGAGGATGTAGTGGGCGTGCAGTGGGAGGGTGCAGTAGCAAGGTGGCGTAGCAGGGTGCAATGGGATGGTATAGTTAGAGGCTGTAATAGGAGGGTGCAATAGGGGGTATATTTGGAAGGTGCAGTTGGCAATGTCTCTGCTCAAATGCAGTTTTGTCTAATCATGTGAATTTTTAAAACTTCCTATGACCGAACTTACTATGCCCTACATTCGTCTGTAACACACCAGGAAGTCTGAGGCATAACCTCTGCCGTAGGAGATGCAGTGGGAGGTGCAGTAGGAGGGTGTAGTAGGAGGGTGCACTGGGAGGGTGCGGTAGGAGGGTGCTGTAGCAGGTGCAATGGGAGGGTGCAATAAGATGGTGCAGTAGGAGGGTGTAATAAGAGGGTGTAGTAGGATCCTCCCAAGGGTGCATTGGGAGGATGCAGTAGGAGCATGTTGTAGGAGGGTGCAGTAGGAAGTTCAGATGGGAGGTGCAGTAGAAGGGTTCAGTGGGAGGTGCAGTAGGAGTGTGCAGTGCTCTACTGGGACTAACCAATGAGAGACAGGCTTGTATTGCACAATGTGCTCCACTGTGTCTGGCCAATGAGAGACAGGCTCGTATTGCACCATGTGCTCCACTGTGTCTGGCCAATGAGAGACAGGCTTGTATTGCACAATGTGCTCCACTGTGACTGGCCAATGAGAGACAGGCTTGTATTGCACCATGTGCTCCACTGTGACTGGCCATCAGTGGCTGTAGTATATTTGATCCTCACATGTCATCAACTGTCTCGAGTGACACTCAGTGGTGCCAGCACATTTCAACATGACATTACACCTGCTGTAGAGCACTGATTACAGGTGGCACTGCTGTGTGTATGGCCACACATGTCACATACATTGCTATCATTCAGTATAATTATGTCTTTCCTAAATACGTTGTACTCGGTTAACTTGAATGAGGCACTTGCTGTGTCGTACATATATCATGTGGTTTTTGCATGCAACAAAATAAGGTGAAGGATTTAATGGTCATGAGTGTTTGAGAGAAGTAAGCATTTTATACAAATGTGGTTCAGTGCTAGCTACCTGGTGGCAGCACTGTCAACACAGCACCACAATATTACTGACAAAATCATAATGCATAATATTGATTAAACAATACATTACAAATTGTTTGTTTAAAATTGAACACCAGATAAACACTTGAGTTAAAATACATAAAATTGCATCTGCAGATAATTTAATACCTTGAAACACTTTAAAAAAGCAGTTTCAAAGCATTTCCAGATCTCGGGTAATGTTGAAATTGTGTTTCTGTATAAACATGTTTGACATGAAGTGAATGTAGTTCAGAAAGAAAGGTTGTGGTGCGTCACATATTCCTCCACTCTCTGTGATGCAGTCTTTCACTGAGTAATATTTGATGGGCTAATTATGGAAATGATTATGTATTAAATCTCTGGTGTCATCTCGCGTGTATGAGAAATGAGCTTCTCCAATATTCATTATGTCTGAATACAGATTGGATGGATAATGAGAGTGACAAGTAATTGCTTTGAAAATCTGCACAATGTGAGCATGACCAGCGTGGACAGTCACCGCTGACATCCAAGCTGGTCCTCCAACCCATAACATCTTTACAATTAAACAGAAATAACATATCAATTGGCATAATTTGTAGAATTTAAAAAATACAAGTAATGGGAGTGAATAAAACTACTTAAATTGGAAGAACTGATTCATCAAGCATGGCTTGTTTGATTGGTAAAGATAGAGTATCGCATGATTCAGACTAACCGTTGACTTATTGAAACCACAACATAAATATATATATTATATATTTATGTATGTATGTATATTGCATGCATGCATGCAATCACGCGGCACACCCATACATCATTTATTTTGTATGACTATTAATGATTAATAAAACTAATGGTATTTGTTTCAGAAGTTTCTGTTCAGGTTTCTCACTCTGCATCAATAGTATTCATAACGTACAGAGGAATTCTTGTATACAAAAGTTTAGTGAAAACTACAAAAGGTCTCTATAACCTGTTATTTATATCTGATCTCCTTACATGATGCGATTGATTTATGAGAATAACATTTGTAGACAAAGTTGTGTTTGCAAATTACAGATGTTATAAAAAGAAATTATTAGTGGTTGCTCCTTGTTGTAGTTGCACAGATATCATATGTTGCATGTGCACTGAAGCATGTCAAATCACTATGCAGTCATTATACTTGTGGTCACAATCATTATACTTGTGGTCACAATCATTATGCTTGCGGTCATGGTATTTGCCACAAGCACTGATAGGTAAACGTGCCTTTTCACCAAGAATCTTCTGTTGTCCTAAGTGACGCTCTGACAAGACAAGGCAGAGTGAGCGCGTCACACGTCACATTGTCCTGCAGCCATAATTGTCAACAATTGCCCAGTAGGGCTTACTTCTGGACATTGATGTGTGATTGCTGCTGATATCACTGTTGCTTTGTGTTGCCTTGTTAAATAGTTCACACAGAGATGATTTCATACCACATCACTGTCAACAGTTAAGCCAGGTATAATAATAATTATTGGGTATCAGCATTAGTGATAATATCCCATTTAAATTCGGACTGCCCACAAAGGATCACATATTATCCAAGTAAATTATTGACCTGCATTTGGTTGAGTAGAGCAGATTTGAGTTACTCTGGATTACCGTAACCAGCACTACAGAAATGTATTGGCGGAAGCTAAGCTTTGTTGCCATGGTTACTTGAACAACATGTGTAATGACGCAATTGATTTGTGGCAAATGAGAATATGGAAATAATTTATCAGTTGAGAGACACTTGTTGTTAAGGCATATATGGCTGCCCTGTGTCACTACACATAGTGTACTGCGGGACGCTCACAGTTAATGTTGGTTTAATTTATGATCACTCATCTTAAACACTATGTTGGAACAGCGGGATATTGAAGCAGAAGTGAATGCCATGATAGTGATATCATCTGAGGTAAGACCCTTGCCATGATAGTAATACCATCTTAGGTAAAACCCTTGTCATGGTATCATCAGAGGCAAGACCCTTACCATGATAGTGATATCATCTGAGGTAAAACCCTTACCATGATAGTGATATCATCTTAGGTAAAACCCTTGTCATGGTAGTGATATCATCTGAGGTAAGACCCTTGCCATGATAGTGACATCGTCTGAGGTAAGGCCCTTGCCATGGTAGTGACATCGTCTGAGGTAAGACCCTTGCCATGATAGTGACATTGTCTGAGGTAAGACCCTTGCCATGATAGTGACATCGTCTGAGGTAAGGCCCTTGCCATGATAGTGACATCGTCTGAGGTAAGGCCCTTGCCATGATAGTGACATCGTCTGAGGTAAGGCCTTGTATACAAGAAAGCTTTCTATCCTGCAGTACAGGGATGATTGGGATCAGTCCCAAAGCAGGGCATGATTGTTCCACAGTGAGCCATGGACACCTCCGTTGGTGGGACACTCCTGGTGTGTTAGGTGTGGAGGCATAACTCACCATGACACAACACAGGGACAACACAAGTGTGTTTCATTAACACATAGCATGGGCGGCATTCTATTAAAAGGATACACATGATTTATTTTCTACATAGAACTCTGTTAATAATGTTCCAAGTCTTAGTATTGTAGTATTGCTACACAATGTTGCTAGTTGAAGTGTGGGTGGTCATGGCGTACAATGTGCCAGCTCTGCCCTCAGCCACAGTGCTGCCACTTGTCTTAACTGCCTGACGCCCAGTCCCAATGTTTACGTAATCCATCAAGTAGAAACATGTTCTCTGCACTGCTTCGTAACATGTTTGCAGTATTGTCCCAGGTACTTTCTCCATGCATAACTCAAAGACTAATACAGACTTTGGAGGTAATCTTCTGGGTTACAGGAGTTCCTTCCATGTTCCTTTGATCACCTTCGGTATCAACTTGCTGTCTTTGCTCATAAGGCTTATCATAAGGTCATATGGCACTTGTGGTAAACTGTGTTAGATATTGTTTACCAGTTTGACATCAGACGGGTATGTGCAAGGAAATATGATTACCATGTCTGTTCTACTTGCAATTGTCTCAGTACATCATAAATGCAGTGGCAGTGTGCAAGAATCAGGTGTAAATAAAATATTTCAGAAATAAACATAGTCTTGTGTTAGACCTGTAGTGTAAATGTTGGGTAATTTAGTTCACTTCATGTTGCATCAATTCACTTATCAGTTAAGTTCCTGGTTGTAGACGGTGGTAGAATAATGTCAATGAATATCTTTTGCATAGTAATTAAAGCAATGCTTAATACTTCCCATAGGAGTTGGGATGGCATGGGAAGGAAGGTGGGATGGCGATGGAAGGAAGGTGGGGTGGAGTAGGAAGGAAGGTGGGATGGAGTGGGAAGGAAGGTGAGGTGGGGTGGGAAGGAAGGTGGGATGGAGTGGGAAGGAAGGAAGGTGGGATGGAGTGGGAAGGAAGGTGGGGTGGAGTGGGAAGGAACATGGGATAGAGTGGGAAGGAAGGTGGGGTGGGGTGGGAATTAAGGAAGGTGGGATGGCATGTGAAGAAAGTTTGTATGGAATGAAAAGGAAGCTGTGATGTTACTTGACTCACAGATAGTGATGTATCTATCTGTTAGTTACTTGTCTGACAGACAGTGACATATCTACCTGTCAGTTACTTGACTCACAGACAGTGACATATCTACCTGTCAGTTACTTGACTCACAGATAGTGATGTATCTACCTGTCAGTTACTTAACTCACAGACAGTGACATATCTACCTGTCAGTTACTTGACTCACAGACAGTGACGTATCTACCTGTCAGTTACTTGACTCACAAATAGTGATGTATCTATCTGTTAGTTACTTTACTCATAGATAGTGATGTATCTACCTGTCAGTTACTTAACTCACAGACAGTGACATATCTACCTGTCAGTTACTTGACTCATAGATAGTGATGTATCTACCTGTTAGTTACTTAACTCACAGACAGTGACGTATCTACCCATCAGTTACTTGACTCACAGACAGTGACGTATCTACCTGTCAGTTACTTGACTCACAGACAGTGACATATCTACATGTCAGTTACTTGACTAACAGACAGTGATGTATCTACCTGTCAGTTACTTGTCTCACAGACAGTGATATATCTGCCTGTCAGTTACTTGCACAGATATACACAAATATATCTATTAAGTCTTATTCTATGACCTGGTCTCTGACAGTGACAGATCTGTTATGTGCACATTGGTGTTATTTGGGTTTGCAGCCTGAGATTGGCATTTTTATCATATTTATGTCTTTTTCAACATCCTTTTGTTGCAGTTGGAAGGTTAGAGGGCACTAATATCAAGTACTGGCAGCTGTTTATACCATTCCCCAGCCAGTGTCATGATTGATTGACTACCCCGCCAGTGGTATTTACGAATAACACATATTTTGTATGCCCCCTCCTGTCTTCAGCCCACTTCCATCGCAGCCCCTCCTGTCTCTGCCCCCTAATGTCTCAGCCCCCTCCTGTCTTCAGCCCACTTCCATCGCAGCCCCCTCCTGTCTCAGCCCCCTCCTGTCTCAGCCCCCTCCTGTCTCAGCCCCTCCTGTCTCAGCCCCCTCCTGTCTCACCCCCTCCTGTCTCTGCCCCCTAATGTCTCAGCCCCCTCCTGTCTTCAGCCCACTTCCATCGCAGCCCCCTCCTGTCTCAGCCCCTCCTGTCTCAGCCCCCTCCTGTCTCAGCCCCCTCCTGTCTCAGCCCCTCCTGTCTCAGCCCCTCCTGTCTCAGCTCCCTCCTGTCTCAGCTCCTTCCTGTCTCAGCCCCCTCCTGTCTCACCCCTCCTGTCTCATCCCCCTCCTGTCTCACCCCCTCCTGTCTCGGCCCCCTTTGTGTCAGTGTCCAGAATTGTCTAATACCTGTGGCCAGAACTTTATGTTTTGGAATAATAATAATAATAATAATAATAATAATAAAGGTGTTAGTACTAAAGGGCTCGGTCAGTTCAACTGTGTGCATTTGTTAGGGCTGGATGGTGTTATTGTGTTAGTCAGAAAATTGAGGATGCCCTGGTCAAACCTGTCTAGTGTCACACTATCCTCTGTCAGACTGTTTTCTGTCAGACTGCCTTCTGTCGCACTGTCCTATGTCAGACTGTCCTCTATCAGACTGTTCTCTGTCAGACTGTCTTCTGTCAGACTACCTTCTGTCAGTCTGTCATACTACACATTCCATAGAGCGTCTACCATTAGGTAGGGTAATGTTCCATACCCAGGCATACATGATGCTCTTGTCTACCATTGGGTAGGGTAATGTTCCATGCCCAGGCATACATGATGCTCTTGTCTACCATTGGGTAGGGTAATGTTCCATACCCAGGCATACATGATGCTCTTGTCTACCATTGGGTAGGGTAATGTTCCATACCCAGGCATACATGATGCTCTTGTCTACCATTGGGTAGGGTAATGTTCCGTACCCAGGCATACATGATGCTCTTGTCTACCATTGGGTAGGGTAATGTTCCATACCCAGGCATACATGATGCTCTTGTTTGTTTATTCCACTGTCTGAGTAAAAAGGCAATTCATCTTGATGCATATAAAACCATAATTAAAACAACACTAGCTAAGAACATGCAGTAATGACTTTTTTTAAAGTATTCAAAACAAATTAGATAAAGTATTATCTAGAAAAATTTCCTTAAAATAAAGTGCATAAATGTTGTTGAAGAAACCTGGAGAGAATTAATGAAGCATGCCTCATTGAAGAAACCAACCAGCGTTGACATACTGCTGGCAAGCAATCATAACTACATTGAATGTGTCAGTGAGCTGCACCATGCACCAGTGAGTGCTGTAATCCACGCAGTGGTTACACAATATATATAGATTTGCTAGTTGCAGTAAGGATTGCAGATTGTGAGGGCAGCATGAAACTTACTTAGTATTCAAACGATGTCATCTAGGCATGGTGTGTTGCGAGTGTCACAGAGGTGGCAGCGTTGGCCAGTGGACGGTGCTAGTGGTGCCAGACCAGTGCATGGTGGCAGTGATCTGAGAGTGGGTGGGGATCCCATTCAGCCCTGGCTACGAGTCAACGGTACTAGTGATCCCACTTGTCGAAGAGTCAACGGTGCTAGTGATCCCAGTCGTGTGCAGACTTCTTGTTCCAAGGACCGCAATGTGCGCCACTGCTTGAAAGCCCGTAGTGGTTGTGCCATGGCTGGCCGTTTGTGCTGTGTGGATAGTGGACGGCAGGACAGTGGTCGGCGGTGTAGTGGGAATCTCACTGCCCGCACCTATGATGTAGTCCCTGACAGCGAGCGTCTGTTGGACTTGCAGCCTGCCTGCACCTCCGTGCTCAAGCTGGCACACATGTCTGGGGTAGGTCCACACTCAGTGCCAATCCTTGTCTTCAATGGTTAAGCAATGGGTTCTTCATTGAGCAGTGTTAAAATATACTTGTGTACCACAATATTAAAGTTAAACAAACATCAAGGTTTGAGGGCTATGCACCTAAAAGAAATAATAAAAACTGCAACTAAAATCAAAAATATCAAGCCATTGGTTTACTCAGAACGTGTTCTAAAAGTGGGAGATTCTAGTCATTTCTCCAGTAGACTGAGCACTGTTAAGCAGCGAGACCATTAAGCACATGTGCAGTTCTATGAAAATTGGGCAACCCAGACTATTGTGACATACTAAGGGAGGCCGGTATACACAGAACCAATGCAAAGTCTCAAGCAAACGTGTCATTTTGCTAGAAAGAGGACTAGTTTAATAAAAAAGGCCACAATATGTTACGTAAGTTGAGTTTGGACGCAAACAGCATAGCCATATTGTATTGGCCAATATAGGAATAGGTGTATACAAATATATTTTCATTGGGCAAGTGAATTTTGCTAGCATAGCCATATTGTATTGGCCAATATAGGAATAGGTGTATACAAATATATTTTCATTGGGCAAGTGAATTTTGCTACACTTTGACACTCGTGATGTAGGGTTATCTATCAGTATGACACAGCCCATAAAATTAAGATTTGTGTTTAACAAGGTTTTCCTAGTAAACCACTGGCGTGATATTCTTAATTGTAGTTGCAAATGGTTATGTTTTAGTAACTCTTATAGATGCATACGCCCAAAATCATCACTTTTGTTTCACTTTAACCTCTTGTCTATTTCCACAATGGATTATATTTTGCTCAACATTTTTTATTTTCAATCTTTATTTCCCCCAACATTTGGGTCATTTTCACAATGTGGCATTATTACATGTATGGACACACAATTTGTGTGTCCGTATTAATGTTTAAAATGTTTCATTTAAAGGCTAAAAACTTTCTGTTTGTCATTTGTACAAGTTGACCCCAGTTTCAGATGTCCACTGACAAGTGTACTTAGCCACCTTGAGAAGTGATTAGATTATGCAGTTAAGAATGTGTTGTGATATATACAGTTATTACACATCGATGCTATAAAGTAGTTTGTGACTCTGTCTGTCTGTTCTCTCATATCTCCATCAGTTTTGCATGTATGGGGCTGACATTTTTTGGCAAGCTCGGGGGCCCTTGGGGATAAATTTCTCAAAGGAAACTATGGGGAAGTTTGATGTATATTACATAATTCAGAACAATAGGAGTTTGTAATTATGTATAATTATGTATAATTGTTTGCATCACTTTATGTGTTTTTAATACAAACTTATTATAATTTTATTATGGGGAAGGTTTACGTTCTCATCCATGGCAGTGGTGATAAGATGGAACTCATTATCCCAAATGTTATCAATCAGTTGAAATAAACTATGTGTTCATTGTGTCCACTGTAGTGACTCTAAGAGTAAATACATTTAAACAAGGCAGGGAGACACATAGGTGACCTCCTTTAGCATTCTCTCAGCCTTCCTTATCCACACACCTTCTGGAGCAAATCGTCTGACATTGTAGTCCTGTAACATCTTGTTAGACTTGTAAATAGAGGATGTGATTACAGTTATAAGTAGAGGATGTGATTACAGTTATAAGTAGAGGATGTGATTACAGTTATAAGTAGAGGATGTGATTACAGTTGCAGGTAGATGAAGTGATTACGGTTGTAAGTATATGGTGTATTACGTTTGTAATTAGAGGATGTAATTACAGTTATAGGTAGAGGATGTGATTACAGTTATAAATAGAGGATGTGATTACAGTTGTAAGTAGAGGATTACAATTTCGTTCATATGCAGAGGTGTGATTGTTCACGCTGCCGTTTGCAGATGGTTCATCTTCGTCCAAGTTTTTCGAGGGAGATCGAAACCAGCGCAATGCATAGTTGGTTCTGGGATGATGTTCATGTGCCTCCCTATTAAATGGGTATTGTGAGTTCATATGTTGCGGTCTAGCCCCTTCCACGCAGACGTTGTGTAGCAGGTGGTCAGTATTTCTTGCGTATTTGGTCAAGGCCACTACTGCCATTTGTCTTCTGAGTTCGGTAGTGCAGTACCTGCAAGCAAGGCAAATGCTTGAATTTGTAGGTTTGTAGGCTGCCTGTGACCACTCACACAGAGCTGTTGATGCAGATGTCCACTTATGATACATGTGTGTGTGCACTCCAACAGCACTACAGTGCACTCCAACATCACACCAGTTCACTCCAGTGCCACACCAGTGCATTCCAACACCACACTAGTGTACTTCAACACCATGACAGTGCACTCCAACACCACACCGGTGCACTCCATCACCACACCTGTGCATTCCAATGCCTCAACAGTTCACCCCAATACCACACTGATTCGCTCTAACACAACACCGGTACACTCCAATACATCACTGGTGCACACCAACTCCCCACTGGTGCACTCTAACACACCACTGGTACACTCCAACACCACTTCACTCCAGCACCACACCTGTGTACTCCGGCACCTCACCAAATCACCCCAACATCACATCAGTTCACTCCAATACCACACCGGTGCACTCTAACACATCACCAGTGCACTCCATCACTACACCTGTGCATTCCAGTGCCTCACCAGTTCACCCCAATACCACACTGGTTCGCTCTAACAACACCGGTACACTCCAATACATCACCAGTGCACACCAACTCCCCACAGTTTCTAACACACCACTGGTTCACTCCAACACACCACTGGTGCACTCCAACACCACACCGGTACACTCCAACATCACACTGGTACAGCCCAACAACACACTGGTACACCCCAACACCACACCAGTGCACTCCAACACCACACCAGTGTACCTTACACCACACCAGTGCACTCCAACACCACACAAGTACTCACCAACACAACACTGGTGCACTCCATCACCACACCAGTTCACTCCAACACCACACCATGCACCACAACACCACACATGTGCACTCCAACACTTCACCAATTCACCCCAACACCATACTGGTGCACCCCAATGTCACACCGGTTCACTTCAGCACACTACTGGTTCACTCCAATACCATACCGGTGCACTCCAACACCATACTGGTACACCCAACACCACTCTAGTGCACACCAACACCACACCAGTGCAGCCCAACCCCACACTTGTGCACTTCAACACACCACTGGTTCACTCCAACACCACACTGGTGCACTCCAATACCACACTGATACACCCACTCCAGTGCAACCCAACACCACACCAGTGCAATCCAACACCACTGCAGTGTACCCTAACACAACGTCAGTGCACAGAATTCTGCAGGTGTGAATTGAAACTTTTAATGATGTCAGTACAAGCAATATTAGGATTAGGAGGTGATGTTTCTGTACGCATCAGTAAATGCACTTCTACGTTGGATCCAGTAGTTTATATCTGACATGTTGACACAGACATCTCATGACATCATCCATGATAACCAGTGTAGACATCATAAGCCCTCTCATGTCTCTCCCAACAGACATCTCATGACATCATCCATGATAACCAGTGTAGACATCATAAGCCCTCTCATGTCTCTCCCAACAGACATCTCATGACATCATCCATGATAACCAGTGTAGACATCCTAAGCCCTCTCATGTCTCTCCCAACAGACATCTCATGACATCATCCATGATAACCAGTGTAGACATCCTAAGCTCTCTCATGTCTCTCCCAACAGACATCTCATGACATCATCCATGATAACCAGTGTAGACATCCTAAGCCCTCTCATGTCTCTCCCAACAGCCACAAAGTCTTCACTGTTGCAGCTGCTCAGCCTATTCTTTTCTAATACTTTCACATTGTAGCAGTTGTTGTTGAGTTACCTAACTTGGCAGTCTCAACAGTGTCTATGCATCAATAATGCATGAATCTGCATATACAATTTACAGTTATGATTTCACATGAACAGTATTACAGATGCACTGCATTTGCTTATATAAATCATTGTTGGATGACCTCTCTGGAACTCTTGGATTGTCTGCGTTAGATCCCAAAGTTTATAAAGGCATGAATGCTGATTTTAAGACAGCATTGACAGTTTGACAAAGCCCAGTGCTGTTGGCTTGTTAACCTCCTGTAATTTAGATTAGTGCTTGGTCTGTTTGTCTCACTTTGTGTGGAGTTGTAGGGTAGTGTAGAGAATGTACAATGTTAGACGATGAATGACTGTGGTGATGTATTTGTATGTAAACATGGCCATCAGCCACAAGACATTTAATGCACAGCTTTGAATGCCACCCAAAATGTGTCCTGCTGTGCTTCATTGCAATTGTAGACATTTGCAAATCCCAGTACAGCAATTATTTGTTATTGTGTGTTGATTTATGAACATGGTCAAAATGTAATATTAAGACATGTTGTGGCAGAATTACTGCCAGTTATATTCTTCATATGACTGTTAAATTTTCTTATAAGCATTTGCATACTGTATGTAATAAATTTGCTCCAAAATAAAATCATAGGTAAAAATTTGTAGAAAAGTCAAAGGTTATTGGGTAGGAAATATATGCATCTGAAGAAAGTCACATTTGTGCTTCGAACTAAAGTAGTAGTTTGAGGTTTGATGAGCTAGGGAATACAATCAGAGGAAATAAAGTTACTGAATATAGCATTAAAGTTCACATCTATATGATGTATCAGTCAATAATTACGCTCCCCGTGCCTTCCCATGCAAACATTTTATAAGTCCAATTTTCCTGTGATGACATTGGCAACAGCCATTGTTTTCCAGTCCCTTTATTTTTAAATTAATATCTAAATAAATTGCACAGGGAAATAAACTGCTAGTAAATCAGCTGATGTCCTCTCCATTGTGCAACTTTCCTCTCTCTGTAAAATATGATGACATAGGGCTAGCTGTTTTCTCCATACTGTTATGACTAAGCATATTATTTACACTGGCAGTCTTGATTTCATTGATAGTACACCCTGTGTGCACATTTGCATTAGGCTGTATGTACAGGCACGTTTGTGTCCATCCCATAAAACATCTGTCGTTAACCTTTAAGCATAGTGGGTTTAGTTGTCAATGAGAAAGTGTCAGTGTGCACCTACAGAATAAGAATGTGTCAGTGTGCAGTGTTCTCATATATACACAGGTGTGTCTGTGTCAATACGGTGTGTGACAGGCAATTTTTAAAGTGATATGTTCAGAACTGATTTTTTTAGAAAGTATACAAATACTGATACCTGTGAATTAGAGCTCTTTAGCAAGATTGAACAAGATGACCATCCAAAGCAAGTGAGCCAGGAGGCTGTTGAACAAGTGAGCCAGGAGGCTGTTGAACAAGTGGGCCAGGAGGCAGTTGAACAAATGAGCCAGGAGGCTTTTGAACAAGTGGGCCAGGAGGCAGTTGAACAAGTGGGCCATGAGGCTGTTGAACAAGGGGGCCAGGAGGCAGTTGAACAAGTGAGCAAGGAAGCAGTTGAACAAGTGAGCCAGGAGGCTGTTGAACAAGGGGGCCAGGAGGCTGTTGAACAAGTGGGCCATGAGGCTGTTGAACAAGTGGGCCATGAGGCTCTTGAACAAGGGGGCCAGGAGGCAGTTGAACAAGTGGGCCAGGAGGCAGTTGAACAAATGAGCCAGGAGGCTTTTGAACAAATGGGCCAGGAAGCTGTTGAACAAGTGGGCCATGAGGCTGTTGAACAAATGAGCCAGGAGGCTTTTGAACAAGTGGGCCAGGAGGCAGTTCAACAAGTAGGCCATGAGGCTGTTGAACAAGGGGGCCAGGAGGCAGTTGAACAAGTGAGCAAGGAAGCTGTTGAACAAGTGGGCCATGAGGCTGTTGAACAAGGGGGCCAGGAGGCAGTTGAACGAGTGAGCAAGGAAGCAGTTGAACAAGTGAGCCAGGAGGCTGTTGAACAAGTGGGCCAGGAAGCTGTTGAACAAGTGGGCCATGAGGCTATTGAACAAGGGGGCCAGGAGGCAGTTGAACAAGTGAGCAAGGAAGCAGTTGAACAAGTGAGCCAGGAGGCTGTTGAACAAGTGAGCCAGGAGGTTGTTGAACAAGTAAGCAAGGAGGCTGTTGAACAAGTGAGCAAGGAGGTTGTTGAACAAATGGGCCAGGAGGCAGTTGAACAAGTGAGCAAGGAGGCTGTTGAACAAGGGGGCCAGGAGGCTATTGAACAAGGGGGCCAGGAGGCAGTTGAACAAGTGAGCAAGGAAGCAGTTGAACAAGTGAGCCAGGAGGCTGTTGAACAAGTGAGCCAGGAGGTTGTTGAACAAGTAAGCAAGGAGGCTGTTGAACAAGTGAGCAAGGAGGTTGTTGAACAAATGGGCCAGGAGGCAGTTGAACAAGTGAGCCAGGAGGCAGTTGAACAAGTGAGCCAGGAGGCTGTTGAACAAGTGAGCCAGGAGGCTGTTGAGCAAGTGAGCAAAGAGGCAGTTGAACAAGTGAGCCAGGGGGCTGTTGAACAAGTGAGCAGAGAGGCAGTTGAACAAGTCAGTCTCTGCTTCTCTCCGCTGTGTTCTTTCTAACTTGTCTGTGTCCTTATGATGTGGCCTCCAAGCTTATATACCATATTCTACAAGAAACCTAACTATAGTTTTATACAACAAAGGTATAATTGGTTCTTTTTATGTTATACTTATACTAATCAAACCAAAAAACCCTTTCAAGTTGTAATCCAATACTGTTCTGAAAACCATCAAGGATGCAGGAAAAGGGGAAGGCCACAGCTGAGATGGGAGGACTGTGTTAGGAGGGACATGAGAAGATCGGGGGAGGATGAAAGATGGAGAGAGGGAGCGGCTGATTGAAAACAATGGAAAGAAAGAACAGAAAAAGTGGCTCGACAATATTTTACCCGACCCTCACCCCTGTACAGCAGGGAACAAGGAGGAAGAGCACATTTACCGAGGTGTGTGTCAGAATAACATAGACCACATTTATAGGGGTGTGTGTCAGAATATCATAGACCACATTTACCGAGGTGTGTGTCAGAATACCATAGATCACATTTACCGAGATGTATGTCAGAATACCATAGACCACATTTATAGAGGTGTGTATCAGAATAACCTAGACAGCATTTGTAGAGGTGTGTAAGAATACCCTGGATAGCATTTATAGAGGTGAGTGCAAGAATACCCTAGACAGCATTTATTTTATAGAGGTGTGTGTAAGAATACCCTAGACAGCATTTATAGATGGGTGTGTAAGAATACCCTATACAGCATTTATAGAGGTGTGTGTAAGAATACCCTAGACAGCATTTATAGAGGTGTGTGTAAGAATACCCCAGATAGCATTAATTTTATAGAGGTGTGTATAACAATACCCTAGACAGTATTTTTAGAGGTGTGTGTCTGAATACTATAGACAATCAAATGCAGTTTACTTATTTATAGATGTGTATGCCAGAATAACCTAGAGAGTATTAATAGAGGGGTATGCTATGATTCCTAGAAAGTATTTATAGTGGTGTGTGTGCGTGCGTGCATGTGTGTGCAAGCGTGTGTGCGTGTGCAACAGAATACCCCAGTCAGTATATATAGGGTGTATCATTGCATGAGCATACACCAGTCAGTATGTAATGGGTGTATCATTGCATGAGCATACCCCAGTCAGTATGTAATGGGTGTATCATTGCATGAGCATACCCCAGTCAGTATGTATAGGGTGTATCATTGCATGAGCATACCCCAGTCAGTATGTATAGGGTGTATCATTGCATGAGCATACCCCAGTCAGTATGTATAGGGTGTATCATTGCATGAGCATACCCCAGTCAGTATGTATAGGGTGTATCATTGCATGAGCATACCCCAGTCAGTATGTATAGGGTGAATCATCACAGTCATGAGCAAGTGTCTTATGAAACACTTAAGCCAGTCTGTTATGCTTAGCCCCATTGCCAGACTGCCACAGAGGAGGCAATGCAGGAGCTGGAAGACACTTGGCTGTCTAAGCTCTGTTGATTGATTCCATTAGTGCAGGCCACCAACAGTTGTTGCAGTCAATGTAACATCGTAGGAGTTTCTTGTCACCTTTATTTCTCTTGTGTAGTTTATTTTGTAGTAGTACACAGCTAGTGTGGGATTATACATCGGCTACTTAGTGGGGCCACTGACCACAGCCACTGACCATGGCTACTGACCAAGGACCACTGACTGTGCCACAGCTACAGGCCTGGGCCACAGCCCCGGACCATGTCCACCAGACCATGGCCACTGACCATGGCCACTGACCACGACCACAGCCACTGGCCACGGCCACTGACCGCAGCCACCAACAACACACATATGCACTAGCTATTTGGTTCACTACTATATACCAGACTACAATTTTAGCTCACAGAACATGTTGACAAAGGTTGCCAGACTAGTGTTCGAGTGACCAGGTGTTGACTGTTGACCATATTGACCATATTCTGTGGTGATACAAGGTGACCTTGATTGACTTGGGTCAGTGTTAGTTGATCAGGTAGGAATGGTTATTGTATCCACCTCACACCAGAGACAGACCTGTCAAGAAGAAAGTAATAACAACATGTATATTACTCAGGTTTCCCCGACCAGGCTCAGTTTGAAATAGCAATCACAGCCGAGCGCCTGTACATTATTAACCCACACATTTCACAATCAAATTTCCGCAATCAAAATTTTCTCCAGCTAACCCTATTGTTAATTTGGAGTCAATATTCCATTACCATGTATAGAAGATTGCCTAACAACAGCATAATGGTAATTAAGAGGTCTGTAAAAGTACACATTATCTGAAAGCTGGGTGAGTGAGCCCGCCAACCAACTAATGGAACTGCAGACAGGTGCACGACAGTTGCCATGGAAAGCAACAACAAAATGTAAGACTATTAGGAAAAAAACGAATGTTAAAAATGCAAAACAGTTTACTGAAAAATATGCCAACTTCTTGCACAGGTTAGAATATCCCTGCGAATCACTTACTATTCAGCATCAGTTCTCAAGTCAGCAGTTGTCATGAAAATAAAAAAAAAAGCAGCGAAGGCAATTGTCATTACCTTGTTTGGTGGCATCAACAGTACACATGCAATGACAGTGTCCATTAACACAACATCTGGGTAACCAGTCCTCTACATCTACAGTACACGCAATGACAGTGTCCATTAACACAACATCTGGGTAACCAGTCCTCTACGTCTACAGTACACGCAATGACAGTGTCCATTAACACAACATCTGGGTAACCAGTCCTCTACGTCTACAGTACACACACAATGACAGTGTCCATTAACACAACATCTGGGTAACCAGTCCTCTACGTCTACAGTACACACACAATGACAGTGTCCATTAACACAACATCTGGGTAACCAGTCCTCTACGTCTACAGTACACGCAATGACAGTGTCCATTAACACAACATCTGGGTAACCAGTCCTCTACATCTACAGTACACGCAATGACAGTGTCCATTCACACATCTGGGTAACCAGTCCTCTACATCTACAGTACACGCAATGACAGTGTCCATTAACACAACATCTGGGTAACCAGTCCTCTACGTCCTCAGTACACGCAATGACAGTGACCATTAACACAACATCTGGGTAACCAGTCCTCTACATCTACAGTACACGCAATGACAGTGTCCATTAACACAACATCTGGGTAACCAGTCCTCTACATCTACAGTACACGCAATGACAGTGTCCATTCACACATCTGGGTAACCAGTCCTCTACATCTACAGTACACGCAATGACAGTGTCCATTAACACAACATCTGGGTAACCAGTCCTCTACGTCCTCAGTACACGCAATGACAGTGACCATTAACACAACATCTGGGTAACCAGTCCTCTACATCTACAGTACACGCAATGACAGTGTCCATTAACACAACATCTGGGTAACCAGTCCTCTACGTCCTCAGTACACGCAATGACAGTGACCATTAACACAACATCTGGGTAACCAGTCCTCTACATCTACAGTACACGCAATGACAGTGTCCATTAACACAACATCTGGGTAACCAGTCCTCTACATCTACAGTACACGCAATGACAGTGTCCATTCACACATCTGGGTAACCAGTCCTCTACATCTACAGTACACGCAATGACAGTGTCCATTAACACAACATCTGGGTAACCAGTCCTCTACGTCCTCAGTACACGCAATGACAGTGACCATTAACACAACATCTGGGTAACCAGTCCTCTACATCTACAGTACACGCAATGACAGTGTCCATTAACACTACATCTGGGTAACCAGTCCTCTGCATCTACAGTACACGCAATTATTGACCCTTACATAATTGGTATAACTGAATCATGGGCCAACATAGACATAACATGCTGAATTAGGATTGACAGGATATGTAATGTTTAGGAAAGATCGAATAGGAAGAAGGGGTGGGGGAGTTATTTTATATGTTAAAGAATCAATTCAGGCTTATGAAATAAAACTAGAAAGGGAAGCAGATTGCGATGAAGCTCTTTGGTGCAAAATTGTTTCAGGAAATTCAAAATTAACTGTTGGATTAGTTTACCGAAGTCCAATCATAAACGAAGAGGACAACACAAAAATAAAAAACGCTATATAGGAAGTTAGTAAAGGGGAATGTATCATAATGGGAGATTTTAACCATGGACACATACAATGGAATTCTCTAGAGAGTACAGGGATTGAGGACCAACAATTTCTATTTTTAATCCAGGATAGCTTTCATACTCAGCACGTACTAGAACCAACCAGGGGAGAAAATGTATTAGATATAGTCTTGTCATCACAAAAAGAATTAGTGGACAATGTAAAAATATTTGAACCATTGGGTAATAGTGACCATAATCAAATACATTTTGACATCAATGTAAAATCAGAAAGTAAAAATAAGAAAACGTACAAGAGAAACTTCCACAAAGGTAACTACAAAGATGTGAGAAAATATTTAGCAAAGCTAGATTGGAATAACATGCTGATGAATAAGACCACAATTGAATGTTGGAATATTCTAAAATATGAAATTGAGAGTATCATCGATAAATTTGTTCCCTTCCAAAAACAAGGAAAACGGTGTAGAAAGAAACACTTGTCAAAAGAGGCTATTAGAAAAATAATGCTAAAACAAACTATGTGGAGGGTTTATAGGCGTACCAGAAAGGAAGAAGACTATGCAAAATACAAAGAGGCACTTAATGCAGCTACAACTGAAATCAGACAATCTAAAAGAAGCTATAAGCAAAAACTAGCATGTAACATAAAAAATGACAGCAAGAGTTTTTATGCATATGTCAGGAGTAAACAAAACGTACAAGACAAGGTTGGACCTCTAGAAGACAGTGCTGGAAATATAATATCACAGGGGTTTTTAATGGCGGAAGACCTAAATGGTTACTTCAGTTCAGTGTTTACCAAAGAAGATATTAGTTCATTACCAGTTGCTGATGCTAAATTTCAGGGGGCTAAATCTGACTATTTAGGTCCGTTAGTTGTAACTCCAGAATTGGTAGCTAAGAAAATAAAGGCAATGAAGGATAACAAATCACCGGGAGTGGATGGGATTCCTCCAAAATTACTAATGGAAACAGTAGAACAAATCAGTATACCACTTGCAAGAGTATTCAACTTGTCATTAAAAGAGGGAGTTGTTCCGTTTGAATGGAAAGAAGCAAACATCATACCATTATTTAAAAAGGGTTCGAGAAATAAGTCAGAGAATTACAGACCAGTGAGTTTAACGTCAGTGATTTGTAAATTATTAGAAAGGTTAATTAAAGACCATATGGTGGACTTCCTTGTTACGCATAAATTATTAAATTCATCTCAACATGGATTCCTTAAAGCGAGGTCATGCTTAACAAATATGTTATGTTTTTTGGAAGAAATCACTAAGTGGATAGACGTGGGATCGCCAGTAGATATTATTTACTTAGATTTTCAGAAAGCTTTTGACAAAGTGCCACATCAAAGATTACTACTTAAATTAAAAGCCCATGGTATCAGGGATAGCATAACTGACTGGATAGAACAATGGCTGACTGACAGAAGACAACGAGTTGTAGTAGATGGAGAAGTTTCAAATTGGAAATCGGTTTTGAGTGGGGTACCTCAAGGATCAGTATTAGGACCTATATTATTCTTAATTTATATCAATGACTTGGACAACAGTATAACAAGTAACGCACTGAAATTTGCGGATGACACAAAACTGTTTAGAAAAGTTAATACTGATGGTGATAAACAACATTTACAAAACGATCTAGACAGATTAGTGAAATGGTCTGAGAAATGGCAGATGTTGTTCAATTTTGGGAAATGTAAATGCCTACATACAGGACATGGGAACTTGAATGTAAACTATAAAATGGGAGATACTGTTCTGGGTACTACTGTAAAAGAAAAGGACTTAGGAGTTACAGTAAGCGCTGATATGAAAGTTTCAGAGCAGTGTGGTATTGCAGCTTCAAAGGGTAATCAAATTCTTGGATTGATTAGAAGAAACATAACATACAAGGGAAAAAAGTTAATTATACCTCTTTATAAAGCAATAGTTAGACCTCATTTAGAATACTGTATACAAGCATGGAGACCATATCGTAAGAAGGATATAGATACGCTTGAACGCATACAAAGGAGAGCAACTAAAATGATTCCAGAACTGAGAGACCTTAGTTATGAAGAACGCCTGAAAGAATGTGGTTTAACAACTCTAGAGACAAGGAGGTTACGAGGAGATCAGATTGAAGTTTTTAAGATATTGAATGGGTATGAAAATATTGATAGAAATATGTTTTTCTCACTCAAGAAGGATAGCAGAACTAGAGGACATGAGGTAAAATTAGTAAAGGATCAATGTAGATTGGACATCAGGAAGCACTCGTTCTCACAGAGGACAATAAATGAATGGAACAAATTGTCTACAGATTGTGTAACTGCTAGCAGCGTGAATATGTTTAAAAATAAGGTAGACACATATCTCATGAGGGCGGGTTATAAGTAGATGAACATTGTTGGACTCTCGATAAGCCAATGGCTTCCTTGTCCAATTGCCATCTGGGCCTTTGGCTTGGATGGCAAATCTTGTTAAATCTTGTTAAATGACAGTGTCCATTAACACAACATCTGGGTAACCAGTCCTCTACATCTACAGTACATGCAACGACAGTGTCCATTAACACAACATCTGGGTAACCAGTCCTCTACATCTACAGTATACGCAATGATAGTGTCCATTAACACAACATCTGGGTAACCAGTCCTCTACATCTACAGTACACGCAATGATAGTGTCCATTAACACAACATCTGGGTAACCAGTCCTCTACATCTACAGTACACGCAATGACTGTGTCCATTAACACAACATCTGGGTAACCAGTCCTCTACGTCCACAGTACACACAATGACAGTGTCCATTAACACAACGTCTGGGTAACCAGTCCTCTACGTCCACAGTACAAGCAATGACAGTGTCCATTAACACAACATCTGGGTAATCAGTCCTCTACGTCCACAGTACACACAATGACAGTGTCCATTAACACAACATCTGGGTAACCAGTCCTCTACGTCCACAGTACAAGCAATGACAGTGTCCATTAACACAACATCTGGGCAATCAGTCCTCTACGTCCACAGTACACACAATGACAGTGTCCATTAACACAACATCTGGGTAACCAGTCCTCTACGTCCACAGTACAAGCAATGACAGTGTCCATTAACACAACATCTGGGTAATCAGTCCTCTACGTCCACAGTACACACAATGACAGTGTCCATTAACACAACATCTGGGTAACCAGTCCTCTACGTCTACAGTACACGCAATGACAGTGTCCATTAACACAACATCTGGGTAACCAGTCCTCTACGTCTACAGTACACGCAATGACAGTGTCCATTAACACAACATCTGGGTAACCAGTGCTGTACGTCTACAGTACACGCAATGACAGTGTCCATTAACACAACATCTGGGTAACCAGTCCTATACATCTACAGTACACACACAATGACTGTGTCCATTAACACAACATCTGGGTAACCAGTCCTCTACGTCCTCAGTACACACACAATGACAGTGTCCATTAGCACAACATCTGGGTAACCAGTCCTCTACGTCCTCAGTACACGCACAATGACAGTGTCCATTAGCACAACATCTGGGTAACCAGTATTCCAATACATAATCTGAATCGGTATTGTAAAATTTGACATTGTGTAAATTTGTCTTCACTGCATTGCTTTCATCCCCCGTGTGAATCACTTGGAGTTATGACGTATAGCGTTGGCTCTGTTCACACTCGTTTATGCTAACTACCATAAAATCCATCATAACGTTTGGTCTCAAATGTTGCAATAAAACACATCGCCATTGCTGTTCGTTTTGGCCATTGTTGCTGCTCAGAAACTGTGACAACTTGCGTTGATTTAGAGCGAACATTTGGCATTTATTTGACCAACTGTAAACATGGCTACCATTAGTGTGACGCCTGTGGCTGACTCTGTCTGGTATTACCGTAAGTCTCATTTATATGCCATCATAAAAGTGCCATATATATATATATATATATATATATATATTTATGAATATGTACAAAAACGCGAAATATCCTCTATAGTATCCCGATATAACCCACCACCCAATAAATGCTGGTCAGTATCCCAACACAGCAGTGCATGTGGTTTACGCGTTTACTGATAAAATTAATAATGTTGATGGCACTGAGGAGCCGGTGCAGCGTTTCTTCATTGGTAGGACATGTAGGTAGTCAAAAGACAATCATAAATAGGTAAAGTTTAAGAAGATTCGCCATTCTTGCAGTGGAAAGTTGCCAAATATGTCTTGCAAACGCACTGCTCGTTCGAATGCTCATATATGCCATGTCGATCTACTGCAGGAGATCTTGTCATGAACCAGGGCAAGTTCTAACTGCTTCCGTACCAGGTGGCACAGGATCAACCCAGGCTGCTTCATTTAATGACGATTGCAAAACAAAACGGGCAAGATATCATGGATATGTCGCGTTTTGATGACAAATAAATAAATAATTAACATTTTTAAATAAAAAATAAAGTTGTAGATTTTTATTTTATGAATAGGCTTCATTATTTACACAATACATATTACAACTGAAACATTTGTTTTGTTATTACTATTTTACCTCACCTCACCTATCCTCTTCGGGCCCAGTGGCCCATAAGGCTGAAGTGAATCTCCTCCATCTTGTTCTGTCAGCTGTGACACGTCTGGCTTTGTTCCAGCTATTCTACCATAGTATACGTCTTTCAGTTTCAATAGTTGATTGCCATGTTGTCTTTGGTCAACCAACCTTTCTTCTACCATCGGGCGTCCAAGTCAATGCCGTCTCACATTTGCTGTTCTTGTCCATTCGTAGGATATGTCCTACCCATTTCCATCTTCTTAACTTGACATCGGTGCTGATTGTCTTCAATTTTGTTTTTGCAAGAACATATCGATTTGATAAAACGTACGGCCATCGAATTTGTAGGATTCGCCTTAAGCAAGTCATGTCTGTTAATATTACTCACCAGTCGATAAGGGGGTGAATTCATCCTGTATCTTTTTAATGTATTCTTTGTATTCTTAGTGCTAGTGCCAAATATCTGGCCCCAGTTTACTTACTTACTTACTTAGTCCTCTTCGTGCCCGGTGACACATAACGAATCAACAAGAGAACGCCGCTGCTGTTGGTCTGCAGCCCATTTGGTGTTCCATGTCAGGCCGCATTCTTTCATCTCCTTCTCCACTGTTCGTGTCCATGTTTCTTTTGGGCGACCACGTCTCCTTTTACCGTCTGCTGTCCAGCGTAAGGCTGTCTTGGTGACATTCGGCACACGTGTCCAAGCCATCTCCATCTTCGCCTCTTGATCTGTGTGGCCAGGGATGTTGCGTCTGTTTTGTGGAGCAGCTCTTCGTTAGTGATGGTGTTGGGCCAAAATACCCCTAGGATCTTCCGTAGACACCTGTTTTGGAAGGTCTCAAGCTTGTGTGCTAGCTTGGCTGTCAGTTTCCAGCACTCGGAGCCGTAGAGAAGTACACTGAGAACATTACTATTGTACAGTCTCAGTTTTGTTTCCAATCTCAGTTGCTTGGATTTCCAGATGGGCGTCAGCATAGTGAAGGTTTGGCTTGCCTTTCTGATTCTGGCCATGGCATCTTTTGCAGAGTCTCCATCTGTTGTGATTTTGCTTCCCAGGTATGCAAAGTCCTGAACGTCTTCCTAAGCATCACTGTTGTTTATGCTATTTATGGTGATGGGGTTATTTGTCTTGTAGTTGATCCTCATCAGTTTGGTTTTTGCTGTGTTGAGCTTTAACCCAATACGTGATGTTGTTGTTATGAGTTTGTCCATCTTTTCTCGCATGTCCTTGTGCCTGCTAGACAGCAGTCCAGTGTCATCTGCATAGCCCAGGTCTTCCAAAATTTAGGTAAGTGTCCATCTGATGCCTCTGTTTCCATTTTTGGTGGTTTCTATCATCAGCCAGTCGATGGCAAGGGTGAAAAAAAATTGTGAGAGAATGCGTCCCTGTTTTACTCCGGATTTTACGCTAAAGCTGTCTGACATGTGAATGTTACAGGCGACTTGACACTGGACGTCTGTGTAAAGTATCTTGATCACATTTACCATCTTCTGTGGGATCCCATAGTGTCGTAGTATTCTCCACAAGGATTCTCTGTGAAGGCTGTCAAAGGCATTTTCAAACTCAATGAAGGCAACGTAGATCGTACTGTTCCATTCGTGCTTTGTTCCAAAATCTGCCGTAACGTGAAAATGTGGTCGATGCATGACTTGCCTCTTCTGAACCCGGCTTGTTCCTGGCGGAGGATTGTGTCAGTAGCTACTGATATTCTCTTCAGGATTATGCGGCTGAAAATCTTGCATGGCATTGAGAACAAGTTCCCCAAGTCGCCCTTTTCTGGTAGCTTGATAATTGTGCCTGTCTTCCAATCATCTGGTGTGTCTTTTTCATCCCATATTCTCTGGAAGATCTGGCATAGGATTGTTCATCTGCTATCAGCATTTCTGTGCAGACGCTGTCGCAACTTGCTGCTTTTCCATTCTTCTGGGCTTTAATGACTTCTGCTTCTGTGATTTGGTCGAGGTCGGTTTCAAAGTCATCTGCTGCCTCCGGGATGTGTGTAAGTCTGTGTGGACCTACACGATTGTGAACCTGTTGGAAATACTCCTTCCATCTCTCTATCTTCTCTTTCTCAACTGTGATGATCTTTCCATCTGCATCTTTCAGTGGGAGATTCTGGTTTGGACCTGTATCTCCTTTCAGCTTCTTGGTTATTTGGTAGAGTGACTTCATATCCTTTCTTCTTGGTTATTTGATAGAGTGACTTCATATCCTTGCTGCTGCTTCTGCATCTTCTGCGAGGTTTTCAATGTAAGTGTCTGCTCTGGTACTCCTTTTTACTTCTTTGTCTTTTGTGAGTATTCTCTTGAAAGTCTTTCTTTGAGTCTTGGGGACTTTGTGGTGAGCAGCTTTTTCTTTATTCCTTTCCTTTGGCCTATTTAGTCTCAAGTTGATGTGGAAATCCACTGCTCTTTCTTTGCTCTTCTGTAGCCTAGCACTGCTTTCCCTGAATCTCCTCCATCTTGTTCTGTCAGCTGTGACACGTCTGGCTTCGTTCCAGCTATTCCACCCCAGTATACGTGTTTCGTTTTCAATAGTTGATCGCCACGCTGTCTTTGGTCGTCCAACCTTTCTTCTACCTTCAGGCGTCCAGGTCAGTGCAGTCTCACAACTGCTGTTCTTCTCCATTCGTAGGATATGTCCTACCCACTTCCATCTTCTTTACTTGACCTCAGTGCTGATTGTCTTCAATTTTGTTTTTGCCAGAATATCTCGATTTGATACAACGTATGGCCATCGAATTTGTAGGATTCGTCTTAAGCACTTGAAAATTTATCTAACTTTCTGTTGTCTCCTTCGTTAATTTTTCATGTTTCATTTCCATACAACACCACTGGTTTAACAAGTGTGTTAAAAAGCCTGAATTTAGATCTCAGTGTGTATATATTTGAACTCCATATCTGCTTTAGTTTCATGAAGGATACCCTCATTTTACAAATTCTGTTAACAATGTCATTTAACCGCGGTAGAAATTGTCACTTTTCACAAGTAAAAAAATTTAATATTGTGTTATGGAATCAAAAAGAAGACATATATAATCATATATATATATATATATATATATATATATATATACATACATATATATATATATATATATATATATATATATATATATATATATGTGTGTGTGTGCGTGTGTGTTTGGAAGTCAGAAGGTATCATTGATAAGAATCATAATTTTTATAGCTTCCTTCATTTTTTACATTCTGTTGGATTTCCATTTGACTTTATTTCTCTTTCAATTAATTTCCTAAGTACCAAAACTGTGACATTTCTTGTGACTCATCCTGTGACATTATTTCACTTATGACACAGTGCTATTTGGGCTGTGACATTATTTCACTTACGACACAATGCTATAGCAGTCACCTTGCTCTAATTCACTTGTCTTGACTAACATGTGTGACTGTGACAAAGCATGTTTGAAGCATCACAAAGTCACTGTCTTGCTGAGGCCTGTCTTGCTACTGCCTGTAGGTGTGTCCATAGAGTGTCTATAGAAATGGATTTAATTGGACAATGGACCTGGCTATGATAGAGCAAGCCTTCCTTAGTATCAGTCACATTCCACATGGTCCGAGCTGGAAATAATCTTGCAGGTCATATAATATTAAACTTTTGTGTCGAACTACTAAGCTTCTCAATCTTGTAAAAGCTTAGTAAGGGTCATCATGTTTCTAATATTTATAATTGTGAGGATCATTTAATAATCTTCATGTTCTGGTGGTTTCTGACCAAAAGTTGGCCCCATTCCAAAACTTTAAGTGCAGCAAAACAAAATGGACAGGTTGTCTAATTACAAATGTCATCAGATGGGCCATGTTTCATATAAGTTGTACAGATTATATTATACAGATTATATTTGTACTATTGTAGGTATGTTGTACAGATTATATTTGTAGGTATATTAGACAGATTATTTTTGTAGGTATGTTGTATGGATTATATTATATTAGTATGTTGTATGGATTATATTTGTAGGTATGTTGTACAGAGTATATTATTTGTAGGTAGGTAGAAATGGCAGATCATTGTTGTCCTTGTTGAGGTACACACGACTGTTCCTTTGTGTATGGCATGTTTGAACTAATGTATCTATGGGCGTCCATATATACACATGCATATTATGTGCATATATGGTTATATATTCTTTTGATCAGTTGTGTTATTTATTTTTAAATGTTTCGTGCCTCCAAGGGTGGATTGTGTTTCATTGGGTGTATTCTCTGTCTTTGTGTGATTGTGCACTAAATCCAGGTGTGAAATATGAATGTGTCACATTGGTTTTAAATAACTGAATAAATATATGGAGTTGACACCTACTTACCATTGATAATCACCATCAGTGTTAGACAGCTAGCAAGAAGGATCAGTTTAGTGACATTGTATGCACCAAGATAGTAACTGTTGTTGTTGTTGTCATTGTTGTTGTTGTCATTGTTGATGTCATTATTGTTTGTTATTTTATTATATTGTTGTTGTTGTTGTTTGTTATTGTTGTTGTCATTATTGTTGCCATTGTTCCGACCTCGACAACATTGGAGGTTTCCCCTCAGTGATCTGTCACATACAGTGTAGACTAGGGATGAGAGCATACCATAATAAAATGGCGAAGTCATGGGTTGCTTTTATTTTTTCTGTGTAGCTGCTATTTTCCAGCACCCGTCACTGCAAAGCACCAAACATTTAAAAAATAAAATTTTAATTGTTTTCTGCAATTTTAAAGGAAAATAAACCATGAGTAGTGATCCTGAGAGTGATTTAGTAGAAGTTCACAAGTGGTCAGTAGATGTGTCACCCCCACTATAGAAGTGTCACAAGTGGTCAGTAGATGTGTCACCCCCACTATAGAAGTGTCACAAGTAGTGCAGTAAAAGTGTCACAGGTGGTGCAGTAGAAGTATCACAAGTGGTGCTGTAGAAGTGTCACAAGTGGTGCAGTAGAAGTGTCACAAGTGGTGCAGTAGAAGTGTCACAAATGGTAGTGTGACAGTGTCAGTTTCACAAATGGTTCTGTGGTGTTGATGTCCAGGCAAATAGAACTGTGCACATATTTGATTATTATGTTGACAGCATTGTGGCCAGTGTAGTTACATTATACAGTTGACATTAGTAGAGCCTTTGTATAATTAGTGTAGCTGCTCTATAATTTGCACCAGAATTTCTGTGTAATTAGCTGTGCCTCTAGTTGAACTCTTGGAACCATATACAGAGGCTAGATTGAGGCAGATACAATTATACAGGCACAGCTAATTACACAGATTCTGATATATATATATATATATATATATATATATATATATATATATATATATATATATATATATATATATATATATATATATATATATATATATATATATATATATATATATATTGTTTGTGTGTTTGTGCCTGTGTCATGTGTGTTCTTGTCATTTTGTGGTCATGCCACTTAGATTATTCTATTATTGGCCCATGTTTTTGCATCTGCTGCTGCTGTCATCAGTAATGTTGTCACATTGGTCGCAGTCAAAGCTTGGCAGTTTTTTCTGTGTGCTTTTAAGTTTTTCAGATGTGTGAACACGTGCCTTTGAATGCTTTTTGACACATTCACTGAACATTCACACGTGTTTGTTAAGGTTCAGCCCACGTTAGTGCTAAATGTCAAACGGGCGAAACCTGTTTTTATTATTCTATTTTTAAATTTTCTTTGTCAGTAAATATTATGTGTAGATTTGATATGGGCAAAGCGGGATTTCATTCATAGAGCGGGTAAAGTGGGCAGAGCGGGTAGAACAGGTAGAGCGGGTAGAGAGGGTAAAGTGGGCAGAGCGGGTAGAGCGGGTAGAGAAGATGCCATTTGTATTCTGATTGGGAAGCACATTTATATGTCATTGTTAATTGGTAACTGCATGTGGCACTTATGTTCATATTGATAATCAATGATTGGTCATTCATATCGCCTGCTCATGCATACTTTGTGCATGTAGCATGTTATGTTGTCCAAAGTGAGCTAGATACACAGTGTATTGCAGCATGGAGCATGTTGTGTTGTCCAAAGTGAGCTAGATACACAGCGTACAGCAGCATGGAGCATGTTATGTTGTCCAAAGTGAGCTAGATACACAGCAAACTGCAGCATGGAGCATGTTATGTTGCCCAAAGTGAGCTAGATACACAGCATACTGCTGCATGGAACATGTTATATTGTCCAAAGTGAGCTAAATACTCAACTAACAGCAGCATGCATGGAGCATGTTATGTTGTCCAAAGTGAGCTAGATACACAGCGTACATCAGCATGGAGCATGTTATGTTGTCCAAAGTGAGCTAGATACACAGCATTCTGCAGCATGGAGCATGTTATGTTGTCCAAAGTGAGCTAGATACACAGCATTCTGCAGCATGGAGCATGTTATGTTGTCCAAAGTGAGCTAGATACACAGCATTCTGCAGCATGGAGCATGTTATGTTGTCCAAAGTGAGCTAGATACACAGCGTACTGCAGCATGGAACATGTTATATTGTCCAAAGTGAGCTAAATACTCAACTAACAGCAGCATGGAGCATGTTATGTTGTCCAAAGTGAGCTAGATACACGTACAGCACGTACAACAGCATGGAGCATGTAATGGGCGTTGCAGTGTATCTACAACTTGTGTACTGTCACAATGCTTGTCACTAATGTTCTTATTGTCTTTGTTTGTTTTCAGGGTGCCGAGAAACATGTTCAGCTAGGGACAATGCTAGTGCAACAACGGACTATGTCGGTATGTTCTCGCATTATTGGTTTACTAATCACCATTTCCCTTGCCAAATGTCATCAGTATGTCTGATAAATATGAGTGTTCATTATGTTCCATTGATGGCCTTGTTCTGTTTGTAACCCTCAGTCTGTCCTATTGGTGGCCCTCAGTCTGTCCTTCTGGTGGCCTCCAATCTATCCTACTGGCAACACTCAGTCTGTCCTATTGGTGGACCTCAGTTGTCCTTCTGGTGGCCTCCAATCTATCCTACTGGCAACCCTCAGTCTGTCCTATTGGTGGCCCTCAGTCTGTACTATTGGTTGCCCTCAGCCTGTCCTATTGGTGACCCTTAGTCTGTCCTATTGCTGACCCTCAGTATGTCATATTGCTGCCTTGGCCCTCAGTCTGTTCTGTTGATGGCTCTCTGTCTGTCATATTGATGGCCCTCAGTCTGTCGTATTGGTGGCCCTCAGTCTGTCATATTGATGGCTCTCAGTCTGTCCAATCGATGGCCCTCAGTCTCATATTAGTGGCCCTCAGTGTCCTAAAAGCTCATATTGGTGGCCCTCAGTCTCAAAATATTGGTGGCTCTCAATCTGCCATATTGATGGCCCTCAATCTGTCATATTGATGGCCCTCAATCTGCCATATCGATGGTCCTCAGTTTGTCATATTGGTGGCCCATGGTCTGTCCTTTTGGTGCACTCAGTCTTATATTGATGGCCCTCATTCTGCTTGAATTTATGTATAGTTATAAGGATCACTGTTTCAGGTATGTGTGCAAAGGACTATGAGATGTTGTACGTGTGCAAAGGACTATGAGATGTTGTACGTGTGCAAGGGACTATGAGATGTTGTATGTGTGCAAGGGACTATGAGATGTTGTGGCAGGGGTACGTGTGCAAGGGACTATGAGATGTTGTATGCGTGCAAGGGACTATGAGATGTTGTACGTGTGCAAGGGACTATGAGATGTTGTACGTGTGCAAGGGACTATGAGATGTTGTATGCGTGCAAGGGACTATGAGATGTTGTGGCAGGGATACGTGTGCAAGGGACTATGAGATGTTGTGGCAGGGGTACGTGTGCAAGGGACTATGAGATGTTGTGGCAGGGGTATGTGTGCAAGGGACTATGAGATGTGGAAGGGGTATGTGTGCAAGGGACTATGAGATGTTGTGGCAGAGGTACGTTTGCAAGGGACTATGAAATGTTGTGGCAGGGGTATGTGTGCAAGGGACTATGAGATGTTGTGGCAGAAGTACATGAGCAAGGGACTATGAGATGTTGTGGCAGGGGTATGTGTGCAATGGACTATGAGATGTTGTGGCAGGGGTACGTGTGCAAGGGACTATGAGATGTTGTGGCAAGGGTACGTGTGCAAGGGACTATGAGGTGTTGTGGCAGGGGTATGTGTGCAAGGGAGTATGAGATGCTGTGGCAGGGGTACGTGTGCAAGGGACTATGAGATGTTGTGGCAGGGGTATGTGTGCAAGGGACTATGAGATGTTGTGGCAGGGGTATGTGTGCAAGGGACTATGAGATGTTGTGGCAGGGGTACGTGTGCAAGGGACTATGAGATGTGGCAGAGAAACGTTGAGGAGGTTGTTTTATTTTGTAAAAGAAAGTTAGTTGTAATAATTGTCTTCTTTCTAACGTCTGGCCCCCAAGTTTGTATTATGCCAGTGTCTCATGAAAGGAAAGCTGTCATAAATATTTGTCCCACTTCACTTGAATCACAAACATAAGCATAATCTTTTGGGGATCTGTGAAATTGCTGTTGTCAAACTTCTTATTAGGTAGGTTGATATGCTATTCTATCTATTATTGGCCAGCCACTTATGAGACACTGTTTCTATTGGTTCCATCAGACTAGCCATTTATTAGATCGGTGCTAGTCCTTGACAGAAATAGAAATCAAGGTTGAGGTGTCAGCTAAGATCATTCTGGGAATCATGCCATGAGAAGGCTTTTTAAAGGTATGTATTCAGATGGTGTCACTGGTTGTGTGTGTGCACTGCTAATGTGACTGACACTGACTCGAGTGGTGCTCTTCTGGGCACCTGATGCTCTTGGAAATTCTGGTCATAGATTTCATTTCCTTGGGATTGTGCTGGTCTTTAATTAAAGTCTTGTCTAGTTGTGGGTTGTGCCAAAACATCATGCTACAAATGATATCCTTCACCTAACTAGGGTAATAATTTACTCAAAAATGAGAACAGTTGTAAACATTTCTGTCTTCTGCGGCAAATGTAGCCTTGTACAAAACTCCATCATTATATCGAGTAGTCATTAAAAGAAGCATATTGATCAAAATGTCATTGATTAATGTGCCTTAGTAGAAAATGAAGTAATCAGAGGTGTCGTTTTGTGCAACTGAACAGCCCTGGGCAAGTCAGTGGTCTGAAGAAGCTGTAATAGGATCACTGCCTGCACCTTTGATGGAAGGACACTTACAGTGGCCACAGGAAGAACAACAGGAAACCCTTCCAAGCACTCAGTGCAAGGTCACATCATTTAAGTACACCTGGTTGTCATAGTCCAGTCAATCTAGGCCAAAACATCGTCTAACCTAGACACAATAGCAGCAGAAACGGGGTTTGCTGTAAACAGGCCCCACCATTTGCCAAACAACATATAAAAAATGTAGATGATAATAATATTATATTGGGGAAAGTTACTTAATTTGCCTGTTAATTGGCGTAATTTCTAAGAGCAATACTATCATTTCGCCATCTTGCGGTTTATTCATAAAACAGCTTCTTCTGCAAATCTTCCTTCTTGTCTGCTGAAGTTTACAGCTATTCAATATGATATAAAACCAGTTGGCGAACATGAACATTGAGTCCCAGTTGTTCATACAAACTACTGTTGAATTACTCATACACTCAAACCGATCGCATAGTTAATGTTGAAAGTTCACGGTGCAATGACAATCTGCATATACTAGTCAGACACGTTTCCACTTTACTTAATAGAATATGCCGTTTTCACGCAAATCTGAAGAAATGTTTGTGCAAGGGATTAATATTCTAAACCACTAACATGTGTTTCAACGATTGGGTGTAAACATATTGTTAGAAAAGTTATTTTTAATGGGCAACATACTGTGGTTCTTCAACAGAAGGGAAGCGGTGGTATCAGTTAACCTGGTGAACTGCATGGAGACAGCGTCCATACGTTTGTTGGACAAACTGTCAAATATGTCCAAAAGCGTACGTCCAAAAAAATATCACCAGTCGTGACCTCAAGAAGAAACCTGAAGAGGAACCAACCAGCAGTCGCAGCCTTCATTTGCAATAACCAAGAAGAAACCTGAAGAGGAACCAACCAGCAGTCGCAGCCTTCATTTGCAATAACCAAGAAGAAACCTGAAGAGGAACCAACCAGCAGTCGAAGCCTTCATTTGCAATAACCAAGAAGAAACCTGAAGAGGAACCAACCAGCAGTCGAAGCCTTCGTTTGCAATAACCAAGAAGAAACCTGAAGAGGAACCAACCAGCAGTCGAAGCCTTCATTTGCAATAACCAAGAAGAAACCTGAAGAGGAACCAACCAGCAGTCGCAGCCTTCATTTGCAATAACCAAGAAGAAACCTGAAGAGGAACCAACCAGCAGTCGAAGCCTTCATTTGCAATAATCAAGAAGAAACCTGAAGAGGAACCAACCAGCAGTCGCAGCCTTCATTTGCAATAATCAAGAAGAAACCTGAAGAGGAACCAACCAGCAGTCGCAGCCTTCATTTGCAATAATCAAGAAGAAACCTGAAGAGGAACCAACCAGCAGTCGCAGCCTTCATTTGCAATAATCTAGTTTCCGATTTAGCGTACGCTGTTTATTTTGTAGTCAGTCTGTTATTTGTTCTGACAAAAAGAGTGGAAGTGAAGACCACAGCAGATTTCCAGTTCAGTTGCAATGAGCAAGACAGTAACTGTAGAATCTTCACTGAAGCAGATGCTGTTTACGACCAGGTCTGCAGTATCAATTTCCGAACAGTGAACAACCACTAGCAGCATACCAATCCACTTAGCCAAAGTAAGTATCAATGCCTGGGTAGTCCTATCAACACTTCAGAGGAAGACGCTTTTCAGTCAATGTAATCAGGAAGTAAAAAACAATGAAGAAACTTCCACGAGGGCAAATATAAAGAGATGGGGACATATTTAGTATGTATACATTGGAATAACTTACTGAAAAACAAGAGGATTTAAAACCCGGTTGTCTTGATTGAGAGTTCCATGCTCAACTCACCATGCCACCGCAACCGTCTAAAGCAAACAACTAAGTGATGTGCAGGGTCTATGCAAACACACACACACACACACACATATATATATATATATATATATATATATATATATATATATACGTATGTATATCAAATAGAACA
Organism: Lamellibrachia satsuma; assembly: GCA_033239005.1. Classification (NCBI taxonomy): domain Eukaryota; kingdom Metazoa; phylum Annelida; class Polychaeta; order Sabellida; family Siboglinidae; genus Lamellibrachia; species Lamellibrachia satsuma. The sequence goes on along the minus strand of BSQZ01000081.1, from coordinate 338,335 downwards.
GACTGGAGAAGCTGTCCGGACCGCTCCGACTTCGCTGCCTGTGGGGCATGTCGCGAGCAGAGAATTTCTGGTCACGTGACTTTAAACATGGCTTAGCACAAAGATTGATAAGTGGCATTTGTACAAAATATGAAACTAAATGTGTAGTTTTCTGTTTGCTTTGTACACGTGACAACACAATGATGTATATCGTTGCTGAAGAAAAAAATCGCTAACAATTGACACAGCTACTCATTCTGCGTCCATATTTTTTATGGGCAATAACAAGGTGGTTGCTACCCTCTCCCAAGTCTATTCCTTTTGTTCCTCTTCGCATTCTCTGCTTCCGGTGGCTCCGCGGACGTCAAAAAAAATACGCCCTGTGGTAGATTAGCCTTCAGCTGTTAGGCTGGTGTCTTGGTCCACCAATGTACAGCATACAACAGTGCTGCCACCTAGTGAATGGATTAAAAGCAGACAGACATACATATTTATTTGACCATAACTGTACATAATGGAATAATTAACATAAATGTAAAGGTCAAGGAGACTCCCATTAAGACATAGCATGTCGCCAACACGGAAGCCCCTTTTAATAATAATAATAAATAGTAATAATAATCCTCATAATTCAATATTGGTAAAGAAGTACAGAAATATAATATATATATATATATATATATATATATATATATATATATATATATATATATATATATAATTACATAATATTTTACATACTACTATATATTACATATGTAACAATTAGGGATAGCACAATGGCATTTATAATTCATAATTAGGTAGTTTTTAATATAAGTCATGAAACCATGTAGAATATGTATAAATTTTATCAGTGATAATGCTTGGAATATTGTTACCTGTTTCTATTGTGTTGTGTCATATATATATTTTTTTGTATTTTCATGATTAACTCTGGGAATAAACAGGTTATTTATTCCTCATGTTTAGTGTTGATCGATTTCAAAATTGTGTAAGTAAGGGATGTGGCTGTAATATTCTAGTAGATCGTTATTGACTAATTTATAATAAAACTTAAGTTTCTGCACTTTATAAATATCCAGTTTTAGGAATTGAAGTTTCTTAAAAATAGGATTTGTATGAGCATTATATTTACCCACAGAAATTATTCTTATTCCTTATTTTGCAAACTATAAACTTGATGTGCTTGGTGACCTCACAGCAGATTAATGTTTGCCCATCTATTTGCAACAATGGGATTTAAAAAAATGTTTAATGTGAAATATCATGAATTTAGTTTTCTTGACATTTAATGAAAGTTTGTTGGCTTTTAGCCACTTACTAATCTTATTGAGTTCTATGTTTACATTATTACTTTGGAGTTGGATGTCTGAACCCTCAAAACTATTTAGTGTACTAGTTAGGTCAGCATCAGTTATAAATTTAAATAGGTTACTAGATAGAGCTATATCATTTTATAAATTAAAAATAAGAGGGGTCCCAAAATTGACCCCTGGGGAACAACAGTGGTGATAACACTTTCTTCAGATTTGATATTTTCAAATTTAACATATTGTTTACGGTTGGGTAATTAAATTCTACACAGATCATTAGCTTCACCGTTTAGTCCATAGTAGTTTCATTTATGTAATAGTATGTTGTGATCAGTGGTGTCAAAAGCTTTTGATAAGTCAAGATATATATTTATATGCATGTTCAATTTGTATAATTTGTATAAAAACACCAAACTAGGTCTTGTATAATTCTGTCTATAATTTCCAGAGTTCCAGTGGAATGTTTTTTTTAAATCCATATTGGCTATTGTAATATAGGTTGTTGGACTGGAAGTATTCATGTATTTTATCAAATATAGCTCTTTCAAATATTTTGACAGGATAGAAATTGGGCGATAATTATCAAATATAGATTGATCACCCTTTTAAAAAAGGGGCATAGCTTTAGCTAGTTTAAAATTATTTGGAAATATGCCAATCTTTAGTGATTGATTAATAATTAGAGTGACTGCTTCACAAGTAAATTTTTTTTTTAATAACTTAAACCTTCTTTCCCACAACTGGACTTTGAATTTAAGCGATCAGTTATGTTTCTTGTAGTCTATTGTTCTAAAATTTAAAGTATAAGTACTTGGATTTTTTTAATAATCTTTGTAGGATTTGTTTCTAGTGTTATTTATTTGAGACGCAAGACTATGAACTATATTTGTAAAAACTAATTAAATTGATTGGCTATAATTTGTTTGTCATATATGATGTTCCCATGAATTTTGCAAGAATAGGGAACTGGTCTGACTTTTATTTTTTCTTCTTTTTTTTCTTTAATTATACATCATGTGTGTTTTATGTCATGTTTATACTTTTCAAAACTGGATTGATAGTGCATTTGCTTTGCTATTTGAATATTTCTTCTACGAATTTTGTTGTCAGTATGCAAATTAGTTTTGAGTGTAACATATTGTTCTGTGTTTACAGGTGTTTGTTTTTGTTTTGAATATAATTTAAATCTAAATTTAGTTGATCTTATGATTTCTAGGGTAATCCAAGGCGATTTCTTGTGCTTACGTTTGTTAAATTTTTTGATCTTAATAGGTAAATATTTTTGTGTAGCTTTGGTAATAGTTTCTTCAAAAAGGTTGTAGTTCTCATAAGGTTGAGCATAAACATCATTGTTAAGTTATCTACTCAATACTGTTGTAGTTGTTTGAGTGAGTATTTCTTCATGATTATTAACTTCAGTACTAATTTGATGATTTAGTGGTATATTTTTATTGACATTAAAGTTTAATGTAATTAATAAAAGTCGCTCAGTTATTGATGTGTGATAATTTCTGGATTAATGACTTATGAGGGTATACACCAAACCACCCCATCCAGTGCTAACACAGTAATGTTTTTATGTTAATACATTTACAAATAAAGACAATCGGTTACACATTTACCCCTGTGTGTGGAATTTTACTTTCCCTGGCATGGACACATAGAATGTGTCTCATCCAAAAGACACATTTCCAACTTCCTAGACCCACATATGCCTGGTGCTAGACGAGGCAGCAAGTTGAACCCGTGAAGCATCAAACTAGTTGATTAGATGAGCTTCCTACCCAGTACCTCGTGGCCATGAAGCATCAAACTAGTTGATTAGATGAGGTTCATACCCAGTACCTTGTGGTCATGAAGCACCAAAGTAGTTGATTAGATGAGGTTCGAACCCAGTACCTCGTGGCATGAAGCACCAAATTAGTTGATTAGATGAGGTTTGAACACAGTACCTTGTGGTCATGAAGCACCAAGCTAGTTGATTAGATGAGGTTCAAACCCAGTACCTCATGGCATGAAGCACCAAATTTGTTGATTAGATGAGGTTCGAACCCAGTACCTCATGATCATGAAGCACCAAACTAGTTGATTAGACGAGGTTCAAACCCAGAACCTTGTGGTCATGAAGCACCAAACTAGTTGATTAGATGAGGTTCGGAGCCAATACCACGTGGCCATGAAGCACTAAACTAGTTGATTAAATGAGGTTCATACCCAGTACCTCGTGGTCATGAAGCACCAAACTAGTTGATTAGATGAGATTCATACCCAGTACCTGGTGGTCATGAAGCACCAAACTAGTTGATTAGATGAGGTTTGAACCAAGTACCTCGTGGTCATGAAGCACCAAGCTAGTTGATTAGATGAGGTTCGAACCCAGTACCTTCTGGTCATGAAGCACCAGACTAGTTGATTAGATGAGATTCATACCCAGTACCTCGTGGTCATGAATCACCAAACTAGATGATCCATCCTTTATGTGACTGACAGCAGTACTAGAACCACCCACAGTCCAGTCAGTTGTCTTAAGGCTTTAGTAAATGACAAAACAAGAAACCTACATTGATCCTCTGTTTTTGTGTCCAGGTGCAACTGGTGTTTGCAAAAGAAGGTCGTCAGCTCGATGCATTCTCATGGGCATCCAACAAGGGTGGCTACGAGTGTTGCACGGCACACACCCATGACAGCGCCCTCAAGACGTATCTCGAGAAACGTCCCGATGTTGTCATCATTGACGCTCGCTGCACCAAGTACTTCGATGCGAAGGTCATTTGTAGGTGCGTGCCTTGTCTTGTAGCAGTAGTAGTGATACCACGTCATTTGTAGGTTTGTGCCTTGTTTTGTACCATGTCATTTGTAGTTGCATGCCTTGCTTTCCTTTGATTATAACAATAGTATATCTTTCTAGTGTCACATATCTTTGACTGCCTGTGGTGAGTTGTGTTACGATAGATTTGCAGGCAAACTGGATTTATTTTAAGCGGTATTATTGTTACCTCAACTTTTATCAAGTCATGTATTGTAAAAAAATATTTTTTGAACTTTTGTTTATGTAATGAAATGTGTTGTGTTTATATTTGGCTCAGCAGATTCCTTATTTCAACATTTTGTTCAACATAAACAGTTTTCTAGGTAAACATCATTCATAGTTTGATTTTAGCAATACTGTGTATGTATAGATATATCATTTAGTGTTCGTAAAATGCAATAATTCAGCAGTGTCAAATTGTGTCATGAAATCTCATTTACTATGCATTGTTTCCTGTTTAATGTACATTTATGAAATAATCTGTTTTTTACAATGCTGTTTTCTTCTAGATCGATACGAGCCACAAAAGCAAGTCAGCACACAGTACTGGTGGCTCTTACAAAGAAGTAGTCAGTATTTATTTTGTCTATTCATTTTAACTAATTACATAAATAAAACATTTCCGTGTGTTTTACTTGAAATAATTGCAGATATTGAAATTGTTTGATACAAACTACCAGTAAGTGACAACCAGACCCTTAGCCAGAAATAACGTTTTGACAGTCTTGAACTTTCTAAAAAAAGTTATAACGTTAAGTGCGCAAACGGCTTCCGTGAAAGCCGTTCGCGCCTATGGCAGCCATTATTGGTCTAATTGTTTTTTTACAGGGAAGCCTATGCTGGTTGAAATAATGACAACCATTACTGGCCCATTTAGTTTTTGCACTGGTAAGCCAATGCAAGTTGAGCCAATGTTAATTGACAACCATTATTGGCTGAATTAGGTTTTTTCAATGGCAGGCCAAGTCCAGTTTAGCCATTATTTTCTCAATCAAGTGTTGCTAGCTGTGCAGCGAGGTTGGCATTATCACCTGCACAGTAGTAACAACTTTGCATACATTTAAGCCTTAGTATTTACCTAATTAAAAAATAACAAAGCCAAAATGTGACATGATAATGAAAAATTATTATATGGTCAAATTTACATAATGAATGAAGAGCCAACGCTCATGAAAAAGTAACTTGAAACTTTATTTTAAATATATAAACATGGAAGTAATGCTTGCATTTTAAGTACATGCCTGCAAATATGTCTAATTTGAACAAATATCATTACAGTCACACACAAAATATCATTACAATCACACACAAAATATCATTACAGTCACACACAAAATATCATTACAGTCACACACAAAATCAAATGCTTGACACTAACAGTAAAGCAATACAACATACAAATAGCTTTCAATAATACAATTTGTTTTGAAAGTAATACATTGAAACATTACTTTTTTGATAAAACAGCAATCATCCAGATCCAGTATTGCCTACTGGACAAAAAAATAATAATTCATTTACTAGACTGAGCACAGCCCAATGATTTAATCGTTCATGGTTTGCCTGCCTTTTTAGTTTTTTTTTCAGCAACCGGGAAACTGCTGGTGATAGTACACGCTGATTATGAATTGGAATCGGAGCCCTAATTATACAAAATTTTGACATCGAGGTCGACCATGATCACACTTGGCTACAGTAAAGAGTGTCAGCGGTGGGTGACAATACAGTAGCATCTCGGTTACCAGGGCCAGGCACATCAACATTATGGATCTCCGCCATCATAACAAAGGATGTGGAAGGCACCACTGCCTTGGACTGGTCAGGGACAGTCGCCGGAACGCTGCTCTTATCAACATTTATAAAAAAGGCATGGATTGTTGTGAACTTTAATGTTCACATATCACATCTTCGCACTCGCTCTCGCTTGGCAGGTACCATTTTGTACTTGCCCCACGACATCCGGGTCACGGGATTGTTTCTTCAAATAAGAGCGCCAATGGATAGGCACTGAGAAAGGCCATAGAAACCCGTTTCCCAACCAATGACGTACACGATTACAATAAATTGAGATTGGCCGCAGTATCATTATTTTCCAATGATGTCAGGGTTAAAAATATATAGTCTTATTTATAGATCGGCGGTAATTACTATTCTGCTGCCGACAACATACGTCGAATCCCAACCGCGTGTGCTAAGACTAAGTTTTAAAAAATTTTATTATGATTCAAAATTTCATCTTGTAAAAAGAAAAAATCTTCTTTTATTTATTCGTCTTCGTCAGACATTTCCCCGTCTTGAAGATGGGCAGACGGGTCCCTACCTAAAGGCCTGGTCACAACACTGTTGGACGGAATTATTGTTGTCCACACGCTTTCCATATCTCTATGTCACCCCCATGTGGTTTCAGGGTCTCTGTGTCACCCCCTTGTGGTTTCAGTGTTTCTGTGTCACCCCCTTGTGGTTTCAGTGTCTCTGTCGCTCCCTTGTGGTTTCAGTGTCTCTGTGTCACCCCCTTGTAGTTTCAGTGTGTCTGTGTCACCCCCTTGTGGTTTCAGTGTCTCTGTGTCACCCCCATGTGGTTTCAGTGTCTCTGTGTCACCCCCATGTGGTTTCAGTGTCTCTGTGTCACCCCCATGTGGTTTCAGTGTCTCTGTGTCACCCCCTTGTAGTTTCAGTGTCTCTGTGTCACCCCCTTGTAGTTTCAGTGTCTCTGTGTCACCCCCATGTGGTTTCAGTGTCTCTGTGTCACCCCCTTGTGGTTTCAGTGTCTCTGTGTCACCCCCTTGTAGTTTCAGTGTGTCTGTGTCACCCCCATGTGGTTTCAGTGTCTCTATGTCACCCCCATGTGGTTTCAGTGTCTCTGTGCCACCCCCATGTGGTTTCAGTGTCTCTGTGTCACCCCCTTGTAGTTTCAGTGTCTCTGTCACCCCCTTGTGGTTTCAGTGTCTCTGTGTCACCCCCTTGTAGTTTCAGTGTCTCTGTCACCCCCTTGTAGTTTCAGTGTCTCTGTCACCCCCTTGTAGTTTCAGTGTCTCTATGTCGCCCCCTTGTGGTTTCAGGGTCTCTATGTCGCCCCCTTGTGGTTTCAGTGTCCCTATGTCGCTCCCTTGTGGTTTCAGTGTCTCTGTCGCCCCCTTGTGATTTCAGTGTCTCTATATCGCCCTCTTGTAGTTTTAGTGTCTCTATGTCACCCCCTTGTGGTTTCTGTGTTTCTATGTTGCCCCTTGTGATTTCAGTGTCTACATATCGCCCCTTGTGGTTTCAATTTCTCTATATCGCCCCCTTGTGGTTTCAGTGTCTCTATATCGCCCCCTTGTGGTTTCAGTGTCTCTATATCGCCCCCTTGTGGTTTCAGTGTCTCTATGTCACCCATTTGTGGTTTCAGTGCAATGGAGAAAGACGAGCCATCCATTGTGCCATTGCTGACAGCGGGCTTCAACAAGGTAATAATCTCAAGTTCTAACTGCAGGTTTTGGGAGAAATACATGAATGAATATGAGAGATGTTCAAATTTCTGACTCTCAAAACTATACGTCCCCTGAATGTAGTGTTTAGCTGCATGGAGACACAACTAACAATTTTACACTGTTGGCATTTACATTTCAAGTATATTTGTAGAAACTCAAATGTCGTTTAGCAACCCTAGAGACAAGGAGGTGTTTTGTCAATTTGCATTTCACCTGACATTTTAACCATGAAGGAGGCAACCTTTCAACGAGCAAGTTAATTTGATACTATACACCATTTTCTGCTGAGGTACAAAACTTATTCAAGTATCTTGGATAGTAATCTAGTTGTGAACGATGGTGTAGTAATACCCCCATATGAGTCTACACAATTTGAACCTGTGCTGTGGCTGTATAGAATTACATAATACGTTATGCCAACCATAACCATTTTGTTGTTTATTTCTTATAACTAGCCCTATAAAATAAAGTAATGAAATTTAATAGACATTTCAATATGATTTTTATTTTGTGAAACGGTTGCAGTTGTTGAAAGATTATGTTTGCATAACTGTTAACTCCACATAGGGCTCTTAGGAGTGAGAAATGTTCCCAGCCAGTGTTCAGTGGCTGCAGGTTGCGAAGTCCACAAACCATGGACTTCAGCGAATTTCAAGAGCCTCTGAAGACACTTTGGAGACACTTTTCAGAAAGTATAAAAAACTTTCAAGTGTAAAATTTCATTGATTGATGCTCAGCTGTTGACCAATCATTGACTGCGTTTCATGCATTATTTGGTAAAAGGCGGATGTTACCATAAAAAATTAACTGAGGTATTTGCTTGCGACACGCCCAAATATATTTTTTTTTAAAAAGATTGGTGAATTTTTTATAGAATTTTAATTACTAGAGATTAAGAAAATATGCGTGAGATTTCAGACCTTTCTGTAAGATTGTGACATTTAATGTAAAACCGACCGGTATGTGTCTGATGCTGATGAAAAAGTGTTTCACGCACAATGGGCGAAAATCAATTGCGTTCTCAAGTTCACTTTCACAGTCAAATGTCACATTAATCAGAACATTATATTGTCGATAGGATTGTCTGCCTCCTTAGTGTCACCAGTATGAAGTAAATTGACGTAAGGTCCTTCAAAAATTGTAGAATTGATTATGATCTGCTTTCGTCCACCATCGTTGCTTCAGAATAGCATTTTTACGACTAGACACTGACGTCATTAAATATGACTCAACCAACAAGCATCCATGTTATAAATGCGCTGTGTTTTCCTGGCAAGTGTGAACTACAACTGAAATTGTATCCCGGATACAAAGGGTAACTATGATTAGAATCGTATCCTGGATACATGAACCACATTTATGTTGACAGCGTATCATTGAGAACTCTAGTTGCATGGAGAGTATGAATTGTGTGTGTGTTGACAGCGGATCATTGAGAACTCTAGTTGCATGGAGTGTATGAATTGTGTGTGTGTTGACAGCGTATCATTGAGAACTCTAGTTGCATGGAGAGTATGAATTGTGTGTGTGTTGACAGCGTATCATTGAGAACTCTAGTTGCATGGAGAGTATGAATTGTGTGTGTGTTGACAGCGGATCATTGAGAACTCTAGTTGCATGGAGTGTATGAATTGTGTGTGTGTTGACAGCGTATCATTGAGAACTCTAGTTGCATGGAGAGTATGAATTGTGTGTGTGTTGACAGCGTATCATTGAGAACTCTAGTTGCATGGAGAGTATGAATTGTGTGTGTGTTGACAGCGGATCATTGAGAACTCTAGTTGCATGGAGTGTATGAACTATGTATGTGTTGACAGCAGATCATTGAGAACTCAAGTCACTTGGAGTGTATGAACTGTGTGTATGTATGTTGACAGCAGATCATCGAAGAGAGTATGAATTGTGTGTGTGTTGACAGTGGATCATTGAAGACTCAAGTTGCATGGAGTGTATGAATTGTATGTGTGTTGACAGCGGATCATTGAGAACTCTAGTTGCATGGAGTGTATGAATTGTGTGTGTGTTGACAGCGGATCATTGAGAACTCAAGTTGCATGGAGTGTATGAACCGTGTGTGTGTAGACAGCAGATCATTGAGAACTCAGATCACATGGCGTGTATGAACTGTGTGTGTATTGACAGTGGATCATTGAAGGCTCAAGTCGCATGGAGTGTATGAATTATGTGTGTGTTGACAGCGGATCATTGAGACCTCAAGTCGCATGGAGTGTATGAATTGTGTGTGTGTTAACAGCGGATCATTGAGAACTCAAGTCGCATGGCGTGTATGAACTGTGTGTGTGTTGACAGCGGATCATTGAGAACTCAGATCGCATGGCGTGTATGAACTGTGTGTGTGTTGACAGCGGATCATTGAGACCTCAAGTCGCATGGAGTGTATGAATTGTGTGTGTGTTAACAGCGGATCATTGAGAACTCAAGTCGCATGGAGTGTATGAATTGTGTATGTGTTGACAGCGGATCATCGAGAACTCAGGTCGCATGGCATGCATGAACGAGCTCCTGATGCTGGAGGTCAATGACATTCACACCCAACTCCAGCTGAGTGCTGCTCAAGCCTTGTTGACCGCTGTTGACCACTCGGCCAATGCTGTGGAAATTACCAGCGAAGACCACATTGTAGAGGTAGAGTCTCCTTCTCTCTGTCTGTCAGTCTGTCTCTCTCTCTACATTTGTCTGTCTGTATTTCTGAGTGTCTGTCTTTTTGTCTATTATGTCTGTCAACCTCTGTCCACCAACCTATATTTTACAGCAATTTTTTGTCTCTCTTCTTTCTTTCTGCATGGTTGTTATTCTTTCTGCATGGTTGTTATTCTTTCTGCATGGTTGTTATTCTTTCTGCATGGCTGTTATTCTTTCTGCATGGCTGTTATTCTTTTTGAATGGTCGTTATTCTTTCTGACATTGTATTTACGTTTGTCCCCTCAAAATTCTGTTTCTGTTTCTCTCGTGTCTGTCTCTCCATCCGTCAATATGTTTTCTGCAAATCTGTCCATCTCTCTTCTCTGTCCTTCTGTCCATCTCTCTTCTCTGTCCTTCTGTCCATCTCTCTTCTCTGTCCTTCTGTCCATCTCTCTTCTCTGTCCTTCTTTCGATCTCTCTTCTCTGTCCTTCTATCCATCTCTCTTCTCTGTTCTTCCGTCCATCTCTCTTCTCTGTCCTTCCGTCCATCTCTCTTCTCTGTCCTTCCGTCCATCTCTCTTCTCTGTCCTTCCGTCCATCTCTCTTCTCTGTCCATCCGTCCATCTCTCTTCTCTGTCCTTCCGTCCATCTCTCTTCTCTGTCCTTCCGTCCATCTCTCTTCTCTGTCCTTCCGTCCATCTCTCTTCTCTGTCCTTCCGTCCATCTCTCTTCTCTGTCCTTCCGTCCATCTCTCTTCTCTGTCCTTCCGTCCATCTCTCTTCGCTGTCCTTCCGTCCATCTCTCTTCTCTGTCCTTCCGTCCATCTCTCTTCTCTGTCCTTCTGTCCATCTCTCTTCTCTGTCCTTCTGTCCATCTCTCTTCGCTGTCCTTCTGTCCATCTCTCTTCTCTGTCTTTCCATCCATCTTTCTTCTCTGTCCTTCTGTCCATCTCTCTTCTCTGTCCTTCTGTCCATCTCTCTTCTCTGTCCTTCTGTCCATCTCTCTTCTCTGTCCTTCTGTCCATCTCTCTTCTCTGTCCTTCTGTCTGTCTCTCTTCTCTGTCCTTCTGTCCTTCTCTCTTCTCTGTCCTTCTTTCGATCTCTCTTCTCTGTCCTTCCGTCCATCTCTCTTCTCTGTCCTTCCGTCCATCTCTCTTCTCTGTCCTTCCGTCCATCTCTCTTCGCTGTCCTTCCGTCCATCTCTCTTCTCTGTCCTTCCGTCCATCTCTCTTCTCTGTCCATCTGTCCATCTCTCTTCTCTGTCCTTTCGTCCATCTCTCTTCTCTGTCCTTCCGTCAATCTCTCTTCTCTGTCCTTCCGTCCATCTCTCTTCTCTGACCTTCCGTCCATCTCTCTTCGCTGTCCTTCCGTCCATCTCTCTTCTCTGTCCTTCCGTCCATCTCTCTTCTCTGTCCTTCCGTCCATCTCTCTTCTCTGTCCTTCCGTCCATCTCTCTTCTCTGTCCTTCCGTCCATCTCTCTTCGCTGTCCTTCCGTCCATCTCTCTTCTCTGTCCTTCCGTCCATCTCTCTTCTCTGTCCTTCTGTCCATTTCTCTTCTCTGTCCTTCTGTCCATTTCTCTTTTCTGTTCTTCCGTCCATCTCTCTTCTCTGTCCTTCCGTCCATCTCTCTTCTCTGTCCTTCCGTCCATCTCTCTTCGCTGCCCTTCCGTCCATCTCTCTTCTCTGTCCTTCTGTCCATCTCTCTTCTCTGTCCTTCCGTCCATCTCTCTTCTCTGTCCTTCCGTCCATCTCTCTTCTCTGTCCTTCCGTCCATCTCTCTTCTCTGTCCTTCCGTCCATCTCTCTTCTCTGTCCTTCCGTCCATCTCTCTTCTCTGTCCTTCCGTCCATCTCTCTTCTCTGTCCTTCCGTCCATCTCTCTTCTCTGTCCTTCCATCCATCTCTCTTCTCTGTCCTTCCATCCATCTCTCTTCTCTGTCCTTCCGTCCATCTCTCTTCTCTGTCCTTATGTCCATCTCTCTTCTCTGTCCTTCTGTCCATCTTTCTTCTCTGTCCTTCTGTCCATCCATCTTTCTTTCTGTCTTTTGGCTATTCTTTCTGTTTGTCTGTCTATCTGTCTGAGATGGAGGGATGGAGAGAGGATAAAGAGGGAATAGAGAGGGGCTAGAGAGAATAGAGGAAATAGAGTGAATAGAGACAGACGAAAGAGAGATTAGACAGGGAATAGAGAGGGGTATATGAAATGACATCAACCTCCATTGACATGTCAATGCATGAAGTGACACACATTTCATGACATTTCAGTACGTGAACCCAGCGTATGAGCGTATCTTTGGTTACACGAGAGAGGAGCTGATAGGCAAGGAGGAGAAGAGTATGCCAGAGCTGCACGAGTCAACAGCATCACATCTCCTCAAGGGCAGGGTGAGTCACATCTCAAGGCAGGATGAGTCACATGGAAGTCATATCAAAGGACGCAATGAATAGTTGCTCGTTTGGAAATAACTGACAAAGACAAATGATGCTTCTACCCTGTTATATTTTGTTGCCAATGTAGTTACCATTGTGTTTGCCTGGTTTCAGAAGTGGGAGGGAACAGTAAGCTGTCGGCGGAAAGGAGGAGACAATATCTCCCACTACTGTCAGATTGTTCCCATCACGGGTCAGAATGGGTAGGTAGCAAGTCATCATTTCCCTCCAACTTGTGGGATTCTCCCAAACATAAGGTTGTACTCTGACGAAATCGCATTGAGACATAATGAGATGTTTTATTCATTCAATTCTGTTCCTCGGCTCCTCATGCTACATTCTCACATCACTGAAACATAGTTGTGTGGTGTGCAGTGAAAAATAGTACAATTTATTGACTGATGTGTTGAACATATAGAGAGTTAGATGTGATAAACTTATATAGAGGATGTGTTGAGCTTATGTAGAGAGTTAGATGTGTTAAGCTTATGGAGAGGTAGATATGTTGAGCATATAGTGAGTTAGATATGTTGAACTTATAGAGTCAGATGTGTTGAGCTTATATAGAGTTAAATGTGTTAAGATTATAGAGAGTTAGATGTTTTGAACTTATAGACAGTTAGAGTTTTTGAGCTTCTAGAAAGTTAGATGTGTTGAGCTTATAGACAGATGTGTTGAGCTTTTTGACAGTTAGATGTTTTGAGCTTATATAGAATTATACGTATTGAACTGATAGAGAGTTAGATGTGTTGAGCTTATAGACAGTTAGATGTGCTGAGCTTATTGACAGTTAGATGTTTTTAGCTTATATGGAATTAGATGTATTGAACTGATAGAGAGTTAGATGTGTTGAGCTTATAGACAGCTAGATGTGATTAGCTTATAGACAGTTAGATGTTTTGAGCTTATAAAGAGTTACATGTGTTGAGCTTATAGACAGTTAGATGTGTTGAGCTTATAGAGAGTTAGATGTCTTGAGCTTATATACAGTTAGATGTTTTGAGCTTATAGAGAGTTAGATGTGTTGAACTGATAGAGAGTTAGATGTGTTGAGCTTATAGGCAGTTAGATGTTTTGAGCTTATATAGAATTAGATGTATTGAACTGATAGGGAGTTCAATGTGTTGAGCTTATTGACAGTTAGCTGTTTTGAGCTTATAGACAGTTAGATGTGTTGAGCTTAAACACAGTTAGATGTGTTGAGCTTTTAGACAGTTAGATGTTTTGAGCTTATAAAGAGTTAGATGTGTTGAACTTATTGACAGATGTGTTGAGCTTATATAGAATTAGATTTATTGAACGGATAGAGAGTTAGATGTGTTGAACTTATAGAGAGTTGGGTGTGTTGAACTTATATAGAGCACCAAAGTGTTCAACTTAGCAAGTAGGTTTAGTTAGAGTTGTAGCATTAATACATTTCACTGTATTGGAACATTTGCAAGAATTTCATGAAATATCAAATGCAAATAAATATTATTTATGCACTTTTTATTATCTTTGTAGTCAGAATTTGATGACACCTGTATTTATGACAATAAACAATTCTGAAACAATACACTGTAATTTATAAAAAAAAATTGGTGCATGTTTTGTGGTTTTGTAGGAAAATTCGACACTTGGTATCACTAAAAACACCACTTGGCACTTTGCAAGGAACGGACAAAAACACGACAGCCAATGGTGCGTGCAGTTGGGGAGGTTGTCTGGTGATTGCACAGAATATGCTCTTTAAATGAATACTGGATGTTTACTTTCAAGAACAAATGTATGTTAGTGTAACAACATTCACAATGTTGTGACAACATATTGTGTCCAAGTTATTAATATTAATTACTATTATTATACATGGTTTCTTTAAAATGTTCTGCCCTAACCCAATTGTACTAATGACACTGTTCACTGAACTGATGTGGCCAGACTGTTCTAATGATGCAGTTCACTGAACTGATGTGGCCAGACTGTTCTAATGCCTTTGTTCACTGAAATGATGTGGCATGACTGTTCTATTAACGCTGTTCACTGAACTGATGTGGCCAGACTGTTCTAATGATGCAGTTCACTGAATTGATGTGGCCAGACTGTTCTAATGACTTTGTTCACTGAACTGATGTGGCATGACTGTTCTATTAACGCTGTTCACTGAACTGATGTGGCCTGACTGTTCTATTAACGCTGTTCACTGAACTGATGTGGCCTGACTGTTCTATTAACGCTGTTCACTGAACTGATGTGGCCTGACTGTTCTAATGATGATGTTCACTGAAGTTACACTGTTACAAAGTGAAGAACCAAGTTTGCCTTCTATTAAGTTCTGTACTACTACAACTGCTACTAAAAATCAAGTTTGATTTTAAAAATCATGTCTGAAAAAATGAAGTTTGCCATCTATTAAGTTCAATATTCCTACTAAAAATCTTGATCTTATTTGCACTGTCTAATTTACATTGGCCCATATGAGGGCAATTAGCAACAACATGACTCTGTTGCCTGGCCTGTCTGTCTTTTGATCATGGTTTCTATGCCCTAGCTAACCAACCCAGCTAGCTGTCAAGGCCTGCTATTGTGTCAATGCTGGTGTGAGCTGATAAGATATGTTTGATCTCTGTGGGTTGAGGGGAAGGTGGGGGCATCCAAAGCCAGTAGGCAGCACCAGTTATGCATAAAATGTTTTACAAGGGACGGTGCGAAGAACTTGTAGCCAGTATTCACCCTTACCCATGTCCAGTTTACCTGAATCCCGATTGGCCACATTGCTATTATTACTACTAGATTGACCAAAAGTATTTCGAAAAGAAATACTTCCCAATGTATTTATATTTAAATACTTTTGCATTTCATGGTATTTGTAATTGTATTTGAACCCCACAAGAGTATTTGTATTTAAATACATTTCAATGTATTTGATCCCATATCTGGTGGCCAGATTGCTCTAATGACGCTGTCCACTGAACTGATGTCGAATGACTGTTCTAATTATGCTGTTCACTGAACTGATGTCGACTGACTGTTCTAATGACTCTGTGCACTGAACTGATGTGGTCTGACTGTTCTAATGATGTTGATGTGATCTGACCATTCTAATGATCTTCTGTCTGTCTTGTCACACAGACGGTTGGTCACCTAACAAACCTGCATTCCGTCGAGGGTCAATCGACCTTCGCTCCAACTCCAGCACTGGTCAGTGCAGTGGATGGCCTGCCTGTCCACTTGCATGTGTCTGTTTGTCGTTGTCACGTAGTTCCTTGACCTTCTCCTAACTCTTGTGCTGTGGGCTGAGTGTCTTCACTGTGGTATGTGACACTGTGTATCTTCAATGTGGTCTGAGTGTCATCCATGTGATCTGAGTGTCATCAGTGTGGTCTGGGAGTCTTCAGTGTGGTCTGGGAGTCTTCAGTGTGGTCTGAGTGTCTTCAGTGTGGTCTGAGTGTCATCATTGTTGTCTGAATGTCATCAATGTGATCTGGGTGTCTTCATTGTGGTCTTGGTGTCTTCAGTGAGTTATGAGTGTCCTCAGTGTGGTCTGAGTGTCTTTAGTGTGGTCTGGGAGTCTTCAGTGTGGTCCGAGTGTCTTCAGTGTGGTCCGAGTGTCTTCAGTGTGGTCTGAATGTCTTCAGTGTGGTCTGGGAGTCTTCAGTGTGGTCTGAGTGTCTTCAGTGTGGTCTGAGTGTCTTCAGTGTGGTCTGAGTGTCTTCAGTGTGGTCTGAGTGTCATCATTGTTGTCTGAATGTCATCAATGTGATCTGGGTGTCTTCATTGTGGTCTTGGTGTCTTCAGTGAGTTATGAGTGTCCTCAGTGTGGTCTGAGTGTCTTTAGTGTGGTCTGGGAGTCTTCAGTGTGGTCTGAGTGTCTTCAGTGTGGTCCGAGTGTCATCATTGTGGTCTGAATGTCATCAATGTGATCTGGGTGTCTTCATTGTGGTATTGGTGTCTTCAGTTGAGTATGAGTGTCCTCAGTGTGGTATGAAGTGAAGTGAAGTTTATTCAACAACATAATACAGGTGCATAGTATGGTGTGCTGCTGCTGCTGAAGGGACATAGCTGAAGTCATACGACTTATAAGGTGCTATGCCCTTCCCAAACTAAATAAATGCAATACAAGTAAAAAATTAAATACAAAGTAGCATTCACAATTCACTTATAAACTTATTACAGTGGTGCTTGTGCTAATTATAAATTAACTAATTGACATAACTTTCAATTAAAAGTTTATAAATATGCTATAAGTAATGACAACTTAAATGTTTTTTTAAACTGTGTTAAACTTGGTAGCTGAGTTATTTAATTTGCTAAACTGTTCCACGTATTTATACCTTTGACAGTGAGTGACAATAGTCTGAGGGTTGTGTTTGTTTTTTTAACATAAAACAGTTTGCTTTGTCTGGTACCATACATGTGTATAGCTTCGGTTGGTTTAAAGAATGCTTGAACCCGACCAATTAAAGAGTGATTATTTGCTTTATAGAGTATAATCAAAGTCTTGTATGTAACTAAATCATGAAATTTAAGTATTTTTGAGCTGTGGAAAAAACAGATGTATGATCATGGTAATTAAGGTTATAAATAATCCATATAGCTTTTTTCTGTAACAGAAATAGTAATAGTCTGGATTGATACATACTTCCCCATATCTCACAGCAATATGACATATATGGTTCAACAAGTGATATAATATGTGTAACGCTTGACAATCAAGAACATGCATAGTTTTATGCAAAACTGCTATGCTTTTTGATACTTTTATTTCAACCATTTTTTATAGGTTCTCTCCATGTTAGGTTTTCACCAAGGAATTTTGTATGTGTTACCTGCTCAATGTTTCTTCCATTCAAAACTATATGCACATCTGTTCGAGGTTGTTTTTTTTTATTGTTAAACATTATAAAATTTGTTTTATTCACATTGAGCAATAATTTGTTTGCTCTGAACCACAGGCCTAGTTGTTTTAGTTCGTTGTTAACTATGTTGGTTACATCATCAATATTACTAGCTGAGTAAGAAATGTTAGTATCATCTGCAAATAGAATAATATGAAGTAGTTTGGAAACATAGCACATGACATTTATGTCCAAGATAAATGGTAATGGGCCAAGGATTGATCCTTGCGGGACTCCACACTTGATTTCTTTGAATTCTGAGTTACTATTATTGTAGCATACATATTGTTTACGGTTGGATAAATAACTTCTTATCCATTCCAGAGCTAAACCCCTTACTCCGTAGCATTGCAATGTACTTAGCAATATGTTGTGGTCAACGGTGTCAAAACTTTTTTTAAGATCGATAAAAACACCAATCGTAGTTTGGGATTTATCCATTGCAGAAGTAACCTTTTCGACAAATTCAGTTAGAGCTAGTGAGGTCGAATGATTACTTCTGAAGCCATACTGCCCGTCTGACAGTATGTGTTGTGCTTCATTGAAAGATGTTAGCCTTTTGTTAAATATTTTTTCAAGTATTTTTGAAAATTGGGATAAAAGAGATATAGGTCTATAATTAGAAAATTGAAAACGATCGCCTGACTTAAATACAGGAATGATTTTTGTCATATCATTTGGAAATGATCCGCAGATCAATGATCTGTTAAAAATGTGGGTTAGCGGTTTTACAATTTGCTTTATTATATGCTTAACTGTTTTTATGCTGATCTCATCGTGTCCGTATGAAGTTTTACTTTTGCACCCAGACACAATGTCAATACTTCTTGCTCAGTAACTGGCTGTATATACATTGACTGTGATACATTACTTTTTACGAAGTCAGTGGGCTTTGTTCCTGGGCAGGGTTCTATAAGGCTTGATAAATTTGTACCTATGTCAACAAAGAATTTGTTGAAATGGTTAGCTATTTCTTTACTTTCTAATACTACTCGATTTTCACCAACACGAAATTCGTTGGAATATTTTGTTTCAGATTTTTTTTTACCTATTGTGTTGTTAAGAATTTTCCAAGTCTGTCATGTATTAGTTTTACAATCTTCGAGTTTTTTTCTGTAATAGTTCTTCTTTTCTAGACGTAAGAGTTTTGTTAACTTGTATTTGTAGCGACTTTCTGTTAATTCTGACCTATCTTTTAGAAACACGAAGTACAGGTTATTTTTCTTTATTCAGGCATTTTTTAGCCCTCTTGTTAACCAAGATTTATCATTCCGTTTTGTTTTTCCTGTATACGTGGTTATCTTGACAGGACAGGCATCGTTGTAAGTATTACTTAGTACTTGCATAAAGCACGAGAATGCTAAGTTAAGGTTTGACTCGTTCATTACAATTTCCCAGTTTATATCATTTAGGTCGTGCTCAAGTCTGTTTAACGAATCTTCATCTAATTTTCTTTTATATTTAACTGTTGGATCTTCATGAATAACCACATTAGTGAACGAAAATTGGCATATGGTCTGTAGCATCGCTTAAAACAATGCCGCACACTTTGTTTCTACACAGCTCAGAACAGAAAATGTTATCTATTATAGTAGCACTCGTGCCTGTTATTCGTGTTGGCTTGGTGATCAAGGGATATAACCCAGAGTTAAAAATTGGATCAAGGAAATATTTTCTTTCAGCTCGCTCTTCGCAGTGCAATAGATCTATATTGTAGATCACCACATATGTATACAATTTTACTGGTGAGATTTCCCAGTATGAATGAGAGATTGTCATTAAATTTGCTGATGCTGGTATTCGGCGCTCTATACATACAACCGACATTGATTTTTTCGTGTTTACTAATCTGTAACTCGATAAAGATGCTTTCAAAACAGTCATCATTATCCACATACGAAATGTTCCTTAGACAAATATCAGAAGACTGACAATTGTTAAGCAGAGATTCACACACATATATGGCAACACCACCACCAGGCATGTTTTTTCTGGAATTACAGTACAATTTGTAACCTGAAAATGCGACTTCATTGCCGGTTACTTCATTTCTATCCCAATTGTTTTCATTAAGCCAAGTTTCTGATATTGCAGTGATTTGAAATTTATACTACATACTTCGGATAGTATCCTTTATCTTAGATAAATTTGTTTTTAGACTCCGGGAATAACACTCAGTTTGTTTGGCCAGTTGTTGTTAGCACTGCTAAAATTGGTTGAAAGTTGTGCTTAAGTGTAGTATCTGAAGAGTGTAGGCAAATCATGATACAACTAACATTCAGTATCTATTTCGTGTTCATAACAGTGTTAGTTGTAATCAAGCGTTTTATCATATGTAAGTGTTAACCTGTCGTTTTGTTGGTTACCTGATGCCATAGTTAAATGAAGATCTTGCAAGATATTGCACATGTACTTAGTTATCTAATCACGGTTTGCGACATCATGCCGCTCCCTTACCACCAGTTTGTCAAATGTCAAATACGCGATCTTCCCCTCTTCCCGGGCCTTCATCATTTTGGGCAACAGTTCTTTATGCCTCGCCATGACCCTCTGTGAGTAGTCTTCATTCACATAGATGCCTCGAGGCTGATTCTTCTTCGCCGCCTGTAGCACCAGCTCGCGGTCCTTGTACGATTTGAACTTGACGACGATAGTCCTGGTTCTCATCCCTGTGCCGCCAGTTCGGTGCGCGCGCTCAATGTTGATGGTGTGCACTTGTGCTTTAGGAAGTTCTAGGGCTGTTGACATTGCGTAAGTTCTTCTCCGTCTGTTCCCACATCTCGCCATTGACTTCACAAACGCCGTCAAACTGCAGCAGCGTCTCGATTGGTTTTCTTGGTAGTCGATCGAGCGTTCCATTTTCTTTATCGTGTCTTCAAAATCGAGCCTCTTTTTTGACAGGTTGTCAATGTTTTCCTTGGACTGATTTACTTTCAGTTCCTCGACTTGAGTCTGTGTGTACTGAAGGCTGATCCGGAGTTCTGTCAGTGCCGTGGTTGTCTCGTGCATGAAACAGTCCACCCTCCGCACTTTGCAAACATGCCTGGTACGCGTTTTGTTGCACTGTTAGTAGCTTCTCGACGAGCGCATCATGAATCGTATTATCGTTCCCGTTGACGCTTGTTTCAAGGTGTGTGTCGTCAGTAGGGGCCGTGGTTGCGCCACCTACACTGGCTCCACCCTTTGGCTGCTTAGTCTTAGGTCTGGGTGTCTTCAGTGGGGTCTGGGTGTCTTCAGTGTGGTTTGAGTGTCTCCAATTTAGTCTGGGTGTCTTCAGAGGGGTCTGGGTGTCCCCAGTGTGGTATGAATGTCTTCAGTGTGGTCTGGGTGTCTTTAGTGTGATCTGGGTGTCTTCGGTGTTGTCTGAATGTCTTCAGTGTGGTCTGGGTGTCTTCAGTGGGGTCTGGCTGTCTTTAGGGTGATATGGGTGTCTTCAGTGTTGTCTGAGTGTCTTCGGTGTGGTCTGAATGTCTTCATTGTGGTCTGGTGTCTTCA
Source organism: Lamellibrachia satsuma (assembly GCA_033239005.1). Classification (NCBI taxonomy): domain Eukaryota; kingdom Metazoa; phylum Annelida; class Polychaeta; order Sabellida; family Siboglinidae; genus Lamellibrachia; species Lamellibrachia satsuma. The sequence goes on along the minus strand of BSQZ01000081.1, from coordinate 317,324 downwards.
GTGGGGGCTGGGTGTCCTCAGTGTGGTCTGGGTGTCTTCAGTGTAGTATGTGTATCTTCAGTGTGGTCTGGCTGTGTATTCAGTGTGGTTTGAGTGTCTTCAGTGTGGTCTGAGTGTCTTCAGTGTGGTCTGAGTGTCTTCAGCGTGGTCTGTCTTGTAGAGATTCCTGAAGTAGATGTGTTTTTCAATGAGTCCACTGCTGTTGTCTGACGTCCTGTCTCAGTGACTCGTGCTCTAGCAACTTTATTGTCCCTCCAGTTTTAAGGTCACCGAGTGAAGGCCAATGTTTCAAAACACAATATTTCTAGTTTCAGTAATTTATGGCCTGACAAATGTGAGAAGTAAGATTTCTGCACATTTTGTGTTCTTGTGTCTCATGTGTTGTCACTGCATGTGTGTGTGTGTGTGTGTGTGTGTGTGTGTGTGTGTGTGTGTGTGTGTGTGTGTGTGTGTCATTATTGTCTTGTGTTTTGACGGCATGTGTATTGTCTTGTCATTGTCTTGTTTTGTCACTGCACATGTGTCATCATCACCGAACTCTAGGTCAACCAATCAGGCATATGGGTATAGGAAGTTGGAAATGTTCATCTTTTGGATGATACTTAAAGCCGTAGGTCCCTTCTACCTGGTGTCAGGAAATGTAAGACCCCCATGCCAGGCATGGAGGTGGACCTTGTCTTGGACATGTTCAAAGATATACTGTAAAACAAATTCTAATAAATGCACACCAGCCCACATAAATAAAACTAGAGAACATTTTATTATAATAAAAAGTTTATGTCTGTTTTTCATAGTTTTAGCCCTGTCGAGGAGATGGCATGTTACACTTGTGACAATGGTACATTTGTCTGTCTTTCACTATCAGTGACTTTCTCGATGCTTCAGGTACATTAAGAAGTTATAACCGGAAAGAATCAATAGCCAGACTCCACACAATCTGCATGGAAGCTCCAATAACTAGGGTAAGTGTCTTCAATCTCTCAGCAGAACTGGACAAGTGAAGGAGTTACCTTCTTTATGTGACGCTTTTTTTAGTTGGTATTCTGTGTCGGAGATTATGTATTCACTGATTAGACATGGTTTACTCAGACTACTGTATTCTCAAGATGTTACCCCCGCTGAAGCAACTCTCAAATGTTGATACCAATTTCGGAATGAACTGTGTTCTATGGACTAATAACTACAGATGAGAGCCCAACATCAGCGGAGGTAACACTAGCAAAAGCTGCTGGTTTTGTAGAAGTGCTACCTGGCCTCTCAGTTTGGTAACAAAGTTCTGCCGCCTGGTAGCGGTAGCGCCTTTTTCACAGTCTTAAAAGGCCATTTCTGTTCCTTCTTGGTCTTTCCAAGGAGGCTGCTATTTTGACATCGCTCACATCCAGACATCCATTACAAATGTAATGTGTGTAATGTAGACTTATGAATATTCGTAACTAAAAAATGTGTAAGCCACAATTATCTAAACACTTATTCTCAAAATGAATTTTCTTAGTTACAAATATCTACAGCTAGTTTTTATAAATGTTTCCACAAGAATGTACAAAACTGTAGGTGTGTTTACAAATTTAATACAAAATCAAATTACGGAATTGTTGATGAGTCTATATCTTCCTTGTCTGCTCACCTTGTTTAGACAGTTTTGTGAACCATTGGTGTCCTGCCTTCCTTGTCTGCCCACCTTGTTTAGACAGTCTTGTTAACCATTGGTGTCCTGCCTTCCTTGTCTGCCTACCTTGTTTAGACAGTCCTGTTAACCATTGGTGTCCTGCTTTCCTTGTCTGCCCACGTTGTTTTGACAGCCCTGTTAACTGTTGGTGTCCTGCCTTCCTTGTCAGACCACCTTGTTTAGACAGTAAGTTAACCACTGGTGTCCTGCCTTCCTTGTCAGACCACCTTGTCTAGACAGTAAGTTAACCACTGGTGTCCTGCCTTCCTTGTGTGACCACCTTGTTTAGGGAGTAAGTTAACCACTGGTGTCCTACCTTCCTTGTCTGCCCACCTTGTTTAGACAGTAAGTTAACCACCGGTGCCCTGCCTTCCTTGTCTGACCACCTTGTTTAGACGGTAAGTTAACCACTGGTGTCCTACCTTCCTTGTATGACCACCTTGTTTAGGAAGTAAGTTAACCAATGGTGTCCTACCTTCCTTGTCTGACCACCTTGTTTAGACAGTAAGTTAACCACTGGTGTCCTGCCTTCCTTGTATGACCACCTTGTTTAGACAGTAAGTTAACCACCGGTGCCCTGCCTTCCTTGTCTGACCATCTTGTTTAGACAGTAAGTTAACCACTGGTGTCCTACCTTCCTTGTCTGACCATCTTGTTTAGACAGTAAGTTAACCACTGGTGTCCTGCCTTCCTTGTCGGACCACCTTGTTTAGACAGTAAGTTAACCACTGGTGTCCTGCCTTCCTTGTCTGACCACCTTGTTTAGACAGTAGGTTAACCAATGGTGTCCTGTCTTCCTTGTCTGACCACCTTGTTTAGACAGTAAGTTAACCACTGGTGTCCTGCCTTCCTTGTCTGACCACCTTGTTTAGACAGTAAGTTAACCACTGGTGTCCTGCCTTCCTTGTCTGACCACCTTGTTTAGACAGTAAGTTAACCACTGGTGTCCTGTCTTCCTTGTCTGACCACCTTGTTTAGACAGTAAGTTAACCACTGGTGTCCTGCCTTCCTTGTCTGACCACCTTGTTTAGACAGTAAGTTAACCACTGGTGTCCTGCCTTCCTTGTCTGACCGCCTTGTTCAGATAGTAAGTTAACCACCAGTGTCCTGCCTTCCTTGTCTGACCGTCTTGTTTAGACAGTAAGTTAACCACTGGTGTCCTGCCTTCCTTGTCTGACCACCTTGTTTAGACAGTAAGTTAACCACTGGTGTCCTGCCTTCCTTGTCTGACCGTCTTGTTTAGACAGTAAGTTAACCACTGGTGTCCTGCCTTCCTTGTCTGACCGCCTTGTTTAGACAGTAAGTTAACCACCAGTATCCTGCCTTCCTTGTCTGACCGCCTTGTTTAGACAGTAAGTTAACCCCTGGTGTCCTGCCTTCCTTGTCTGACCGCCTTGTTTAGACAGTAAGTTAACCACCAGTGTCTTGCCTTCCTTATCTGACCGCCTTGTTTAGACTGTAAGTTAACCACTGGTGTCCTGCCTTCAGGTGATCACACTCATCAACACATCGCTGGAAGACAGTCCTCCGGGCATCGCACAGAATCTTGAGAGGGTGCTAGAAATACTGCGTTCATCAGAACTTTACTCACCCTACTTCAACAACCCCATGATCAAGGGTGACCAGATGACCACAGACCTCGTGGGGGGGCTCATTACTATGGTGAGTGTCACCAAGTGTCACCAGTAGACTGCTGGGTCTGTGACCAATTGTTTCCTCTTGAAAAAGAGCTCCTTGTGTTGACTTCAACAAGTGAGGGTGTGCTCTGATGTTGTTTGAGAGCTCCTTATGTTGACTTCAACAAGTGAGGGTGTGCTCTGATGTTGTTTGAGAGCTCCTCATGTTGACTTCAACAAGTGAGGGTGTGCTTTGGTGTTGTCTTAGAGCTCCTTATGTTGACTTCAACAAGTGAGGGTGTGCTCTGGTGTTGTCTTAGAGCTCCTTATGTTGACTTCAACAAGTGAGGGTGTGCTCTGGTGTTGTCTTAGAGCTCCTTATGTTGACTTCAACAAGTGAGGGTGTGCTCTGGTGTTGTCTTAGAGCTCCTTATGTTGACTTCAACAAGTGAGGCTGTGCTCTGGTGTTGTTTGTTAAGGGCTTTCTTTCATTGTTTGGGTCATGCATGCCAGGGACAAATCCGCATTTTTACAATAAATTGTTGATTAAATCCATTGATAGTTTATGTTTCAAATAATTCATAATCCATATAAGTTTTGACCTATTAATGTTGTATTTGTCTGCCACATTATTAATGAAACTGACAACAGCAACGTAATTGTTCTAGAAACAACTACATATTTATTTTGCCTCGCCTTTATTTGTTTGACTGACAACAAAATCCAAAATAGGCGAACCAAACAATTAAAAAAGCCCTGATGGATATATTAGAATGTTTGAATTTCATGCCGAAGAAGAGAAAAAAAGATATTCTACATTCTCGCCTCTTCGTAATGTCTACATGTTGTAGGGTGGAAAGCCGCGAACTCATCGATTTTGCAAACGTTTAGGCCAGAGGGTGAGTGTAGTGGTGGCTAAGGCACAGTTCGGGTTGAAGCATTTAGTGGAGATGTTAAGGCATGGTTCTGGTTGAAGCATTTAGTGGAGATGTTAAGGCATGGTTCTGGTTGAAGCATTTAGTGGAGATGTTAAGGCACAGTTCGGGTTGAAGCATTTAGTGGAGATGTTAAGGCATGGTTTGGGTTGAAGCATTTAGTGGAGACAAATGCATGGTTTTGGTTCAAGCACACAAAACACAGTATTACTAGTTGATGCCTAACATGCTTGGTTCCATGGGCCAGGTGGCACTGTTCGATGCTTGGTTCTGTTAGTTACATTCTAGATGACATTTAATGCAGGTTGTGCTGGGCCTGTCACTTGGGGCTGTCACTCGGAAATGTCACTCAGGGCTGTCACTCGGGGATGTCACTTGGTGATGTCACTCGGTGATGTCACTTGGGGATGTCACTGGAGGCAGCCATGTCATGTTCCATGTGACAATCACCAGTAGTTCCTGTGACATCCTCACGGACCTGCGTGACTGTCAACTCTTTCAGTTGGGCATGTAGCATGTGCATGTGTCATAGCGCGTCTTTCTGTGGCGTCCTTAAAAAGAAACTGCTGTGCAACTATGTACTTACATGTCTTATTAGAAATACCCTGTAGACTTTGGTAATCCCATCAATGTGCGTCAGTTTGGAGGTTCGTCCATTCTGTTATTATCAATGCTTGCTTTGAACCATTGTTGATGGTGCATTTGGTAAGTTGCCAAGTATCTGCCAGGTTGATTTCATTGCACAGAAGACCAGCAGGAAGCTTCTTGTAGAAAAGATTCAAGTTGATGAAATAGGGTATTTGTTGATGTATCATCTGTTCTAGTACAAGGAAGGCTCTGCTAGCTATGTCTCTGACTGGGTTGACTAGTACTGTGTCATCTGTTCTAGTACAAGGAAGGCTCTGCTAGCTATGTCTCTGACTGGGTTGACTAGTACTGTGTCATCTGTTCTAGTACAAGGAAGGCTCTGCTAGCTATGTCTGTGACTGGGTTGACTAGTACTGTGTCATCTGTTCTAGTACAAGGAAGGCTCTGCTAGCTATGTCTGTGACTGGGTTGACTAGTACTGTGTCATCTGTTCTAGTACAAGGAAGGCTCTGCTAGCTATGTCTGTGACTGGGTTGACTAGTACTGTGTCATCTGTTCTAGTACAAGGAAGGCTCTGCTAGCTATGTCTGTGACTGGGTTGACTAGTACTGTGTCATCTGTTCTAGTACAAGGAAGGCTCTGCTAGCTATGTCTGTGACTGGGTTGACTAGTACTGTGTCATCTGTTCTAGTACAAGGAAGGCTCTGCTAGCTATGTCTCTGACTGGGTTGACTAGTACTGTGTCATCTGTTCTAGTACAAGGAAGTCTCTGCTAGCTATGTCTGTGACTGGGTTGACTAGTACTGTGTCATCTGTTCTAGTACAAGGAAGTCTCTGCTAGCTATGTCTCTGACTGGGTTGACTAGTACTGTGTCATCTGTTCTAGTACAAGGAAAGCTCTGCTAGCTATGTCTCTGACTGGGTTGACTAGTATTGTGTCATCAGCAGTCTACGTCATTGACTTGTGTCATATCAGTGTCCCTGTCTATACATCTGACTGTGTTGACAAATACTGTGTCATTAGCAGTCTATGTCATTGACTTGTGTCATATCGGTATCCCTATCTATACATCTGACTGGGTTGACATATACAGTGTTATCAGCAATCTACGTCATTGACTTGTGTCATGTTGGTGTCTCTGTCTATACATCTGACTGGGTTAACAAATACAGTGTCATCAGCAGTCTATGTCATTGACTTGTGTCATGTTGGTGTCTCTGTCTATACATCTGACTGGGTTGACAAAAACTGTGTCAGTAGTTATTTGTGTCATCTATTTTACTCATTTGAGCATCCCTGTCTACACAGTTGGCTAAGTTGACAATAAGTTTGTCAACATAAAGACAGCAGCTTATGAGTTGAGAAAACACTCTTGTCATTAGGGTTTCATGGCAACTGTTGCTGGCCTCTTTCAGCCGCCACGGGAGGAGTATGTGCAAAAGACAATTGGTGATGTGAGTACGTGTCCGTAGCAGATGTGTTGAAACAGCAAATGTGTCAACAGCACACCTTTTGAGTCCTGTCCTAACCTTCCTGTGTGTATTTTCTTTCTTTCAACCCTCAGATTGTCATAATAGAATAACACATACCATTTCAGCTCATCTTCTAGTGTGTGCGTGCATGCGTGCGTGCGTGCGTGCGTGCGTGCGTGCGTGCGTGCGTATAAGTCATGATGATTTCTCTGTTTGTTGGGTTCTGTGTGTTGTCATGAAAAGGACATTAAAGTGGCTGCACCTAAACTATGGAATTCCCTACTTGGAGACATGTGAAGTAGCAATGATGTCAGTGTTTTTAAGAGTAAATTTAAGTCTTATTTTAGCGTAGCATATAACTAAGTTATTAATTTTAGTCATTGAAATAGCTTTACTTTTTATAATCATTTGTATTGCATTTGTTTTTATTGTTTTGACATTTTTACTATAGTATTTCTTTTACTTACAGCACTACAGAATGCCATTGTATAGATATGATGCTATAGAAATTAATAACCATTTACATATTTTTGATGTAAAAGTCAATTTCAGATCAACCACAATGTGGTCTGTCTCCTTCCATGCACCATTTTGATTTATCGCCATTCACAACATGTCCCATATGTTATATTAGTTCATTTCCATTCACCAGGAGGCCCATTACATGATATTAGTTCATTGCTATTCACCAGGTGGTCCATATGTTATATTAGTTCATTGCCATTCACCAGGTGTCCGGTATTGCATGCAGAAGAAAAAATAAAATGGTGAGGAGGTGGTTGCTTTGGCTTCTATCATAGCAATAAGCCTTATGGGAAATTTTTGTTTTACAGAACTATATCTTATTAAATCAACAGACATTTAATGTTGCATGTTCACTGCTAATTTTTTATGCAATTAACATATTTCCAACTAATTATATAACCATTTATTTATAGTTTATGTGCACATTATACTAACATAGTATAGAGTGTTGTTTGAATACTAATACTTATCAAAACTTTTTTCTGAATTTGTTATCCTAATGTAAATAAATAAATAACAGTACTAATGATAACTAAATAATGCATTTTAAGAAAGGATATAGCTGATGTTTCAGTGTACAGATTTTTTTAGCTTATATAAATAAGTTCACACGGAGAGTAATCCCAATATTTGGAACATAATATACATTTGTTTAAATCACATTTATAATATGTTGTTATAACAGTACATTTAGACGTTGCCTCCACCAAACACTGCCATCTGTGATCCATAACAAAAACAACACTGCCATCTGGTGGTGTGATCCACAACAAACACAACACTGCCACCTGGGGGTGTGATCCACAACAAACACTGCCACCTGGTTGTGTGATCCACAATAAACACATCACTGCTACCTTGGGGTGTGATCCACAACAAACACAACACTGCTACCTGGGGGTGTGATCCACAGTAAACACAACACTGCCACCTGGGGGTGTGATCCACAACAAACACAACACTGCTACCTGGGGGTGTGATCCACAGTAAACACAACACTGCCACCTGGGGGTGTGATCCACAACAAACACAACACTGCTACCTGGGGGTGTGATCCACAATAAACACAACACTGCCACCTGGGGGAGTGATCCACAACAAACACAACACTGCCATCTGGTGGTGCGATCCACAGCAAATACTGCCACCTGGGGGTATGATCCACAATAAACACTGCCACCTGGTGGTGTGATCTACAACAGACACAACACTGCCACCTGGCGGTGTGATCCACAACAAACACAACACTGCCACCTGGCGGTGTGATCCACAACAAACACTGCCACAGAAGCAAGGTTAATTTTTTATCTGAATCATTAAAATAAAGTAATGAAATGTCTGCATTCTTTTTCAGCCCAAAGTGGTGAGACGGATATCAAATGATATTCATTATGTAAAGAGTAAGTAAAGTATTTCTTGCTTTTGACCAAGAAGATGTGTAAAAGAGCACAGTTTATCTAAATGAAAGAAATTGCTATGTAATAAGAAGCTTATAAGTAAAGCCACATCATATAATTGTGTAGTTACTTTTGGCATGTGATACTATTATATACTAATTTATGGTAAAAACTGTCTTAGAAGGAATCTGACACGAATACCTGATTAACCTATGTGTAGAGACGGCGCCTGCCAATTTCAACATGGTGACAGCTGAGTGTAGCTTTGAGGCATGATGCTTTGTTTGGTCACTAGGTGGCAGCATTCACAACTCGACCTTGCCTGCGGGCAGCGCCCTGGCCCAGACCAACCCAGAGATCATGAAGCTCCTCGAGGCTGCGCTTACCTGGGATTTTGATGTCATCAGATTGGAGCACGTCACAAATAAAAGGTCAGTAGTCAAAGCAGAACTCACTCTCTTCGATATTCTTAATCGATGTGGTAAATTGCCACGTTTAAAACTAGCTTGATGATTATGAGAACTTTCACAGTACACAGCTTATATAAACATCAGTTCACATTTACTAAATCATTACTTCCCAGCATCCAGGGATTGAGAACAACAATTGCTTGAAAAAATATTATATTATAAATACTTGCATTTCCACAAAGCTGGAAAAAAATTCAATCAAGTAATAATTCCACATTACACTTCATCCGATTTGTCTTGTCTCGATTATGCATATTTTTCCTGAGGTTATCAGAAAAATTTGATGTGCAGAAGCGCAATGCGTCAGCCAGTTTCCATTCATTCACTATGTATGGTGTTGTTGTGCGACATTCGGTTGTAATACAAACAGTAGTTATAATAGACCAACATGCAACTTTTTTTCGGTTCTCTTTGGAGACAACTTTGCTGAAGAAATGGCTTCTTGATTCAAAGCCCTGCCCTGCAGTCAGTGTCTACAGATGCAGGACTTGAGGCTGCATGGCCATGTCTCAAATCTCATGTACCTAATTATTTAATTTGTTCATCTTGAAAGAATTTTATTAGAACAATTTATTATTACTACTACCATTGATGAACGAAAACTGTTGTCAACTAAAAGTGTATCAAATTGACAACGAGGTACATTGCATGACAGTGAGGTACATTGCATGACAACAAGGTACATTGCATGACAACAAGGTACATTGCATGACAACAAGGTACACTGCATGACAACAAGGTACACTGCATGACAACAAGGTACACTGCATGACAACAAGGTACATTGCATGACAACAAGGTACATTGCATGACAACAAGGTACATTGCATGACAACAAGGTACATTGCATGACAACACGGTAAATTGCAGGCCCCTGGTCTACCTTGGTCTACGAGTGATGCAGAGCTTTGGTGCACTTGAGTTTCTTGACATCAGTGAGTCAACGATGGTGAACTGGCTGACGACAATAGAGGCAAACTACCATGCAGACAACCCCTACCACAACTCCACACACGCAGCTGATGTTATGCATGCCACCGCCTACTTCCTCAACTGTGAACCCTGCAAGGTAACCATGGCAACGGACATGATTGGATCATAGTGTTCGCCAGATTGACCTAGTCCATATCGTCCTAGTCCAGAGTGTCCCCGTCCATATAGACTCTGTGCATATGGACCCACTCCATATGGACCTGGTCTGTGTGGCCCCAGTCCAGATGGACCGGTTTGAGTTTTTCACTTTCAAACTTGAATAACCACAAACAATTGTTGTGCTCTTCACTTTTATAATTTAAATAAAAAATTCCCCCCGGGGTTGAGATAGTAAATGTGTGGACATTTATGTAGATTATGTAACTCAGAATAATGGTACGCACCATTGTTAGCAACACTGCGTGTTTCCTACAATTGTTGCCAGTTACGTGATCAACGTCAAATGTCCACATACGAATGCTTCATGAAACCAGCAGTTGTACATGATTTCTGGGGGCGTGAAGTTGTCGTTGCCATGGCATTGGCCTACAGAAATATGACTGGGCAGTGTTGTATATTAAAGTTAACAGGTTTTTCTTAGATGAGTTGGAAGTAAAAATCCTCAACAGTTTCCTTTATTAAGTCTATAGGAACAGTTGGGGTAGTTTTACTCCCAAAATAGAATTAAGAAAAACATCTGTGTTAATCTTTCATGAATGTTGTGTTTATATTTCAGAGTATATTTGATGACCTGGAGTCGATTGCAGCCATCCTTGCTGCCATAGTTCACGACCTCGACCACCCGGGCAAGACAAACTCCTTCCTTGTCAATGCTGGCTTTCCACTTGCAGTCCTCTACAATGACCTGTAAGTGTAATCTACACACACCCAACATGCGATCTGAGTTCCATATGTTATTGCAAATAATAAAAGCAGACATTAACATAATATATAGCTGCAGTAAACAATTACATACTAGTGTTTCTATCACATATACGATACCTTGAAAAGTGCAAACTTGTGACTAGTGTATCCCTATATGATATAATTAGATGATCTATCTAATCTACACATAAATCTGTATATATATATACTTTTTGTAGTTCCACCATAATTGTACAGAACACATTGGTCAACAATAGGTAGGTTAGACATGAGAAAGTACTCTTTCTCACAGAGGGTGATAAATGAATGGAACAAACTGCCAAATGATTGTGTTAATGCTAGTAGTGTGAATATGTTTAAAAATAGAATTGACAGATATTTGATAATAGATGAGAAAATTGTTGGACTCTCGATAAGCCAATGGCTTTCTTGTCCACTTTGCCATCTGGAACTTGTTGTTTGGGATGACAATCTTGTTAAATCTTGTTAAATAAGTACGTTGTGACCTTCACAACACGTATTAAATTTACGCTAAGATAATATTACCTTGCACAAATAACGTTCTGTGTTGTCTATTAATATCTGCGTACTGTATATATATCTTTGTCTTGTTTTAACTATAATCTCAGAAATATAACCTTAAAGCGAGTACTTTAACAAAATTAACCCTTTGTCAGTAGAGCTCTACTACTCTACAGCTCAATGCATATAAGGGGTCATATAAGGGGTCATATAAGGGGTCATATAAGGGGTCATCTGCTTGTAAATGGGTTATGTAAACTCGTCATATCTTAAAAAACTATTCGTCTTATCCTGACCAAGTTGACCGTGTATTACATTTATGAAAAGGTCATGCAGGACATAATATGCAATTTGCATGACCATAACCATGGTAACAAAATAATCTTCAAAATGCTGATAGGTGGTTTTGCGGCAAGTTCCATGGAAAATTCAGTTCGTCAATTTTTTATTTATTTTGATAAAGAGTATATCAAATTGTGCAGTGAAGTTTGGCTAAATAAATAGTTATTTTTAACATCTTTATTCAGACTCAAGATCCACAAACATTATTATATAAATGTGAATTTTGCAATTACAAAATAAATAAATTGTTTAAACGTACACAAATAAAACAAATAAATTACTATATGTTCAGCTAAATTGCTTCATTTTACAATTTTATGTATTGTTTCTTGGAATAAATAAAAAATACACATACACGTGTATATGAATTCAATTTGCAATGGGACTTCCCGCAAAACCTCACCATCAGTTTTTCTAAGATTATCTGGTTAAGATCGTTATGGTCATGCACACTGCTAATATTATGCCACAAGTGATATTTTCACATAAACTTAATACACTGTAAATTTGGTGTGACGTAAAGTTTACATAACCCATTTGCAGACCAGTGTGACCTCTTAACATGCAGACCAGTGTGGCCTCATAACATACAGACCAGTGTGGCCTCATAACATACAGACCAGTGTGGCCTCATAACATACATACCAATGTGGCCTCTTAATGTACAGACCAGTGTGGCTTCATAACATACAGACCAATGTGGCCTCATAACATACAGACCAGTGTGGCCTCATAACATACAGACCAGTGTGGCTTCATAACATACAGACCAGTGTGGTTTCATAACATACAGACCAGTGTGGCCTCATAACATACATACCAATGTGGCCTCTTAATGTACAGACCAGTGTGGCTTCATAACATACAGACCAATGTGGCCTCATAACATACAGACCAGTGTGGCCTCATAACATACAGACCAGTGTGGCTTCATAACATACAGACCAGTGTGGTTTCATAACATACAGACCAGTGTGGCCTCATAACATACAGACCATTGTGGCATGAAACACAGCCTTTGCTGGAGCACTCCACACAGAGAGGAATACAGTTTTAGAATGTTGTTTCAACTTGAAATCAGTTTCCGCCCCATCTCCACCACAACCTCCTGGTCCTGGACGTTTTGACAGATGGTAGCGACTTCTGTGGCTTGCTGCTACTGCCAGCCACGAGTACGTCAAATGCATTTCTTTGACTTGATTCAGCTTCAGGTGGTCCGGTAGTAACAGGCTGAGGCATACAAGAAATTTTCAGAAACTTGCATTTGAATGTCGCAGCCACATTCATGATCAGTGATTTGTACACTGTGGCACCAGTATTGGTACCGTCGTCCATGGTCCTTGTCCATGCTCTGCTAGGGCTATGGTACAGTTACACAATCCATTACCATAGGCATACTTTCCTATCATCAAGTTTCATTTGACAGCATGGTAAATGTTCTGGATGTCTTTTTGCTGTGTACAGCACACTGGCATTATATAACGCAAATTAATACAGATGCAGCGTCTGCTATCTTGGCACTTGACATGCCTGTCAAAACAACAGCTAACATATAACAAGACCACTGATTGGGTTAAATTCTAGAAAGTCTGCCAGTTATTATGTGGACCAATTCTGTCATCATGTACGCACTAAGGTATTACTCCCAGGATATATAAATACTTACTACTAAATGTAAAAATAGAACATTGATTAAAATATTATAAGAAGTAGGGCCGACCCTAATCGTTTTATCTACTATTCCAATTTAAATAGGGTTGGGTTAACAGAAACACACATTTTTTTCTAGGCCTTATAAAATAAGAAAATTATACAACGTTTAATTAGTATACAGTTTGTTTACATATAGTAAATGTAAGTCTTTCCCCATTATGATGTAGTGAAGTGTCAGGCTTGAGATGATGCAATATTTGCTTTCAGAGCGGTGTTGGAGAGTCACCATGTGTCACTGACCTTCCAGATAATGAAGAACCACCCGGAACTAAACATATTCAAGAACCTTGAACGGTTGGTACACTCCTACATCAGTCTGTGTGTGTCTCTATCTAGAACTCCTACAACCATCTGTGTGTGTCTCTATCTAGAACTCCAACAACCATCTGTGTGTGTCTCTATGTAGAACTCCTACAACAGTCTGTGTGTGTCTCTATGTAGAACTCCTACATCAGTCTGTGTGTGTCTCTATCTAGAACTCCTAAAATCATCTGTGCGTGTCTCTGTCTAGAACTCCTACAATCATCTGTGTGTGTCTCTATCTAGAACTCCTACAATCATCTGTGTGTGTCTCTATCTAGAACTCCTACAACCATCTGTGTGTGTCTCTACCTAGAACTCCTACAACCGTCTGTGTGTGTCTCTATGTAGAACTCCTACAACCAGCTGTGTGTGTCTCTATGTAGAACTCCTAAAACAGTCTTCGTGTGTCTCTATCTAGAACTCCTACAACAGTCTGTGTGTGTCTCTGTCTAGAACTCCTACAACCATCTGTGTGTGTTTCTATCTAGAACTCCTACAACCATCTATGTGTGTCTCTATCTAGAACTCCTACAACCATCTGTGTGTGTCTCTATGTAGAACTCCTACAACCATCTGTGTGTGTCTCTATGTAGAACCCCTACAACCATCTGTGTGTGTCTCTGTCTAGAACTCCTACAACCATCTGTGTGTGTCTCTATCTAGAACTCCTACAACCATCTGTGTGGGTCTCTATCTAAAACTCCTACAACCATCTGTGTGTGTCTCTATCTAGAACTCCTACAACAGCATGTGTGTGTCTCTATCTAGAACTCCTACAACCATCTGTGTGTGTCTCTATGTAGAACTCCTACAACAGTCTGTGTGTGTCTCTATGTAGAACTCCTACAACAGTCTGTGTGTGTCTCTATCTAGAACTCCTACAACCATTTGTGTGTGTCTCTATGTAGAACTCCTACAACAGTCTGTGTGTGTCTCTATCTAGAACTCCTAAAACCATCTGTGTGTGTCTCTATCTAGAACTCCTACAACAGTCTGTGTGTGTCTCTATCTAGAACTCCTACAATCATCTGTGTGTGTCTCTATCTAGAACTCCTACAGCCATCTGTGTGTGTGTCTCTATGTAGAACTCCTACAACAGTCTGTGTGTGTCTCTATCTAGAATTCCTACAATGTGTGTCTCCCTCTCAATCAATTTATTTTATATTCTCCACAAGCAGGGAACATAGTTTTGTGTAAGATTGACAATTAAGGGTTTAAAGTTGAACTAGCTAGCAACAGTGTTGACATCCCCAAATATGACATGCTAACATTTTTATGCTTTGCTTAAAGTTGCATATATAAATGTTTAATAATATATACCAATGTCATTATTATGAAATAATTTCAGGGATGTAAACACCATGATATGTGGTTAGATATGGTAGATGTGACAGGTGTACAATACATAATTATCATATTTTATTGCTTTTGTGTATGTCTCTATCTGGAACTCATACAATCATCTGTGTATCTCTATTTGGAACTCATACAATAATCTGTGTGTGTCTCTGTCTAAAAACTCCTACAATAATCTGTGTGCATCTCTGTCTAAAAACTCCTACAATAATCTGTGTGCGTCTCTGTCTAAAACTCGTACAATCATCTGTGTGTGTCTCTGTCTGGAACTCCTACAACCATCTGTGTGTGTCTCTGTCTAAAACTCCTACAACCATCTGTGTGTGTCTCTATGTAGAACTCCTACAACCATCTGTGTGTGTCTATGTCTAGAACTCCTACAACCATCTGTGTGTGTCTCTATGTAGAACTCCTACAACCATCTGTGTGTGTCTCTATGTAGAACTCCTACAACCATCTGTGTGTGTCTCCGTCTAGAACTCTTACAACCATCTGTGTGTGTCTCTGTCTAGAACTCCTACAACGATCTGTGTGTGTCTCTATGTAGAACTCCTACAACCATCTGTGTGTGTCTCTATGTAGAACTCCTACAACCATCTGTGTGTGTCTCTGTCTAAAACTCCTACAACCATCTGTGTGTGTCTCTGTCTAAAACTCCTACAACCATCTGTGTGTGTCTCTATGTAGAACTCCTACAACCATCTGTGTGTGTCTCTGTCTAGAACTAGAATGAAGACATTGCTTGCAGGGAGGACTACATGAGGGTGCTTAATGAATGAATACATTGCTTGCAGGGAGGACTACATGAGGGTGCTTAATGAATGAATACATTGCTTGCAGGGAGGACTACATGAGGGTGCTTAATGAATGAATACATTGCTTGCAGGGAGGACTACATGAGGGTGCTTAATGAATGAATACATTGCTTGCAGGGAGGACTACATGAGGGTGCTTAATGAATGAATACATTGCTTGCAGGGAGGACTACATGAGGGTGCTTAATGAATGAATACATTGCTTGCAGGGAAGATTACATGAGGGTGCTTAATGAATGAATACATTGCTTGCAGGGAAGATTACATGGCGATGCGTCAGACTATGGTGGACATGGTCCTTGCGACGGAGATGACGAAACACTTCGAACATCTCAACAAGTTTGTTGGAGTCATCGTGAACCACAAGGAAGAGCAGCCACCCAGTCCCATAGATGTAAGACTGTACAACTCTTGCTTTCTCAGTCAATTTATTTTATATTCTCCACAAGCAGGAACATAGTTGTGTGTAAGATTGACAATTAATGGCTAACAACAGTGTTGACATCCCCAATTATTTACATGCTATCATTTTTATGTTATGCTTAAAGTTGCAAGTCTAAATGTTTAATAATATATACCAATGTCATTATTATGAAATAAATTTCAGATATGTAAACACCTTGATATGTGTTTAGATATGTTAGATGTGACAGGTGTACAATATATAATTTTAATATTTTATTGCTATTGGACATTGTCTTTCGACACACATCTTGTCAATGTTACAATTAGGGAATAATACATTGTTTGTTGATGTCATGAGAGTGTTACCAGTCAGATAACTTCATGAATGCCGCAAGCACGAGTGGTGTTATATGGCTGGTGACACTCTCAGTTCTGGAATCGTTTTAGTTGCTCTCTGTATTCATTCAAGTGTGCCTATAACTGTATCCACCATTTCGTAAGAAGGATATTGAGACATTTATGAAGAACGCCTAAAACAATGTGGTTTAACAATCCTAGAGACAAAGAGGTTAAGAGGAGATAGAAGTTTTGTTTTTAAGATATTGAATGGGTATGAAAATATTTCTATAAATATTTTTTACTAACTCAAGAAAGATAGAAGAACTAGAGGACATGAGGTAACATTAGTAAAGGATCAGTGTAGATTGGATATCAGGAAGTACTCACACACAGAGGACCATAAATAAATGGAAAAATTATCTACAGATTGTGTAACTGCTAGCAGCGTGAAACATATCTTATCTCAGGACGACGAGTTACAAATAGATGAAAAATTGTTGGACTCTCGATAGGCCAATGCCTTCCTTGTCCACTTGCCATGTGGGCCTTTGCCTTGAATGGCAAACATGTTAAATCTTGTAGTCCCGTTATATAATGGCAAATTAACACTTAAGCATACTTTTTTTCACTTCCTACATTTGTAAATATGCTGTTGTAAATATGCTGTTGAGCCGGTTTCACAAAGCAAAGGAACTGATGCAGACGTTTGATGCAGATTATGTAAATCAGAACAATCACAGAAAACACCCAAAGTGTTCAAACAATGCTAATGCGTGTACTCGGTCATGTTCGAAATGATTCATACATCAGATGGACTCTCAGAACGAGGTAGTCGTGTTATCTGGATGTATATATCATGGTAAAATGATCAAGACCAATCAGGTAGTCCTATTACCATGATATATCCAAACAGATAACACACAGCTGTCTCATTCTGTGAATCCTGTGTGAAGCATACATTTGTGAACATCGAGTGGATATCAGCCCAGCTAGCTGTTGTATAATGTTCAATTGTGCATGCATCATTCACACATCAAGTACAGTTTCACTGAAATTCTGCCATTTTGATTATTCCAATGTGATGATAGATGTGCTAATCATTGTTGATCCCTAAAGCGAAACACAAGTCATGGCTTTTGGGCTACACACCTAAGAGATAATAAAAACTAACCATGTGCAACTAAAATCAAGAATATCATGCCATGGATTTACTCAGAATGTGTTCTAAAGGTGGGATATTCCAGTCATTTCTCCAGTTGACTGAGCACTGACATGTTAACCAGCGAGACCGATAAGCACACATGTAGCTCTATGAAAATCGGGTAACCTAGACTATTGTGACGTATTAAAGGAGGCCGATATGCATAGAACCAACGCAAAGTCCCAAACAAACATGCTGTTTTAAGTTTTTATGCAAACAGCATAGCCATATCGCATTGACAGATATAAGAATAGTTGTATACAAATATATTTTCATTGGCAAGCGAATTTTGCTAAACTTTGGCACTCGTAATGGTTATCTAACAGTATGGCTCAACCAATGAAATTTGTGTGTTCAACAATGTTTTTCTATAGTAAACACTGGCGTGATATTTTTATTTGTAGTTGCAAATGGTTATATTTCTGAAACTATTATAGGTGCATATGCCCGAAACCATGAGTTTTGTTCCCCTTTAAATTTTCATTAAATCAGTGTTTATTCAGAGAGTATGAGCAATTTCCATAAGAAACACCATAAATCTACATACCTCACAGAATACATAACTTTACACTGCAATAATGTGTTAAATTATAAGATGATGAGAACAGGAAAACACATACACAGTCAAGTCATGTGAAGACTATAGAACTCAGAGTCAGTTTTTTTCTAAGTAATACACATAATGCATTCAACATTATAAATAAGAGAAATAAATGGTAAAGAAGACTCCCAGTAAGACTTGTCACTAGCATGGCAGCTATTGTAAGTATACATAACCATAAAATATAATATATTTAAAAAAGTCAATAATAAATTATGTGCACGCACGCACACACTTCACAAGATATGTGTGTACGCCAGTTTAACGTGCATCAACACATTGATGTCTCTGTCTCCAGGGCAGCTGTAGTCCAGGCAGTCTGTCATTGATCTCTCTCACTCACTACCGTGTTCCTGAGAACCGCATGCTCATCAAACGTATGATGATCAAGTGTGCTGATGTGTCTAACCCAGTGCGACCTCTCGATGTGTGCAAGGAGTGGGCCAAGAGAATTGCTGAGGAATACTGCGCTCAGGTGCAGTACTTGATAGAGTAGCTGTGTGTTCGCTGTATTTCAGTTGTTCCAAGGCGGTCTGTGTAGTTGGGTGCATGTGCTCTTGTTAGTGTGAAGTAAATGGCAGGTAGTAAGGTTTTCTGTAGTTTCAAGAAGTGGAGTTATCACTGAGAGAGAGAAGTGTAATTAACCATTTTGTGTGGAAGAAATTTATCTTTGGTTTCTGAAAGTAACTAATGCAGTACCGCTGTACAAAACATGATATTAGAACACAAAAATATGCTAATAAAGGTTTGTGTCTGGCCAGGATGGTGTGTGGTAATAACCTCAATGTTTTGTGTCTGGATGGTGTAGAGTAATAACCCCAATGTTTGTGTCTAGCTGGTGTGGGGCTATAATCCCAATGTTTGTGTGTGGCTGGTTTGGGGTAATAACCCCAAAGTTTGTGTCTGGGTGGTGTGGGGTAATAACCCCAATGTGATGTTGCGACAGACGGAGGCGGAGAAGGAGCAGGGGCTGCCTGTCGTCATGCCTGTCTTCGACCGGCAGACCTGTAATGTGCCCAAATCACAGACTAGTTTCATTGACTTCTTCATCAATAGCATGTACGACTCCTGGAACAGTAAGTCATGTTTCGTACCTTTGGTTCATGAACAACAACTGGAACAGTCACATATATCATTGGTTCATATTATGCATTGATCTTGCCAGTTGACTGTCTTTATGTTGCTCAGATTTGGACATGATAGTGCGGTACATATCACACTTGTTTGGTTGGAACACTACAGCAGTTTGATCTTTTGTTTCAAATTAAGAAGTAGCATTTCTTTTCAACTTTGACCCATTTGTTTAGATTACCCTGTTTGTAATCTATGATGCTGTGATCTGGGTCCAAAACACTGCTTTTTGTCGACAGTGTAGTGCCTTGTTTTGGTGCTTTCAATCTACAGTGCACTGTCTTGTTTTTGTGCTTTCTGTTTATAATGCACTGTCTTGTTTTAGTGCTTTTTGTTGATAATGCACTGCCTTGTTTTTGGTGCTTTCCATTGACAATGTACTGCCTTGTTCTGGTGATTTCTATTGACAATGCACTACCTTGTTTTGGTGCTTTCTGTTACAATGCACTGCCTTGTTTCAGTGCTTTCTGTTGGCAATGCACTGCCTAGTTTTGGTGTTTTTGTTGGCAATGCACTGCCTAGTTTTGGTGCTTTATGTTGGCAATGTACTTCCTTGTTTTTGTGCTTTCTTTTGGCAATGCACTGCTATGTTCTGATGCATTCTGTTGTCAATGCACTGCATGTTTTGGTGCTTTTTTGTTGGTAATGCACTGCCAGTTTTGGTGCTTTTTATTGGTAATGCACTGCTTTGTTTTGGTGCTTTTTGTTAGCAATGCACTGCCTTGTTTTGGTGCTTTTTGCTGGCAATGCGCCACCAAGTTTTTGTGCTTTTTGTTAGCAATGCACTGCCATGTTCTGGTGCTTTTTGTTGACAATGCATGGCTACATTCTCCTGCTTAGTGTTGGCAATGCATTGCCTTGTTTTGGTGTTTTCAATCAACAGTGCACTCGTGTTTTCGTTTGAGCTTTCTGTTGACAATGCACTGTCTTGTTTTAGTCCTTTCTGTTGATAATGCACTGCCTTGTTTTGATGCTTTCTATTGAAAATGTACTGCCTTGTTCTGGTGATTTCTTTTGGCAATGCATTGCTATGTTCTGATGCTTTTTGTTGGCAATGCACTGCTGGTTTTGGTACTTTGTATTGGTAATGCACTGCTGTGTTATGGTGCTTTTTGTTGGCAATGCACTGCCTTGTTTTGGTGCTTTTTGTCAGCAATGCACTGCCTTGTTTTAGCGCTTTTTGCTGACAGTGCACTAACAAGTTTTTGTTCTTTATGTTAGCACTGCACTGCCATGTTCTGGTGCATTTTGTTGACAATGCATGGCCATGTTCTCCTGGTTGTTGTTGGTAATGCACTGCCTTGTTTTTGTGCTTTTTGTTGGCAATGCACTGCCTTGTTTTTGTGTTTTTTGTTGGCAATGCACTCCCTTGTTTTAGTGCTTCATGTTAGCAATGCACTGTCATGTTTTGGTGCTTTCTGTTCATACTGTCTTGTTGCAGTGTTCTGCGGCGTGCCAGATCTGATGTCTCATCTACAGACCAACTATAACTATTGGAAGAGCCGAGAAGAGGACGAGGCTGTAGTGATTGCTGAACAACAGAAGATAGAAGCCAACAACAGTAGTTCGGCAAAGTAGTGATGGTGAATGCAAACAGAACAGATGTGTAGATCCTTTGCTTACAAAACTTACAATAACGTATGGTAAGAACTATGTTAACTACAATGGTGAAGTATTATGTGATGTATATGTATAGTATGGCTATGATGTTTATACTGTGTATGAAAACTGTGTCAAGCCGTACTGCCTCATATTGATTGGTACATCACTGTAATGTGATCGATATTTACTATGTACTATGCTTATTGGAAATAAGTGTTATTGATTATGTAATTTAAGGTGCATACATTGGGCCTGATTACACAAGCTGTTATTCTGTCATATCAAAACATACAGGTGTATGAAGACTTACCATGCGACATAACAGTATTTATACTTCTATGTATACCTCTTATTTAACACATGCTGGTGTGCATACTGTAGTGTATATACTTATTACCAAACAAATATACTTAATATATATATATATATACATATAGATATGCAGTATTATTGTACAGATTCAAGACAGTGTGGTCATCTTTGTATTGTTATGGCCATTGTCTGGCCATGTGGAACCATTGACTGGCTGTGTGGAATAATTATTGGCCATGTAGAAACATTGTCTGGCCGTGTGGAACCATTATCCAGCCACTATCATCCGGCCATGTAGAACCATTGTCCGGCCATTTGGAACCATTGTTGGCCATGATCTCCCCCGTTGTACAAATATTTCTTGTTGTGATGGTCTCAAAAGGGCACAAATTAATGTTATTTAATTCCAGAGAATTAGTGAGTAGGTGTGTGTGCAGGTGTGCACGTTTGTGGTGGTGATGGTATGTGTTCATTGTGTAAATGAGTTGGTAATGTTTTGTAATGATTGCTATGTGGAGAAAAATAGTCTGCTTACTGTGACATCATCTTACTGAAATGATACTGTTCTATTTATGGCATGCCTCTCTGCTTGTCAGTAGTGGGAGGCCAGTATCATTTCAGATCTGGTCACTCCACCTCTTCAGTGGTCTTCCTGTCTTCTGCTGTCCTTTTGAAGTCGTGGTCATTTATGGCACACAGCTGCAGTAATTGTTTGTCTGTGTCATTGGCACGGCCCAGTCCAAACTTTCCAACACCTTATAGACAGGAAGTATGTTGGTTGTCACCCAGTTTTGCGGTGAAATCTCCCTGAACCCTTTTGGAGGGTACTGGTTTTTAACTGCAGCAGATCCAGGAAGTATTGGTATTGTTCATCACGGCAAGATGAGTCTGGTGCATATACCTAGACGACATTTCGCACACCAGTTCTGGTTTTGAGTCAGGGAGGATCAGTGCCACATCTTGTCTATCCAAACACGATCGTTTACACCATTTACAAAGTTGATAAACCCGGATGTACCACCTGAAACCTAGCATAACCCGTTCGATCGCCAGGTGTCATCACTTAGCCCGGCTTTACGTTTCATCAATATCTATCAGTTATTTTTAGTAAGCGTTTTTCAGTTTATCTAAAATGAGGGAGTTTTATTTGGATGCGTCATGCAATAACACAATATTATTTTTAAACCGTAAGTGTAGATAGCACGCAACCATCGAGATAATACCAGTATTCATTGCACGTGGCGTCAGGTGCACCATCTACCTATTGGGAATGCCAACTAAGCGCAGTTCTACTACCGGCAAAGAACATTCGCTGTACAATCGGCAAATATTAGTAACAACGTTTGATGTATCACTAAAGTAACGTGTTTCTATTAGTAAATACAGTTTCTGATCTTTTACATATAGTAACTTCTCACCAGTGAGGTTACAAAGTCCAGATAATACCAGGGCGTGCATACATATACGGACAACGTGTCTGTGAATTATGTTTTGGTACCATATGTTTTTGGACAGCTGATCATTTAATTGTTTCAAGTGTCCGAATATATATGGCCAATACGGTAGTGGTTATTGAGAAAGGAGCATCTGACGAACTCAAGTTGAACCCTGGGTTCATATACAGAACCTTGTTTTTTTTCACATGCTGAACTAGTTGTTCATTTGTTGCTTTTGTTTGTTCTGACGACATTTGTTGTTTTGGAATTCTGGATTGAAAGCCCATAAATATTAATTCTGAGTTGGAAGTGCGTGCGTGCGTGCGTGCGTGCGTGCGTGCGTGCGTGCATAGGCCAAAATCAGTTGAGCATCTAAGTTTCGCCCCAGTAAGTCCTGCGAGGATCGTTTGTTTATGGCTCGCAGCGCTAACAAAGTGTCTGTTGGTAATACTTTAATAAAAAAAAGAAATACTTTATGGAAAATATGTTCGTTTAATGCTACATAATGTTAATGCTGTGCATTAACGTCAGCTCTGTGCACTAACGTCAACTCTGTGTGTTAACATCAACTCTGTGTGTTAACGTCAGCTCTGTGCACTAACGTCAACTCTGTGTGTTAACGTCAACTCTGTGTGTTAACGTCAGCTCTGTGCGTTAACGTCAACTCTGTGTGTTAACGTTAACTCAAACTACAACTAATAGTGAGCTGTGTTGTGCGACCTCAGCCAGTTGTGTTCAGCGATCTCGGCCTGCTGTGTTTTGCGACCTCAGCCTGCTGCAGGGCCGTGTTTTGTGATTATCTCTGCTACATTCTATAAAGTAAATTCACAGTTGTCTGGCAGCACAGCTGTTGACAATTTTATAGATTCCATGCCAATTAAATAGTAAGTATATTTGTTGTGGCCAAGCTTTTATCATCATTGCTAGATGTATGTTGTTTGTTATGACTAAGGAATGACATTGTTAAGACTCAGGAGTTACATTGTTATGACTAAGAACTTACATTGGTATTCCTTCATCAGTTATGTGCCACATGAACTGGGTAATGATTACTGCTTCAGTGTTTTAGAATCAAATTTCACTTCTGGTGCTTAATAATGTAGAATTTGCTGACCATCTGAAGTCCAGAATGAGCAGTGGGTATAACTGAATCGTGGAGGTCACTGTTGTTTTACAAAAGGAACAAGAATGGCACTAATATTTCATGACAAGTATTCATTTATGCTTGCATTAGCTGTTTTAATATGAAAATTCACTACAATATCATGTCTAAGAAAATGCCGTTTGCTTGTACAAAGTTACCTCAAGTAGACAATGGTGTAGCGCTAGTGTCACTGATAGCCATGTTACCTCAATAACATCCTGGTGCTTGTACTGATCTCCAGGGTCTCCGTCTGTTATAGCTTCGCCTGTAGTAACTAGTCGTAATGGAGCAATAATTCCATGTTACAGAATAAGGAACAAATGTGTCCCATACAAACCACTCCTACCTGGAGCCTGATATGAGGCCATAGTCTGCTTGTGTAGTGTTGTCGAGTTATTGACCAAGTATTTGTTTTGTTACTTATATCAGCAAAACTACCTCGTTATATTAATAATTGTATGAATTGTACAACTAATCATACTATTTGTATGGGCCAGGATTATAACTGGGCTGTGGAAGCACAAACAGCTTCGTCCCTTTTGTACATAGTCATTATTTCTTGTTACGTACTGAGTTTATATATACATCACATAAGTGTAGAAATAAAATACTAAAACAGTGTTCTCTTGGGAGATACACCATCAGTTGTCACAGAAACATGCCACACCCGTTTACACATAGAACCTGCAATTTTTAACACATTGCCTATGTTTTCAACTATCTTGTTTTACTTTGTCTGTGCCCACCGTGGAATGGTTGTGGGAAGGTCAGAAAAAACTTGTGTTTTCTCAAGGTCTGGGAATGTTGTCAACGTTCAGGGAATTATAAAATGTTAGCTAACGAATAGTCAGGGATTTTTGAGTACATTATGAGTTTACGACATTGGTGAAAATTAACGTTTTACACCTGTTGTGTTTTTAAGAAGCATATATCAAAAGTAGGATTGCATACATGTAATGCGTTCTATCAAATGGTTTTCAGGCACAATCTGGACATTGCAATTTATTGCATCGTTTCATTTAATAATCACTACAAATGTTCCCCTCACAATTTATTTGAATCTAAATTTGTCTATGTAACTGAGCATTATGGGCACATATTGACTACATATGTGTTAAGAACTGTGTTAGTTTTGTTTTGTCTTGTTTTGTACTTCCACAGAACGCCATGTCATGTTCTATGGGGTTTTGCACAACACCAGTGCTATGTTTTGTGGAGTTTCACAAGAAAAAGATCATATGTTGTGCAGTTTTATGGGACTTCTGTATACATTTTTGCAACATTTTGCAGAATGTGTTTGTATTAAATTCTGCAGAGTTTAACAAGGATTTTCATGTTCTACATAAATTGTGAACAGTTTTGTAGAACAGCATTTGTTATGTAGCACATACTGCAGTAATTCCAGTGGACTACAGTTTCTAGTGTATTGTACTCGTGCTGTAGCAAGTGTGCAATTATTCCAGTTAAGTTCTAGTTCACTGTTCACAGCTAGCTGAGATGTTCACGGCTGGCAACAACCAACGGGAACTAGAACATAACCTTGTAGTTTGTTTTAGACATTGTGTTGTTGTTGCTGTTGTTGCTGCTTTTGTCATTTAAATGGTCCTATTTATATTTATTTTTTTGGCTTTTGGTTATCTCGCACTCCTCACGAGATGACCAAATGATGACCGATTGTGATGTTTTTGTTCCCGCGTTATCCTTGCTCTTGTTAATTTTCAAAATTGCCCAGTTTACATATTTTCTGCATTGCATAATTTGTTCTTGTTGGTTTACTGATGCTAAACTGAAAACAACAAGCGTCATTCTTTCCGGAACCGTGGTATTTGGAGGTTTAGTGACTATGCCAAAAACTTGGAAACAACAACTTATGACATTGAAATATGTTTCGTTTTTTGTTACGTTTGTGTAAAAGAACGTCTGTGTGTGATAGTAGGGCGCAACAACAGGTCTTGAGAGTGGGTCTGACTGACTCGCTGTCCACTGTCGTCTCGCAGTGTCTCTGTGAGAAAAAGTCCAACTGACTCTCTGTCCACTGTCGCCGCACAGTGTCTCTGTGAGAGTGGGTCTGACTGACTCGCTGTCCACTGTCGTCTCGCAGTGTCTCTGTGAGAGTGGGTCTGACTGACTCGCTGTCCACTGTCGTCTCGCAGTGTCTCTGTAAGAGTGGGTCTGACTGACTCGCTGTCCACTGTCGTCTCGCAGTGTCTCTGTAAGAGTGGGTCTGACTGACTCGCTGTCCACTGTCGTCTCGCAGTGTCTCTGTGAGAGTGGGTCTGACTGACTCGCTGTCCACTGTCGTCTCGCAGTGTCTCTGTGAGAGTGGGTCTGACTGACTCGCTGTCCACTGTCGTCTCGCAGTGTCTCTGTAAGAGTGGGTCTGACTGACTCGCTGTCCACTGTCGTCTCGCAGTGTCTCTGTGAGAGTGGGTCTGACTGACTCGCTGTCCACTGTCGTCTCGCAGTGTCTCTGTAAGAGTGGGTCTGACTGACTCGCTGTCCACTGTCGTCTCGCTGTGTCTCTGTGAGAGAGAGTCTGACTGGCAGTCCACTGTCATCTCGCAGTGTCTCTGTAAGAGTGGGTCTGACTGGCGGTCCACTGTCATCTCGCAGTGTCTCTGTGAGAGTGAGTCTGACTGGCGGTCCACTGTCATCTTGCAGTGTCTCTGTAAGAGTGGGTCTGACTGGCGGTCCACTGTCATCTCGCAGTGTCTTTGTGAGAGTGAGTCTGACTGGCGGTCCACTGTCATCTCGTAGTAGTGTCTCTGTTAGAGTGAGTCTGACTGATGATCCACTGTCGTCTCGCAGTGTCTCTGTGAGAGAGAGTCTGACTGACTCTCCGTCCACTTGTCTCGCAGTGTCTCTGTGAGAGAGAGAATCTGACTGACGGTGCACTGTCGTCTCGCAGTGTCTCTGTGAGAGAGAGAGAGAGAGAGAGAGAGAGAGAGAGAGAATCCGACTGACGGTGCACTGTAGTCTAGCAGTGTCTCTGTGAGAGAGTCTGACTGACAGTGCACTGTCGTCTGTCGCCTACGTGTATTTCATCTTGATTATAATGTTGATGGATTTTGTTGTAATATATTTAAATAATTCCAGTGTGCCCTCCATTGTACACTATTTTATACAATAAATGTATCTGCAATCTGTTCTGTATATGACAACGGCTGCTGTGTTATTTGTGTATTTGGATATAACTTTTAGACAACCATGCTACAAAATGCATTCCAATTCAGATCTCCTTTAAGGAAATACTCGTCTCACCTAGTCCTGCACCCCATGCGGACGCATCTAATGCAAATTATCACCATCATTCTCTTAGTAGCCGTGATTATTGGAACATGTCAACGCGTATCTCGGTCAAATCTCAAAATTAAGCCAACATATTATGCCCTAACTTTCAAACCCCGAGTTAAATTCCCACCCAAAAGTAAATGCAAATCAGACATTCTTACAAATCTGTACCTCAGTGGACTGATTGCAATCTCAGGCGACATCCACCCAAACCCTGGCCCATATGGGCGCCCAATTTATCCTTGTGGAAGTTGTCATCAGCCTATCAGAAACCGAGACAAGGCTATCCTTTGTGAAGAATGCACTATATGGCACCACATACATTGTGTATCGGTATATCCCCATCATCCTACATCTCCTTGATTAACCAAAATGCCTTCTGGTTCTGCGACCATTGTGGAATTCCAAATGTCGCCCCTTCTCCATCTAGAAATGAGCAGTCCAATTCTATCTACACCTGGTCTGACAGCTCTATACTTAGTACCTCAACGCTTCATACATCACAGAATGCAGACTTAATTTTCGCCCCAAACCCCAAAATACCTTAACCCCCGAACGTCACAAGAAAATCCAAGGAACACACTTAAAGGAATTTTTATAAACATCAACAGCGTTAAGAGCATAGAAAAAGCAACCCAATTAAAGGCAACTATTCAGTCCAATAACCCAGACATCACATTTCTTTTTGAAACTAAATTAGATGAAAACTATGCTACATACTCTTTCCTACCACCCAACCATGAGGCCATCAGAAAGGACAGGAATGTCCATGGCGGTGGAGTCCTTATAGTCTTCCATGGCAACATTGTAGCTGAACCCCTACAAAATTTAAACTCAAGTTGTGATAGTTTGGACAAAAATTCCCTTTGCACACAACAAATGCATATATTTTGCATCTTACTATTGACCCCCAAATGACCACCTCCAATCCATTGAAACTCTCCATGAATCCCTAACTAAACTATACAGATCACAAAAAAAACTCCCCCTAATGTAGTCATAGCTGGATATTTTAACTTCCCTGATATCAACTGGACAAATCACCAGACCACTAATAACAGAACTGCTAGCAAGCATAACAAACTACTAGAAATAACTATAGAATTTGGACTGCAAAACGTGGTAAACGACCCACCCCACACGTATTGCTTCTGGTAACATTCTTGACATCATACTCACCTCAAATCCCTCCATTATCATCAACACCCATACCACTCCTCGTATGAGCGATCACGAATCCGTGACTTTCAATGTCAAATTAAACCCAGTTTGCAACAGGACCCCCTCCACAAAGGTTATAGTTACAAATCAGCATACTGGAACAAACTTATAGACGACATAGACAAACTAAATCATGAGTATTTCGATGTGGACCACAACTCACAGGATATAGACATAAGCTGGACCTTTTTCGCGAACGTCTGACTACCTTAATTAACATTAACATAGCAAGACGATACACCAATGCTAACACCCACCTCCCCTCGATAACACGTGAACTAATTAAAATGCAGAGAAGACGCAACAAACGCCACAAAAAGGCAAAGCAAACTGGACTAAAAGGCAACTGGGATAAATTCAAGGAACTCCGATAGGATACTACTAAAGCATTAGCAAAATCTTACAAAGACTATGTTAACAACCACATTGGACACAGCCTGAAGCTAATCCAAAATGATTCTGGTCATTTATTAAGGCAAATAAACGAGAAAACATTTTGCATTCCCACTCTTCGAGTAAACGCCAGCTGATCGCGATAAAACAAATGCCCTTAACAACCAATTAAGTTATGTATTTACCCAACAAAAGTACCCCATCCCCTAAATAGCCCCCTCTATTTACCCCAACATCCCCCTTCTCGAAATTGGCATAGATGGCGTAATAAAGCAGTTGGAAAATCTAAACCAGAACAAAGCTACATGCCCAGATGACTTCCTGATGACTGGCTACAAGCATTAGTAACTCCCATACACAAAAAAGCCACATATCTGACCCTGCCAACTATAGACCCATATCACTAACCTGCACCCTTTGTAAAGTAAATGGAACATATCATACTAAGCATTATGTGGAAACACCTGCACAAGCATAACATCATTTTCCATCAATCTCAAAATGAATTAGTTGACAATGTTAAAGTACACAAACCTTTGGGTTCAAGTGACCATAACCAAATCCATTTTAATATAAAAGTGAAAACAGGGAATGCATATAAAAAAGGAGGAATTTCAACAAAGGTAAATATAAAGAGATGTGAACATATCTAGCAAATATAGATTGGAATAACTTGCTGAAGAACAAGACAGCAACAGAATGCTGGACTTGTTTAAAATATGAGATTGAGGGCATTATTGAGAATTTTTTCCATTAAGAAAACAAGGGAAAGGTCCAGGAAGAAACACCTGTCAAAAGAGGCTATTAGAAAAATTGCTCACAAACAGATGCTGTGGGGGATATATAAACACACTGGAAATGTAGAAGACTACACAAACTACAAAGAGGCACTTAACTTAGCTACAACTGAAATTAGAAAATCTAAAAGAACCTTTAAAAAAAATTGGCATGTAATATAAAAAATGACAGAAAGAGTTTCTATGCTTATATAAGGAGTAAACAGAAAGTTCGAGATAAGGTCGGACCACTGGAAAACAACAGTGGAAACAATTTCAGACGGGTTTCAAATGGCAGAGGTCTTGAATGAGTATTTCAGCCCAGTTTTTACCACAGAAGATATCGGCTCACTTCCAGTTCCATTTACTAAATTTGAGGACAATAAATCGGAACATTAGGGGCAGTAACTCTTGAAATGATAGAAAAGAAAATTAAGAAGATGAAAGATAATAAATCACCTGGAGACACCACTTGGAAAAGTGTTTAACTTGTCACTAGAAGAAGGAATAGTTCCTTCAGAATGGAAAGAAGCAAACATTACACCGCTATTTAAGAAAGGATCGAGGAACTAACCAGAAAATTACAGACCAGTGAATTTAACATCAGTTGTATGTAAATTACTCGAAACATTAATTAGAGACCACATGGTGGAATTCCTTGTAAAACATAAATTAATAAATACATCTCAACATGGGTTCCTAAAAGCAAGGTCAAGTCTAACCAATCTCTTATGTTTTTTTGAAGAAATCACAAAGTGGGTAGATGATGGGTCACCAGTGGATGTTGTCTATTTAGATTTTCAGAAAGCTTTCGATAAAGTGCCACATCAGAGATTGTTACTTAAACTAAAAGCCCATGGTATAGGTAATGAGGTAATCAACTGGATAGAAAAGTGGCTTAACACAGAAGACAGAGAGTAATAGTAGATGGTGAGATTTCAAACTGGAAATCTGTTTTGAGTGGGGTACCACAGGGATCAGTATTAGGCCCTATACTGTTTTTAATATATATAAATGATTTGGAAGACGACATATCTAGCAAAGTACTCAAATTTGCAGATGACACAAAAGTACTCAGAAAGTTACTAATGTTAGAGATAAACAAAGTTTACAGGATGATCTAGTTAAATGGTCAGAAAAATGGCAAATGTTATTCAATTTTGGGAAGTGTAAATGCATACATAGGACATGGAAACATGGACGAAGAATATAAAATGGGGGATGCTGTACTAGGTAGAACCACACAAGAAAAGGACTTAGGTGTAACATTGTACTCCAGTATAAAGCAATAGTTAGACCACATTTGGAATATTGTAATCAAACATGGAGGCCGTATTGTAAAAAGGACATAGACAAGCTAGAAAGAATACAACGAAGAGCAACTAAAATGATTCCAGAATTGAGAAACCTTAGTTACAAAAGCCGCTTATTACAATGTGGTTTGACAACACTAGAGACCAGGAGACTAAGAGGAGACCAAATAGAAGTGATTAAAATAGTGAACGGTTATGAGGATGTTGATAGGAACATGTTCTTCAAACTTAAAGAAGGCAGTAGAACCAGAGGACACAAAGCAGCATTAGTTAAGGAACAGTGTATGTTGGACATGAGAAAGTACTCTTTCTCACAGAGTCAGAGGGTGATAAATGAATGGAACAAACCGCTTGAATGCCTCTTTATCAAAACAAAAAATGCCAATTAAATGAAATGCTAGGCAACTTAAATGTTCTGGATGAACAATTATTGGGTACGAATCCGATCCAACTGCTTTTATTGCACACAAAAACACGTCTGAAGTATTAAAGGATAAAAGCGCGTGTTCTTGGCAGTTTTTGCCTTGGCGCGCTCTTGCCCTAGGTATACACCACCGTCATAAACTTGACAACATTTTACCAGACCCACTTCGATTTCCCTGTTTATACAATTTGGTTTAGCTTACAAATAAGCAGCGAGTTTACCAGTTCTAATCTGATTAACAAAGCGTCGCATCAGTTCAAGGTTGTAACTGAATTTGGCCTCCTGAACAATTGGCCAAACCCAGAAGTGACTTGTAGAATGGATGGTAGGTGCTAGGGATCACCCCAGAAGTGACTTGTAGAATGGATGGTAGGTGCTAGGGACCACCCCAGAAGTGCACAGGATCTGTAGATCCCTGTATTTGGCAGCAGAGTTCCTCTGTACAGGAGTACCAGCTGAGAGTTTGGAGTTGATCGCCTGCTGCATCGAACAAGATCCACCTGGACAAAGTCCTTGTCAAAGGCATACTTCAGGTACAAAGCATTTTGGTCATCAGTTCTGACCTGAAACAGACATGCTTCCATCCACTTTACCTTCTCATCATTGTCATCCTTATCAAAATTTTTAAGGCATTTGCTGTGTTCTTTGAAATACAGGAAGTCTGTACCTTGCAATTCCTTGAGATGGTAAGGCTGAGTGCGCCTGGCCATCCTCAAAGTGGAATACCACTGTTCTGGTGTGTACACAGTGACATTCTTGGCAGCAGATTCTATTGTACTGTGAACAGAATCATCATCGTTTTGTGTGTGCCCACTGTCCACCCTAAAAAAACTTGTGTGTAATATTTCAGAGATTGTTGTTTCTCATGGCATACCAGTACATTGCCACAACAAAGCGGTTTCTGTTTTGACCTCCACAGTTATCTGAGAAGAAAATTATTTCTTTCTTCCCAGAGAGGGCTCACTCTTCTATGTAGAAAGGCAAACATGTTGCTGTTTCACATGCACCTCGCTTTGCATCTGCCTCTGTTCACATAAAGCAAGATGCATCTTTGGTGTTCGGAATTTAGATGCTCAGGTTGTATGCACTGAGCTTTCTGCGATAATAGAAGTTTGACACTTCTCCTTTTGGACAGTTCAGCACTTGCTGCAGATCGAAACAAGTAACAAGCTCAGAATTTGTTTTTTCCCTTTCCTTATCATCCTCCTCCTTGTTTTTCCGGGACAGATTCTTATTGTGTTGATGGAGGTTATAAGTAGTTTGCATAGCCGCCTTCTCAGTGTCGCTGGCCATTCTGAACCTTTCACACAGATCACACATGTCCTTCTTGGGAACATGGTAGTCAAGGTTGAACTCATAATTAAAAATGTCTTAATACATCTGCAGTTTGACAGGGGAATGCCCTTCTTCTCACAGTGAAAAGTTGCTTATCTTCTACATCTCTTATTGGCATCTGTCTTATAATATGTACAGTGTTATGTTATACTCGTTGTCACTCACTGGTTCAAAAAAAGTGAGTGGCATGCGGTGGTTGTCCGCGTCGTGGCACGCGGTGGTTGTCTGCGTCGTGGCACGCGGTGGTTGTCTGCGTCGTGGCACGCGGTGGTTGTCCGCGTCGTGGCACGCGGTGGTTGTCTGCGTCGTGGCACGCGGTGGTTGTCCGCGTCGTGGCACGCGGTGGTTGTCCGCGTCGTGGCACGCGGTGGTTGTCCGCGTCGTGGCACGCGGTGGTTGTCCGCGTCGTGGCACGCGGTGGTTGTCCGCGTCGTGGCACGCGGTGGTTGTCTGCGTCGTGGCACGCGGTGGTTGTCCGCGTCGTGGCACGCGGTGGTTGTCCGCGTCGTGGCACGCGGTGGTTGTCTGCGTCGTGGCACGCGGTGGTTGTCTGCGTCGTGGCACGCGGTGGTTGTCTGCGTCGTGGCACGCGGTGGTTGTCTGCGTCGTGGCACGCGGTGGTTGTCTGCGTCGTGGCACGCGGTGGTTGTCTGCGTCGTGGCACGCGGTGGTTGTCCGCGTCGTGGCACGCGGTGGTTGTCTGCGTCGTGGCACGCGGTGGTTGTCTGCGTCGTGGCACGCGGTGGTTGTCTGCGTCGTGGCACGCGGTGGTTGTCCGCGTCGTGGCACGCGGTGGTTGTCTGCGTCGTGGCACGCAGTGGTTGTCTGCGTCGTGGCACGCGGTTGTTGTCTGCGTCGTGTCACGCAGTGGTTGTCTGCGTCGTGGCACGCGGTGGTTGTCTGCGTCGTGTTCACAATGCAGTCGTTCTTTGTTAAAAAAGAACACTTTGGCTCTTCTCCGGATGTTCTTTTCAGGATATTTTTAAGCGTAATTGATATCGAATGAACACTATCACATACTGGATGCAGCAAGGTTTAGTTCTTACGTAAGACGCTGTATTCATCAGTCATAGGATGCTTCTTGGAGGGAGGGATTTGGTCACTTATAGCGTTTGCCTTTCGACATGCAGTGACATGATTTGGTCCACATTTGCATTGCTTTTGAATCTGTTCCATCTTATTTTTCAAATGTTCATTTCAAATGAGATCCATTTTAATATGTTCTACTAAAATTCATTTTAAATCATGCAAATGTGTTCATACTTGGTTGATGTTTTTAACATAAGAGCATTTGGGTAGTTAAATGGGTATATAAAGGAGCTCCTTTGAGTAGGACAGACAGTAACCGTTGAAGAATAAGAGGTAAACGTGGCACAAAGAACGTCTGGAGCGTTAACGTGTCGCCACCACGTTAACGTGTCGCCACCACGTTAACGTGTCGCCACCACGTAGGCTCATCAAGAATAAAACCGATCTTATCCAACACACCATGCTTTATTTAAATTAGCCAGTCGGACAGGACTGGGCGCATTGCGCGAGCATAGAACAACAACACCGGTATCATGAAATAACATCTCCAACAACGAGCTATACAGCATTTCGAAATGTACACCAATGTAATTATTATTTACATCGTTAACCCTTCTTAACACGTAGTATTAATAATTATTATTGTAACACTGATGATATTCCATCGTAACACAAAAAAACGCAGCAACAACATGTTTAGAGGTAATTTACCTGGACCCAACACCCCAACTGACACGATCCTGCGACGCAGTAGTCTTGCACCGTACAGTGACATCGTAAGAGGAAACACTTGTATAAATGAAATTGACAGACCCCACCCTGTCCCATGACGATTTCCCGTTTTCACAGTAGCATTCAGCACAAAGGCCAAACACAAGCCCGACATGTCGACAGTGGGCGATAATATAATATGCGTAGAAAATGTTACTACTACCCTTTACGTTTAACGCCTACGTTTAACTATTTAAGCACCCAAATAGACAAGAACCCAGTAAATGTCATGTCTAATTATATAGTAATTCGCAGAGCGAATCTTCGCGGTCCAACACATAAAGCAGGTCATTTTATGCACAAGACGACAATACGGGAATCTGTATCGATTTCGTTGGTCACCGTGTCGCCAGAGACGCTGCACGGATCGGCCATTTTGACAGACGGATCGTGGTGGACATTGTTCATGTGCATCAAACCGTGTCGACATCAGAGAACAGGCGGGAATCTCTTCATTTCTCTCACCGAGGTCAACCCAAACACGCTGTCTGTGTAGTGGTTTTCACACGTGACGTTGATTTCAACCAAGAAATCGGTCGATCTCACCCGACCGTCATCAAATGGCGTATGTCGCGCCCACCGAGACGTTCTCAGAAAGTCCGAGTGGTGTCGCTCTGCGAGACGGGTTCGGAGGACCCGAAAAGTACACGCTCACCCACGTATGTAGGAACCGAGAAGACCTTAGTCCACGCTCACCCACATCTGTAGGGTGATGCTGTAGTGCCACAGTCCGAGTTCACGCAACTTTGGAATGTGCCGGAAGATGTCGCGCATCCGTTTGTTGCCCACGCCGTACTGGGCTGTAACATGGTACACACTGGTTAGTATTACAGACGTTGCTGCTACTGCTGCTACTGCTGCTACTGGTGCTACTGCTGCTGCTGCTGCTGCCGCTGCATGTCGTTGATGTGAAAAGCACGGTTATTACAAAGATGGCGTGGAAACGAATATTGAGATGGTGATAATGACACGATTCGTTTGATCTTGGATCTGGTGCATGTGTGCAAGTATGTATGCATATGTAGTATGTATCTATGTGCATTAAATATGCAAAAAACCGAAGAACGACTTCAGTAGATCATTAATTGGAGACGCCACGTAGTAACACCATTGCAATCGTCTTGATCGTCAGATGTCCCCGTTCGCAATAGCTATGAAGACCGGAAGTACTCACCAGTAACATAGGCCTGCAGTGTCGCCACCAGGTGGTTGTGACTCTCCTCGAGCACGTGGGGTGCGGTCAGCTCGGGCCAGTCTGCAGAGAGGATCAACGAGCTTGGTTTAGATAAGTCAACGGACACGTTGCGTCTGGGGTCTGCCACACATCTACACTAATGAGTACGGGACCGTCAAACATCATGGCTGATGTCTGGGACTTATGTCTGAACTACGTCCAAAAATGTCACCACTTACACATTAACTATGTACAATTACAAAATAAACAACCGGCACTCGCGCCACTCACCGGTTGCCATGACGACGAGACTCGTCACGAGCGCTGCCTCGATGGTGTTGAGACGCAGCGCGTGGATCTTCTGGGCGTAGTCGAGGAGCGAGTCGCTGAAGCGGCCGAGGGGATTGGGAGCCGGCAGACTCTGGTCGACGATGTCCTTACTGAAGCGATGGGCCTCAGCGTCGTAGAGGTTCAGCGCCGCCACGAGACCCATCACCTGGATCCAGCCGAGGCGGAAGATGACGTACTGGTCGTGGGAGTCGACGATCGAGAAACCTGCAACGACATTACGCATATTATTAATGGACTCGTGTGGTCTGTATAGGCTAACGTGCTTTATTGTGAACAGTGGTGATCTGTGCATCTTATTTATTTATTTGTATGTTTTTTATTATTTACAATATTTGTTTATATATTCATATGTACTATCATGTTGGTATAAATTCGACGCACGGTAGAACCGTCCACCGTGCGTGTCCTTTGAGGCGACTTGTGAGAAAACGCAGCATTCCAAGAACGAAAATAACTATCCGGAAGCAACGAAAACTGTGTCCTTGCTAGTGTTAGTTGCTAGTGTTAGTTGCTAGTGTTAGTTGCTAGTATTAGTTGCTAGCACGTGTTAGTGCCAAGTTACATCAGGAAGCAGAATTCCAACTGCAAATCGACAACTGAGAAACACTGCTCAGTTAGTCAACTCGTCCAGTCGAGAAAGACTATGAAAACATGTCTAATCAAATAGGATATTATACAAACAGGAATAAAAAGTTAATTACTATGCACCACCTGAACATGACAGGAAATGACGCAATGACTCTTACCTGGTAATGACCGGATGAAGCTGATCACGTGTGACATGCTCTTTACTATCCGCGTCTTCAACTCTTCGTCGGGCAACTACAAGTGTATGTCACGTGGTTTAATCACACAGCAACTACATGTATAGGACACGTGGTTTAATCGCTCTAAATATTTTCTGACACACCCTTGCATTATTTAATTAGAAATGATATAGGTGAAATTAAACGTCAGTTGAAGAGTCCAAATTCAAACGTCGACAATCGCTTATATAATTACCGTACTAAGGTCAATAAAAGTACTATTAGACTGTAACATAATCATCACCTTGCTGGTGGCGCTGTCACTAGAGGACTCGCTCGAGATCGAGGCTGTGTCGTCACTTCCGCCGCACAAGTCGCCGACAAAGCCGAGATAGGCGAGGACAATCTGCTCCGTCGTAGTCTTCTGCTTCTGTGTCCATCTGGCGGCCGTGTCGTGCGACTCCGTCATGGCGCCGAGCCAGTAGTCGGAGGGGAAGGCACAACTCAGGTCGAAGAACGACTGGCACTCTGGTGCTGACATCTGCTTCCGCTGGCCGCCATCTTTGTTACTGCTACCGTTCTTTGCCGTCGACATGTCGACGGGCTGTGGACTTTGGCTTTGGCGTATCGACAGCTGTGGATGTTCGACACTGTGCAGGTCTTTGCTAGCAAACAGTTTATTGTGACTAGAAGGAATGCGTTGTGAGATGTATCCCGGGGAGACAACTGCCCGGACGGCTGTCATCATGGTCGCCTTGCCGCCTGACAGACACTCGGCGTCCTCGGGGCTGGGGTCGGACACAGAGCAATCGCTCTCGGAACCGGAAGTGAAGCTGCCGTGTCGTACGCCTGCGCGGTACTCGCGCGCGTATTGTAGCTGCTGATAGTAGGAGGCGTAGATCTGACTCTGCTGGCTGAGATAGGCGCTTGGTTGGCCAGCCGCATTGTATGTCGGGAAGGCGAACGGCTTGAGACCGCCAAGTCGCTGTTGATTGCGATTGAACCACGAGTAGATCTGGTCGTAAGGGTGGTACGCCGGTCGGCCGGCGAGGGCGCGCTTGTCGACGGTGGCGCCGTAGAGGGAGTGCGGCGATTCGTAGAACTGGCTCCTGAAAGCAGCGGTGGCGGCAGCGGCGGCAGCGGAGTCAACGCCGACAGCAGCTGTCATCTGCAGGCGGGGGTGTGGCGAGGCGAAGCGATCTCCCTCGTGTATATCTCGTAGTTGTTTTCGTGGTCGTCCCATCTTAATTGCTGCAACAAATAGAATACTGATGAAACACACAAATAAAACATATTGCATAATCAGTACGGTAATAAGTTCGATTATTCCGATATACGCCGTGTGTTTGTCTATACGACAGTGCCTTTTGGGACTCACCATCTCGCGACATTCCAGCCATGAGACACTTCTGGAAGCGACAGTAGCGACAGTCGTTGCGCGTCTTCGGATTGATGACGCATGCGCCGTTCTGCTTGCAGATGTACGACTCCGACTCCTGGAGGCCGCGCCGGAAGAATTTCTACAACCGAAACAGACATAATCCATAATAAGCCAGTCGTTCTTGTTAATCCTACTCAACATGGATGCTCAGTGTAAACTCAGTATCGGAAGAAACTGATTAGCATTCTCCCACGGCTACACACAGAGAAACTTGGGAGTCTAAATTATCTCAATCACTGTACAGAAATGATGTTATAGTGAATATTATTATGAATGCAAGATTCGCCTAGAGTTCAAGACGTCGAAGAATAATGATATGTATCTCTTTGTCAAGTGTCACACACGTCTCACCTTGCATCCCTCGCAGCTGACGATGCCGAAGTGGACTCCGTTGGCGACGTCATGACAGACGACACACAGCTGCTGCCCGTCGGCCGCCTCCACGTGCTCCGGCCGCTCTGGGGACAGCAAGGTTCGCGTCAACAACACATCACACAGAGGGATGTGGCAGTGGTCTCAACCTCCCATCTCCCACCTGTTTTGCGGGCCAACCTCCCACCAATTCCACTTCCCCTGTTTGTTAAGATCAACCAGTTTTACGATCAACCTCCCACATCCCACATCCCACACAGCCCTCATGTCGTTAAACAAAGGTTAACTAAATAACAACTTTACTGTGGGTGATATATGTATATAAATATATATATATATATATATATATATATATATATATATATATATATATATATATATATAAATATATATATATATATATATATATATATATATATATATATATATATATATATATATATATATATATATATATATATATATATATATATATATATATATATATATATATATATATATATATATATATATATATATATATATATATATATATATATATATATATATATATATATATATATATATATATATATATATATATATATATATATATATATATATATATATATATATATATATATATATATATATATATATATATAACTGATATTGCATAATGCCATCGACCGCCGTTAGAAGTCAGTTTGGTGACGTTTGTGTACCTGGGTCACCCTTGTGTACCCAACCTGGCGTGTCTCGCGGCATCTTAGAAATGTGACAATGACTGATGTCGTGCAGACAGCTACGCCTACGCATACCTGTCCCAAAACATCAGGCCGCTCCACGAGTTACGCAGACATAGACACCGTTAGTCACGTCCATCGGGTCATATGTCAGCTTTAAGACAGTTAACATTACAAATCCGTGTAGATATATATCGGTTAGGGCACTGTTGTAGAATTAGGATGGAACAAGTGGAATAGTTCAAATTTCTTTCAGACACTTAATGTGCTTCATCTATGCGAAGCCCATCAACGATCACCCCGAGAAGAGCCAAGTAGTTGGGTCGTACCTCTGCGAGCCATGCCGACGGCGATGCACTTCCTGTAGCGGCAGTACTTGCACTTGGAACGTCGGGAGCCCGTCACCTCGCAGTTGAAGTCCACCCGACACCGGAATGTCGACACCTCCTCGGACGAACACCGGATGAAGAACGTCTGTAAGCAGAACACGGACCGTCAACGGGCTGACAACTGCGTTTATCACTACACAATTACAGAATTAATATTTCCCTTTACATAATGCCACATTTGTACAACCGTGGACACGGGCTGTGTCTGTGTGACAGGTTTGTCTTGTCTTGTCTTGTCGTGTCCTCTCGTCGTTCCACGCATGCTTGTGGGTTAGTGCTGCTAATATTGGTATATCACCCCTGGTGGTTCCATATTGCTATCACCCCTGGTGGTTCCATATTGCTATCACCCCTGGTGGTTCCATATTGATATCACCCCTGGTGGTTCCATATTTCTATCATCCCTGGTGGTTCCATATTGCTACCACCCCTTGTGGTTCCATATTGCTATCACCCCTGGTGGTTCCATATTGCTATCACCCCTGGTGGTTCCATATTGCTATCACCCCTGATGGTTCCATATTTCTATCATCCCTGGTGGTTCCATATTGCTACCAACCCTTGTGGTTCCATATTGCTATCACCCCTGGTGGTTCCCTATTGCTATCACTCCTGGTGGTTCCATATTGCTATCACCCCTGGTGGTTCCATATTGATACCACCCCTTGTGGTTCCATATTGCTATCACCCCTGGTGGTTCCATATTGCTACCGTCCCTGGTGGTTCCATATTGCTATCACCCCTTGTGGTTCCATATTGCTATCACCCCTGGTGGTTCCATATTGCTACCACCCCTGGTGGTTCCACCCTAACACGCATGGAATTGAACTTTGTCCCAGTTGTCGAATCAACAAAGCTATGAAACGACGGATAATGCGACGACACTCACAATAATTGCTCGGTTGTTGCTAAGTGTCCAGTATCGACCAACTAAATCCTTTCTCGAGCTGATAGCGGTTACTAAGCAAAACAAGATTTACATAATTCATTGGCGTATGTAGTTGTATAACATCAACATGGTAACTGCATTCTCTCCCAAGTAAAAGTCGGTGTAGTTGGAACATCACTGTTTTGTAAAAGTTATTTTGGCGCTGGTTTATTGTGACGTCAGACGAGTATGAGGGCGGGCCGCGTTCAGTCCGACCACTGGTCTCTATATATACAGAAACGTAAGTACGACGGTGATGTATGTGATACCACATACATAAATAGAACACCCGTTATATTGTATATGGTGATGACGATGAGGAACTAAATTTACTTACTTACTTACTTACTTACTTACTTACTTACTTACTTACTTACATATGTTAAACAACTATGTATAACATGGTATGTTCACACTATGAATAGTACTACAAAATGTGTCATGCAGTGGATGCAACTGTTTCTGTCTCGCAATGAAATCCCGGCCAGTGGTCTACGCCTGCTTCACGGCAGTGAGCTGGCTTATCGCTCTAGTCTATAGGGAATGATTAATGATGTAACTCTATGCTATATACAGACCAGTGAGTACGACGGTGACCTCCATACACAGACCAGTAAGTACGACTGTGATCTCTATACACAGACCAGTAAGTTCGACTGTGATCTCTATACACAGACCAGTAAGTACGACAGTGATCTCTATACACAGACCAGTAAGTACGACTGTGATCTCTATACACAGACCAGTAAGTACGACAGTGACCTCTACACACAGACCAGTGAGTACGACAGTGATCTCTATACACAGACCAGTAAGTAAGACTGTGATCTCTATACACAGACCAGTAAGTACGACAGTGACCTCTACACACAGACCAGTGAGTACGACGGTGATCTCTATACACAGACTAGTAAGTACGACGGTGACCTTTATACACAGACTAGTGAGTACGACAACGTATAGACAACAAACATGACACGACTGAGTACCAGTGAGTACGACAACGTATAGACAACAAACATGACACGACTGAGTACCAGTAAGTACCAGTGCAGTGTATTTCACAACATACAAAAAGCAGCTCGATTTGTTACGGCAGAGCATATAACATTTTCGACAGTGTCAATAGAATGTACTTTGCTAAGTTATAAATGAAGCTTAACGAAACACATTGTTAAACATGTTGTTGGCACATGTAGCGAGATTACACAGTGACAGCAATCTTTGAGTGCTAATATCTTTATTTTTTATTGATTTATAAATTTATTTATTTATTTCACCCGAACAAAGTTAAGCGTGAGTACAGTCCGCTTTTTCCTTATAGGCAAAACCATTTGCAGAATTAAAACCAACGTTCTGCACT
Organism: Lamellibrachia satsuma; assembly: GCA_033239005.1. Taxonomy (NCBI): domain Eukaryota; kingdom Metazoa; phylum Annelida; class Polychaeta; order Sabellida; family Siboglinidae; genus Lamellibrachia; species Lamellibrachia satsuma. The sequence goes on along the minus strand of BSQZ01000081.1, from coordinate 275,533 downwards.
GGCTTCGTCGTCAGCTCGTGATGTCATGAGCACTTGATAATCATTGCCTTTAGCACGAAACATCAAAGGGAAAGTCGTGAACTGAGCTCGAAAGTATGGAAAATCCGACAAACGTGTGTCAAACGTGTGATTGTGCATATGTATCCATGGACAAACCATTCGCTTACGCACCATGGCGTCATCCGCACGAAGAGTTTTAAGTTAAGTTCTTATTTGCCCGCTGGCGCTTGGCTGCCGTCTCACGCAGTCGTGTGTATGATGGCGTGACACACGAGCATTATAGTTTTAGTGTACGCAACATCATATGTTTAGAATACGCAGCATATGTGCGCAAACATCTGGCATATGCATTTTCTATAACAATGTTTTATTACCGCATGTAATTATCTATAAAAGCAACACACACCGCTGAAGCTTCGAGCAGATATCAAATGTCAAAACAGCACAGTTGGGCAACAGTGATTTCAAGCCTCACCCAAAGCAAGAGTCCCAAGTGACACGCATACAAATCAGGGTTGATATTGTCTGTTCTTCTAAACGCAGCAAATGTTATCCTGGTATGTAGTAATGAAAATGAGCTGTTTATATCCAATATGTTCAGTTCTGTCGGCGATTCGTGTCCCCCAGTTCAATTAACGTTACTAAAATGTAATAATGTATTACTGTGTAGGCCCTATATATTAACAACCATTAACAAATGTAAAACTTGATTCCTTCTTAAAATCGAAGTTTCATTGTCACTCGAGATAGCCTAACTGTAGATGGCCTAATAGGGATCGATCACGGACCTGTCTCGCCGGTTCGTCATATATCGGACGACCCTCCGTTTGCAAAACAAGGGCGTAAATCACGCCTTACGTGAATGGAAAGAGGCCAGTGGCTGGGGTGGCGGGAGCGGCCGGCGATGATTGACGCATGCTGCCGTTGCCATGGTGGCGCGTTCTCGCACGCGCTCTTTCTGCACTGGCCGCCAGCACTGCGCCTGCGCAGCGCCAGCCAGTGCAGCTAGAGTACGCTGCTCCGTCACGCGGCGACCGGTTATAAATCGAATGTGCATGATTTATGTTTATTGCGATCCGAAGACGTAACCCAAGCGGACTGGTTGTTTGATGCTCGAGAATCGTCCACTTTGCTTTCCGCCCTACGACTTTTATTCGGCTTCCCTTTTCAGGTCCGCCTTTTCGTCTTTCCAGCGTCGTCTCATTCCTTTCCTTTTCTTATCCAATTCGTTCTTGTTCTTTTTGACCCAGACAGTATGCTAAAATATTACTGAATTCTGAGGAGTCATACAAATCGCGCAACTTGTCATATTGTCGCCACGCCACTTATCATGACGTATAGGCTATTTAACGTACATAGCAAAAGAATAATTGCGTTTGATAAATTGAACGCGTTACAATAGCAACATATGTCTATTGCTTGCGCGCGGGAATAGTAAGTTCAGTGCTTGACGCGATAAATCATCACGTGAACGTTCCGAAGTCACCGCGATAGAAGACTACTAAGAACGCGGAGATGGATCGACGCGGCACACGGCGCGGCAGCACTGGCGACCTCTCCACACTCGAGTTGTGTGAGCTGGCATTGTTAAGCAACCTGCAGTAAACACGCCCTCAAAAAACAGACCGCCAGCCGCGTCTACACGCACGTATTTGTTTGCTGGGGATTTACGTATTTAGTTTTTAGGGTCATTATGTAGCTGACACTTGGTTGAGGGCCATTCCCTGCAGTACTATGCAGGCGCTTCTGTTTGTACTAGTGAATGCGCACTTAGTACAATAACATGGATACGCTCCATACTTCACGAAGGACGTGATAAAAAAAAATTATAACACATTTAGTTCGCCTGTGTCCAATGTCCAAAGCTTTCTATGTCCAAATAAGAAAGTACGTCTTAATACATATGTCATTACCACGGTGAAGTTATGTAACTAACGTGAGTCAGAGATAGCGACTTTACACGGAATTGTTGGTCGGGATGACACCCACTGGTCGTCTGGATTGGTTAAAGGTGCTTAATCAATTCGATTTTTTGCTAATCTCATTTCGACTAGTGTGCCACATTAATTTAGTTGTTCACGCTATGATGGTTTTGTGCATACAAAGTCAGACTTGTAAGCACAACAAATGACATATTGTGTGTGTGTGTGTGTGTGTGTGTGTGTGTGTGTGTGTTACACAATGTGTGTGTGTGTATATATACACACATATATATATATATATATATATATATATATATATATATATATATATATATATATATATATATATATATATATATATATATATATATATATATATATATATATATATATACGTGTGAGTGCGTGTGCGTGTGTGGTTTGTGCGCGTGCGCGTGTGTGTAGTCAATATATAAAATGTGCGCGACTGGCTCGTGCGCGCTCTTTGAAGGCTGACAGTCTAAGCGCGCGATTTTGGAGAAACTGACTAATCCATAAATAACTAGTATAATTATTAACCTTTTTCTGTGAAACCAATTCTGATGTAGGCATAAATAAAAGTAATGTTCTTCACGTAATGCAAATTTGTCATTACATTATTTAACTTTTTTTGCGCATTTTAACGTTCGGTGCGTGATCTTATCCGCATGTTAATCTAGAACCACTACCTTATCATTATTAATTAGTGTTAATCCAGAAGAACTACCTTATCACTAGCACTACCTTATCCTTGTTAATTAGGGTTAATGTTAATCCAGAACCACTACCTTATCCTTGTTAATTAGGGTTAATGTTAATCCAAAACCACTACCTTATTCTTGTTAATTATGGTTAATGTTAATCCAGAACCACTACCTTATCCTTGTTAATTAGGGTTAATGCTAATCCAAAAACACTACCTTATCATTGTTAATTAGGGTTATTGTTAATCCAGAACCACTAACTTTTCCTTGTTAATTAGCGCCCAGCGTGAGCACGAGTTGCCACAAGACGGCGCTGCAGTAGAGGATCAGTGTCAGTGCGTCGACTTAACTGGCATCAGTTGATGAAGACCCGGTCGATTTAGAGATGTTCGTGGAAAGTGGACGAAAACAAAGCTATAAAGACGACTTTCATTGCGCGGTTTCACGTGTCAGCGGCCCTGGATATGTTTCTGTTGAAGTCGCTCAATCACCTGGACACTTACAACCGCCCATGACAGGCTGAGTTCACGACGACAGTAGTAGTAACGTAATGTCAGTGAAGGTGACAATAATGGTGACAGTACGTCAATGATGGTGACAATAGTGGTGACAGTACGTCAATGATGGTGACAATAGTGGTGACAGTACGTCAATGATGGTGACAATAGTGGTGACAGTACGTCAATGATGGTGACAATAGTGGTGACAATACGTAAATGATGGTGACAATAGTGGTGAAAGTACTTCAATGATGGTGAGAATAATGGTGACAATACGTCAATGATAGTGACAGTAGTGGTGACAGTACGTCAATGAAGGTGACAGCAGTGGTGACAGCACGTCAATGATGGTGACAATAGTAAAAAACATTGTTATAAAAGTGGTAAATTGTGGTCAGAGCTATAGTGACGTCATCGTTCCATTCACTGATGTCAGCAGCAACACTGGTAGCCATATATGATGATGATGATGTCGTGTTATTGTCGAGTTCACCAGGCCATGCCACCTCGCCACGTACATCGCCATAAACCTGCGCTATTTTCACAGACTTAACAGTGCAGTGCGTAAACATGTTAACGCGACGCTGACACTGGGCGGTGTCGCCATCAAACGTCACCGCCACCGCCGCCACTAGTTGTCTGGCCGTCGGCCGAGTACACTTCGGTGCAGGCCGGTCGCGTACTGCGGCCGCCCTTCGTGCACCGGGGGTTGACAGCGGCGGGGACGGGACGGGCGGGCACGGGCCACACGATGTCATTCGCGACAGTCTAGACTCTACAGTGATGCGTCGTCGAAGCACAAACATAAATAGAACACCCGTTAGTGAAAGACGTATGATTAATGATGTAACTCTTCTATTCTAGTCGATTTACAGGATTGTGGAACGACAGGGAAATATGAGGCGACTTTTATGAGAGGCGACTCACGTGACGAGCCCAAGTTGCGTAAGCACGACAGGGCTCAGAGCGCTTGTCACCAAACACAGTCGCGGCCGTGCTGTCATACAATACGCAAGACAGTCAGAGTCTAATTATAGGCATATCATTAATTAAACTGATGTATGTTTGCAATATATAAAATAATTTCAGTGACAGTGTTTTTATCGCGCTTTATAATACAAATGATAAGTTATTCTTTTCGCACTATCGATTCTTAATTTAACACAACTTGGGCTCGTCATTTGAACCGCCGCTCACAAATGTCGCCTTACATTTCCCCGTCGAAAATAACTGCCTTATACTTATTAATTAGCGTTATCCTTGCCTTATTCTTATTAATTAGTGTTAATGTTAATCCAGAACAACTACTTTATCATTATTAATTAGTGTAATGTTACTCCAGAAAAACAATCTTATCATTATTAATTAGTATTAATGTTAATCTAGAACCACTACCTTATCTTTATTAATTAGTGTTAATGTTAATCTAAAAACACTACTTTATCTTTATTAATTAGTGTTAATGTTAATCTAAAACCACAACTTTATCTTTATTAATTAGTGTTAATGTTAATCTAAAACCACAACTTTATCTTTATTAATTAGTGTTAATGTTAATCTAAAACCACTACTTTATCTTTATTAATTAGTGTTAATGTTAATCTAGTACCACTACCAGATGACTCCGCTTAACAGAACTTTTAGGACAGCTTTTTAGAACACACCTCCACACCGGGCAACCGACATGTTTCCTAAACACAGAGAGAAGCCAGTTGAAGTGTCGGTGCTCCCTGTCACCGATGTATGGCTGTCGATCAACCAAACAGACGTTCAACTTGAATAAAGTTCAATTCCACCAATGTTCGGGTGATCCACCAGGGCTGATAATAAAACACAACCCGGGCGACGCCTTTTACGCGGTGTTCAGGCGGATATGAGTCACGGAGCAACCAACGATTGGGGGGGGAGAGAAAACCATAAAACGGTAGTTTTCGTCTCGCGGCCTCGTCGAATGGCCGTATAAATGCGTGGTCGTATAAAAGGAACACAACACCGGACCAGCCAACTTATCGTCTGATGTTAATGAGCCAGTTCTCTGTATGAGTGTGCTAAGGGAAAGTGTGTTTAGCCGTAGTAATTTTACCGTGTGGTTATTCGAAACGTAGTTCACACGTTAGTTCGGGTATGGTTGACAATATTTATACTACGGTTGGATTAGTAGATTTGTTTGTCGCAACTTTAATGTAGAGAGCATCATTTCCACTCTGCATCGATGTTCAGTTCCAGGTCGTTATAACGCTTGTCATTTGTTGCCTCTACAGACACACGATTTTTCATAATCGTCATCATCATCATCTGGTTGCAAGACTTCGGAATTTGTTGGCTCGTCAGTCAGGTCTCTCATTCACACATGCAGTTAACACGATTTGTACGTAAGGATAATATCCACTTAATGCGACTGCGCAGTGGACACAACGGAAACACCAAGTCCCCATGAGGTCAGGGACAGGGGCAATCTAGAGAGCAGGGTTTGTTAACGTTCAAATGTGTAGTGTGTAAATAATTTAAGTAATGCGCGCACTCGGTTTAAAAGAGACTACTTTTATTTAAATTATCACATTGTGAGAAAAGGACTTTACATTACGTGTTAAATTAACATTATGTCATGTTGACACTTTAATGAGCGCTACTAATCCCACGTCTACTACTAGTTTCCCTGTTTGAGAGGTGTACAAATAATTACTCAGAATACACCGAGTAATGCGTACACTGTTATTTCGTCAAGAAACCAATGTGTCGACCTGTCAAACCACAATGCGTGAAGCAGCCGACCTATTTACACTACACATTAGGTCTACTTTACTAATCGCACAGACAACGACCTTGTCCAACTGTTCGGATTGCAGACAAACTCCAAATAAACAAAGGAGCGAACCAAGGCCCTGCTTCCAGGGGGCATGGCTAAGTGAACCAAGGCTCTGCTTCCAGGGGGCGTGGCTAAGTGAACCAAGGCTCTGCTTCCAGGGGGCGTGGCTAAGTGAACCAAGGCCCTGCTTCCAGGAGGCGTGGCTAAGCGAACCAAGGCCTGGCTGCTAGGGGCGACGCTATAGGAGGCGACGACAGGTAAGCAGTCTACACATTTGGTGTGCTGCCAAGCGTAACTCCGACGACGCGTCCGTCATTAGCACCACCGACCAGAAAACGTCTGAGCAAGCAACGCAATTAACACAACGAATCGCGTGCGCCTGGTTCTCTCACTTAAATTTATGTTGCGTTGCGTCATGTTTACCGTAGCCAAGTACCCCCCCCCCCACCCAACAGAACCACCCGGCCACCGCCCTTGCTTCCGTGGTGTAAGGTAAAAGACAATGCAATAATGTAGTGTGGTATACGTGAATGTTTAAACAACGAGTTTAGTTATCTTTGAGAGGGTGTGTCGAGGAACAAACACTGACTAACGAAACGTGCACACCCGGTGAACCTTTACCATAACTTTGTGTCGTCAAACAAAATGCAACCTGCTTTATTGTTCGAAACCACAGCACTCATACAATATTGATATTTCTTGACTCGCCTCTGCGGACCGCTTTGGCAGACAAGAAAAACGAGATCGTTTTCCACACAGAAATATTCTAATTGGCGTATTGCTATAATAATATAAGCGACATGTGACGGTTGGTACTTGGAACTGTCTCGAAACAAGACTACCCATGTATTGCACTTGTGGTCTACTTAAAGTTCAGAACAGCCATGCATGAAATTGTGTATTCTAGGTCAGTGAATCACACATTAACCGGTTCACGACGCCATTTATTCGTCCTAAACTGGTGCCATTTTGACAGATGAGCTTGCCGAAGATAAAAAAAAGTTGCTCGCTGAGAAATGCAAAACATCTAACGTATCAGCGTGCTTGTGACAATCAATTGGTAAAACGTCAATCAATTGTCGTGGTAACCTACACGTGACCTTTGCAGAGGCGAAGTGTTGGAATGTGAAGAAATGGATGCAAGCGAATCTTCTGTTTTTGCTTATCAAGACAATGTAGTCGTGTGCGATTTGATCAGTATTTTTTCGATGAGAAATGTTATTTCTAAGCTTGGAAATGGGCTATATATATATATATATATATATATATATATATATATATATATATATATATATATATATATATATATATATATATATATATATATATATATATATATATATATACATATATATTACACACACACATTTTACACGACAGACAGACAAGAAAGACAAACATTGCACGACAGACAGACAACTCACAAGTAACACAAACCTTGCACTACAGACAGAAAAGAAAGACAAGCCTTGCACGACAGACAGACAAGTAAGACAAACCTTGCACGGCAGACATACGAGGGCCCCGAAGAAGTTGCCGCTCGCCTTCTCCCCGCACACTTGGCACCGTTTGCCAAGGTTCACCGGACTACTGTGGGACTTGTCCATCATCTGTCCAGCCACGACACTGACCGGCGCGTTCGGGTAACTCAGTTGGATCATCTTCTCACCAGGGGGCGCCACCATCGAGGGCGGTATCGCCAAAGCGCCGCCGCGTAAGTATGACGTCATTGTTGATCTGCAACACAAACATAGGAACTGGTGGTCAAGAAACATCTAAACAAAAAATAATTGCAACACATTCCTACGTAGAATCAAGCTTGTCAACCAGACCACTTCACTAGAATACAAATGTGAACTGGGCTTGCAGCGATATTCCATTTATTGCATTCAATAGTGGAATATATAATAATTAATTTACGCAGAAGATGGAACGGAACATACTATAACTATATAATTAAGTTTGCTACCGAACCACCAATGGTCTTTCCGTTCCGCTTCATTCAAACAAAATAAAACAATCGTGTCTGACGACACAAGTATTGGGAAAAGACGTTGTTCCGATTCGTGTAAACATATCGAGAAAAGAAATCCCGTTCGCTCGCTGAGAACTCAGCTGAGTTTTAGGTATTGGTTATCGAGCAGTCTTCACGAGACACTGACATCTACAATACTTGCGCTGGTCTGAACACGACCCCATAACGGTTATCTCCCGAACTCGCCCCACATTCGCGCTCGCTCGATCACCTTAGGCTTATGCAGTATTCTTCGAAACGTAATCGGTTCGGCGAACTAGTTTTCATGTATACGGTTGTGTTTATGCAGCCCGTAGCTACAGCAACACAGCAACACGTCCAGTTACGCCATTCCGTTAGA